>CM021103.1:308695055-309111526 GCA_007115665.2 Sequoiadendron giganteum
TGAAGGGTAGAGGGGTTGAGGGATTGAGAGGGTATAGGGCGATGGATGGTTTAAGGGTTGAGGGATTAAGAGCGTATAGGGGTTGAGGGATTAGGGTTTAAGGGTTGAGGGTTGAGGGATTAAGATGGTATAGGGGTTGAGGGTTGATGTATTAAGAGGGTATGGGGGTTGAAGGATTAGGGTTTAAGGGTTGAGGGTTGAGGGTTGAGGGTAGAGGGTATTGGGTTTAAGGGTAGAGGGTAGATAGTTTAAGGGTTTAGGGTTTAAGGGTTGAAAGTTGAGGGTTGAGGGTTGAGGGTTGAGGGTTGAGGGTTTAGGGTTTATAGATTAAGGGTTAAGGGTTAAGGGTAGACGGTTTAGGGTTTAGGGATTATGATTTATGGTTTAAGGGTAAATGGTGTAGGGTTGAGAGAGAGAGAGGTTGAGGGTAGAGGGTAGAGGGTAGAGGGTTAAGGGTTAAGGGTAAAGGGTAGAGGGTTTAGGGGTTTAGGGTTTATGGTTTAAGGGTTTAGGGTTTAACTTGGTTAAGGGTAGAGGGTTGAGGGTTGAGGGTTTAGGTTTTAAGGGTTGACGGTAGAGGGTAGAGGGTTTAGGGTTCAGGGATTACAATTTATAGTTTAAGGGTGGATGGTGTAGGGTTGAGAGAGAGAGAGGGGGGTGTTGAGGGTAGAGGGTAGAGGGGTTGAGAAGGAGATAAGAGGAGGGAGGGACAAAGATAGATGAGGGTTGACAATCCAATGTTTAGGTTAGAGGGTTGATAATTGAGGGCATAAGGTTGAGGGTAGATAGTTTAAGGGGTTAGGGTTTAAGGGTTTAGGGTTTAACTTGGTTAAGTGTAGAGGGTTGAGGGTTGAGGGTTGAGGGTAGAGGGTAGAGGGTAGAGGGTTTAGGGTTTAGGGATTAAGGGTTAAGGGTAGATGGTTTAGGGTTTAGGGATTATGATTTATGATTTAAGGGTAGATGGTGTAGGGTTGAGAGAGAGAGAGGGAGGTTGAGGGTAGAGGGTTAAGGGTTTAGGGTTTAAGGGTTAATGGTATAGGGTTTACGGTTTAAGGGTCCCACTCCCTCTCTCTCCCACTCCCTCTCTTAGGTCTTCCCCCCACCATAACTAAATAAATCTCTCCCTCTTAAGTCTCTCTCTCTCGGGTCTCACTCCCTCCCATGCTACCTAGACTAATATGTGTCACTCCAATGCCCTCTCTGTCAGGCCTCACTTATCTCCCACCCTACCTAGACAAATATGTTTCAATCCACCCTCTCCCACACTCCCTCTCTCTCTCTCCCCCTTTGGTCTTTTTGTATCTCTCGGGTCTCATCCCTCCCAACCCCTCTCCCGTTGTCAGGTATTTTCCCCCATTGTATCTAGATAACTCTCTATCCCTCTCAAGTATCTATTGCTCTCAAGTCTTAGTCACTACCACACTACCTAGACTAATCTCTCTCACTCCTATCACCTTTATCTCTATCTCGAGTGTCACTCCCTTTGTCTCTATGGAATATCTCCCTTTCAAAACAACACATTTGGCGCTTGCCAAATTTGGAGAGCGCCAAATTTTATGTGCGCCAAATGTGTTTTACCTTGAAACAGTAAAATAGGGGTTGAACCCATGATTTAGGCCCACATGCTTATGTACTTGTCTGGTTCAACACTTTATCCGATTCAGAAATGCCTTTTTTTATGCAGTTGACTTCATGTTGTACCAATCTATGCTTGATCCATCACCTTTTTACCACCAATCTACATGGTAGACAACGTAGAGGAAGAAATTTTGAAGCTTCTACATCATTTTACATTATCTGAGGTAATATATTCATTTTGGTAATATTGAAATGTTTATATTTAGTATATTTGTTTGTTTTTGACAATATAAACTAAATTTCTTTAATGATTTTATTAATCATAACAATTGGACATAGAATTCAACATTGACTTAGATGGTATTTGCATAAAAAAGTTTAATTTTTATGAGTTTGAGGAACAAAAAAATGAAAAACATGACATTTACTTAACACAAATTTACTTATGAATTCTATTTGCATTGCTTATAGTAGTCCATTTCTAGCATGGCTAGTGGAATTCACTCTATTTCATTTTATTTTCAACTAATTTGGAAAACCTAATAGCTTTCATCAATGTTAATGCAAGTTTCCATTAATTTTTTTGTTCCATAAAAAAATTACCTTCATCACATGTGCTTAGATAAATTCAAGTGAGTTGACATAATTGTTAATGCAAGTTTCCATTCATTCATACCATTTACCTTTCTAATAAATAAAAAAATGGAAAATTTTGTGAAATTGAGAATGCTTATTTTCTTTCTAAGTTACCTCATTTCCAAATAAATAGTGAATAATTATAAGATATAGCATCACAAACCCTTCTTTGAATTCATGTTCTTCATGACTTCGTTGACAATCAAAAATTTGGTTTTGAGAACAATAAACACAAGATTATCTAGTTTTCATTTAGGTGGAAACAACTTATACCCTAGGTTTGTGATGCAGAGAAGGGAGACAAAACCTTCAACAATCACAATTAGATCAGTTTCAAACAATCTTCAATCTCAAAAACCTCAATTCAATGCTCAACTGACCAATTCACATTCACTTCCTTGTAGAATTCACAACAAAGAAAATTGTTCATATCTCATAATATCTTAGTCACTAGAACCCTCTCTAATGCATCTAAACACTAAAACCTTTCTTTAGGCCTTTCTATTCTTGAAACAAGGAGGGTTTATTCAAAATCAACATTCCAGGCCTCTGATGCAGGAGGACCTTGTAAGCTCAATTTTGTCAAAAAGGTCATCTTTAGTGAGCATGGTCAAATGATAGGATTTTAGTTAATGTTGAGTATTTTATGTTAAATAAGGTCAATTAGACCATTTTATAATGTATTTGGAGCTAAGGGTGTTCAGTTGTGTCATAACTTACAATATGGCAAAATGTGGTCAAAAAAGTTGCTAAAAGATGCAAAAGTTGCAGAGTTAGGTGCATGCAAGGTTAGGTAAGTATAATTTCAGTTCTAGGTGTTTTTTTATGTTGTTATGATTCCATAAATGTGAGGAGAACCTAGAGGAAGAGGTGAGAGTATGGAAAAAATAAGAAGATCAAGAAGTATTCCCTGTTTTTAGTGTAAAATTCTGAGTTTTGACTAGTAAATCTATGTTTCAGACCATTGTACGGCCCTGTACAAGTGGTCCATGGTCTAAAAGCTATGGGAAAAATTAAAGGAATGTATTAAATTTCATTTTTAGTTTTTTTGATTGAATTTTGTGGAGGTTTGTGAGTTTTATGATCATTTTGGTGCTAACAGGTATGAAATCCTGTTTTGGGGTTTTGAACACTAAATAATGCATGTATGAAATTTTCCTTTGGTTGATACCTCTAGAACTTAGTGAACTGAAGTCTAATAGGTTGTTTTCCATTTTCAATAAGGATTCAAGAGTTTAAGAGTTGATGGAAGTTTTTTGTGAGTTGTTGTCCTAGTTGATTTCTTGTGTGTCTTGACCAAAAATTGAGGTTTCAAGTAAGGGTTTGAGGAAATAATAGTGCTAAAGGTTGGGAGTAATTTTTTAGAGCATGTGAAGGATATTTTTAAATTGTTCCAAGTATTGGTTGGGTGTGGTGTGTTGAGAAAGTTCGGGTTTCAATAAACCCCTAGGGGAAACCTAGTTTGAAATAGCTTAGAGTGAGGGTTTGAAGGTTGGTACCCTATTGAACATTCTAGTCCCTAAAATAGGTGGAATATGAGGTTTGACAACCTAAAACAATATTTTCTATGGAGATCAAGAGATTTGAAGGTGTTTAAAGGAGTGTCTCTTTGTAAGAGTGGCCTTATTGGCTTCGTTGCTTGAGTGGAACATGGCTAGTTTGAGGTATTTTCTCCAAAAATAGTTTATAGTAGTTTTGAGATATATTTTAGGCCATGGAAAATGGTATCTGAATTTCTTTTATAGTCTTCATAAGCTACTTGGTTCATTAGATATGAGTGACTGTCCTATGAGGAAGGATTACTAGTTTGTAAGTGGTTAAGGAGTGAGTGATACAAAATTGGTGCAGGGGCACCTACACCTTGTATTGAAATAAAATGGATTATTGGAAGGTCTAATAGACTAGGTTGAAGTTTCTTGATTAATAAACAACGAGTAAGTTGCAAAATATATTGAATTGTAAAAGTTGTCAATCAATGTCAATGATGACAAATGAGGTCTAGGTGGATAGAGTATGGAATAGGTTTGATTTTCATGTTTTATTTCATGAATAAGGTCAATCAAGACCATTTAAGATGTATTAGGTTGAGTTTTAAGTCTTGGTGGTCAAATGTGCAAAAAAATGCATTATTGCTACAAAATTGTCAATATTTGAATTTAAAGCCTTTTGAAGGAAAATCCTTGAATTTGGATGTAAATGTGTAAGAATGAGGTCTACAAGGTTGTAATAGGGTTAATTAAAGGTGTTTGAGTTATTTAGGATTCCTTACATGTCAAACTTAAAAAGTTGCAAAATTCATGTAATGTTGTCATGTGTAAAAGGTCTAAAATGCAACTTAACGAAGATTGGGTCTTAATGATTAAAAAACAGTTATTGGAATTGGAGGGAGTTGGAATGCAATAAAAATATTTATAATAACCTTCAATTCCTCGAAGGAGAGGTTTTTGGTTGATTTGTAGCCCGTTTTTTATCAAGAAGAATGTTATTTTCCAAAAATTTACTAGTTTCTCTCACTTTTCTTGTTGTTGTAAGGCCTGCACGGACTCTAAGATGATCTGAAACTGGTTGGATGTTGTATATTGATGAATTATATTTCATTTTCACCTATTTATAGGTTCTAACTCTTTGTATAGCGAAAGTTATCTTGTTTTTACTGCTACTACTACTTTCACAGTGTTATTGGATTGAAGGGTTTCATGATGTAATTCGATCCATTCCACTTTTTGTGCCTACTATAACTTGTAGAATGGGTCCTCTAACTTGTAAAATAAATTCATAACCTATTTAGAATGTTTTGGGGTCAAGGTTGGGTGTTTGGGATGATGTTCTAAGACTGTAGCAGGATGTTTTCATGGTGAAAATGAGGGCTTCAAGTGGTGTTTTGACAAAATGTGGGAAGGACTGTCCATGTAATGTATTATTCACCATGTGAAGGGTATAGTAATTGTGTTTGGTGCTTTTTATGGGTATGGCAAGTTTGGGAGATAGGAGTTTCATTAAAACCCTAAGTATTTTGCTTGAAATTGGGGGTTTGGTGTATTAGGGGTCTAGAGGTCTTGGACCTGAATAAAAATTAGGAAATTGGAGGTTTTGACACATAACATACTGCTGTTTGAGGAGTTTTATTGAATACCTAGTGTTTAAAAGGTACTCTCTTTGTAAATTAGGTCAATTGAAAAGCCTTTTCCAAGGTGGGTCTATTGGAAGTCAATGTTGGTCTAAAGGAGTTGATGTTGGGGTTTACCTATGTTTTATAACTTGCAAATGGGTATCTTAATCATCCTCGAGTTTTTCAAGTGTTTTGGAAAATCTTGGTGAAAAGGCCCTTGAACCAGATTACCTATGCTACAAGGGAAAGCTTGGTAGAAGTTGGGATTTTCAGTTGAACATCTTATTTTGCTTTGGAATCTGATTGATTCTCATTGATTTCATGTATTGAATGGTTTCCACCCCTCTCTGCATCAAAAATGGTGTTTCTTGATAAGTTAAGTGATCAAGTTGTGTTTGGTTTATTATTTTAATCTTGTTAGATGCCTTAATAGGCTCATGCAAATCCCTTATACCTTAGTGTGGATTGGAGTCCTTAGAAGCCTATTTCCTTTGATGAAACTTTGAAAGAGTGTGTGTAAGTCTATTAAGAGCCTTCCTCTAAATCTTTGAATAAGTTTTTTGTGGATCTCTACATGTACTGCATCAACCTCTAGCTACTTTTCCAACTCTTCAAACACACTCAAAATCCCTACTCTAATATCTAACCCTATAGACATCTAACTCCATCATATGAAAAATGTTGTCTAGCATAAACATGTTTGATAATTCCAAACAACTCGTTGCCTTCTTTCATAAAATGCTTTGGTGTGTTTCATATTTAATGCAATGTAATCAACAATATTAATATTTTCATAAAATGCATTACTTACTTTTGTTCTATGTGTATTTGTGGTTCTAGGTGTGTATGTGAACATGTAGCATTGAACGTCATGCCAAGGAAATGATAGAAGCCTCTAACACCAGAAGAATGTGCAGTTAAAAGTGCAAGGAGAAGAGAATAAAAAAATGTAGCTAGTAAAGCAAAGGAATTGCAGCCCATACAACAAAAAATTCTCGTGCAATCTAAGAGAGAGTCAAATTAGCAAAACAAAGGGCACGAATGAGGAAATTTTGTGGAAGGATAGGAATGTATACTGAAGTTGGGAGCACATCATCAACCATAGGTGAAGCTCAATGCACATCTCCAGTTGAAGACACATCGACAACAACATGTGGTTTTCCAAGTACATCAGAAATTACATCTCCAATTGAAGACACGCCATCAACAACATTGCGTTTTGAAAGTACATCAGCAAACACATCTCTATTTGAAGGAACTCCACAAATGACATCTCAAGTTGGAGGTACAACATCATTTACATGTCAATCTCAAGGTATGTCATCAATTGCACCTCTGATTGAACGTACGTGATCTATCCCCGATGTTGACCTTCCCAATGTTGACACAAATTTACATTTGAGAACTCCTCCTAGAGTTTTGCATATAAAACCTACATTTTTTATTGATATTGATTCCAATGTTTTGAAATGGATGCCTAATAAGATTCTAAAACATACATGTCAAAGATATGCATAGAGGATATGGAGTTTATTTTTTGTGAAGCTAAGTGAGGGTGGAAGATGCCAACTATTTGTTGAAATGATGAGGCAACTCAAATTTAGGCCCACCATGAAGGCTCTTGGGCTAAGAGTTTCAAATGACTCGAGTGAAAATTCCATTGTAAAGAACTTGATGAGTGCATACGAGAGTGTGGGTTCTACCTCATGCACAAAGGATAGTTGTGCCACACGACCTGTGATGACAACAACACTATTAAGTAGTCAAAAAAGGAACAAGGTGAACCTTACAAATGCAAGTAAGTCTTTGAAAATATGTATATCATCTCTAATGAGAGCCAAAGGAAGGCGTGAAAGAGTGGAGGATCCAAATGGCAATGAGTTATGGGAATTCTCAGGCATTCTCGGGTAGAATGCCACGGAAAGATAAAAGAATTGCTCAAGGCTTGAGATATTTAATTGTGAAATATTGGAAGGATAACACAAGGACCTATTCTAATCAAATAGATGTTGTAAGAAGGAGAATTGGTAGTAAAATTCGTGAGCCACATCTAATGCATTATTTGGATACCACTCAAACCCAATTTTTTGTTGATTTTGTACAAAAGTTTCTTGAAATTAAAATATGTCAAAGGTATTTTGAAATGCTAAAGCCTTTTTATGTCAAAATAAATCACACACGCACTACTTGTTGTAGGGTTCATATTTATTTTTCTAACCATTATGATGTTTATCGACGTATATGTGTAAATATGCATACTGACAATGTTTTTCAAGAATGTAACATAATGCCTCCACCTAAATCGTCAAGGAAATTTTTGTCTTCCATTTTATGTGAAAGAGAGGATGGTCAATTTTTTTGCAAGAAGTCATGTTTGGATGGCACATGTGATCATTGTGGTGGCATGCAAACTTTTCCAATTTTCCAACACATGGCTAGCACACACACAATTGGAGACAAAATTGTGGAATTTGGAAAATATAAGACAGTGGCATACAGTCTAAAACACGGGAAAGAAGCAAAGAAGTGTGAATTGGTTAGTGATAATATTCCAATGTATCAGTTTATGGGAATTTTCTGTGATCAGGTGGTCTATGAGCATGCAAGGAATACACACAGAGCACAATGGTTGGACTCACAGTTCAAGTTATGCAAGGACACATTTCCACTTCGTCATATCATTTTAGTTGTCGACTTCGCTGAGAACTACACACTACAGCCACAAAATGAGGTGCAATCATAGTACTACAACCCCACACAGGTTGTTATATTTGTGCATATAGCATTCATTCATGCAAATGATAGTACAAAGGAAAATAGGAAAGTATTGAGGGAGTATCACTTTTACATTAGTGATGATTGTACACATTCTATAGAGTTTGTGCAAGGTTGCTTTCATATGTTCTATGTTGATCTAGCTAGTAGGGGCATATCATTTAGTCAACATATCATATAGGAAGATAATTGTACATCGTAATTCAAGAACACCAGAATATTTTACTGGTTGAGCAGGATGCATAGGATCAATGGTGTTCAACATATGTGGAACTTATCAGAGGTTGGGCATGGAAAGGGGGAGCATGATGGAGCAAGTGCATGTATAAAAAGAGCCCTAGCACAAGAAGAGTTAAAGTACACAGATAGTGTAAATTTGATAGATGTAGGATCGGTTGTCTAGTGGTGCAATGGTGCAATGGGTCCAAGTAGTGAAGGTAATTCTTTAGTTCATAGATTTTTCATTTAGTAGATGATACTAACATTTCAAAATATGAGGATTGTTGTACACTAACAAGATTGAGTGAGCTACACTCTTTTAGAAGCTCCAATGTAGGTTCATGGACTATCCATATGTGAAAGATGGCATGCTTTTGTTTTGCATGTACACTTCAAGCATGGAATGATTATGAGTCAACATAGTGGGTTGACGAATGGTCTGTAAGAAGTCTAACCCCACTTGACATTTATCGACTCTTGACGGCTCTACAAATCATGGAGATGCAATCATCCATTGACTTTGATCATGTATCAGACCTACTAGAACCATGTAATATATCTTACTTATAGGTTTTATTATGATGCTCAGTAAATCTATCTAACAAGATGAACATATCAATGTAGGGCACGTTTATGCAGTGATTGTAGATGAAGACAATGAAGAGGGTACAAATTATTACCTATGCCATTGTATCGAGGCCAAAAAGAAATTGGAGGCCCTAGTTATAGATGAAGAAAACATAGAATATCCTACACATTTTGTGGTTGTTACTGAAACATGGCTTCGAAGGTATCCAATTAAGAATGTTGTAGTTTGGTTGTTTGAGGACTTCGACATGCATCGAAATATTCTTCACTACTCGAACCTTGTCGTCGCCACCAACCTTCATTTGATCAAATATAAGGGCAGATCTATTAACAAGAACTTGTGGAAAGTCTGTAAGTTTGACCACGAGGCAATACTTGACACAATAAAGAGTAGAGCAGAACCAAATGGTTCCTTGGATTGATTTGTAAGTATACACATTGAATTGGTAAATTCATGTTATTCATCATTTCTTTCTTTCAAGCGTTTAAGTTTAATTGTATAAGGGTTAGCAAAATTGCATTAATGTAGATATGCAAAATGATGGTTATATGTTGCTCTCTATTGAGCACCTTTAAGTTGATATTTTGATCAATAACAGGGAGGTTAACTAATTACAAACACAATTTCATCCAACTCAAACCAATTTTTTTCCCTAACAACTCTTTTTCATCAACTCTTCACTATTTCAACCTAGTTTCCTTGTACGTGTCCAAACACCAAAACCAGGGCATAACTATCGACCCTCTTAACAAACACACAAACCATTTAGGGTTTCAAATACCCATTACGCTCATTCTAGACATATCTCAAATGGGCATATCGTTCTTTTGGACCAACACTTTGCAATCAGGCTTTTTCACCATTTTAGATCCCCAAATAGGTCACTTTTCTGAAGGACCTATACCTTAAAAATTCCTTTTCACCCAAATTTTGATTTTGGAAACACTCACTAGTGAACAAAACCCCAAATTCCATAATTACTTTGCAGAGACACATTTCCCAAACCACCCTACCATGATACCCTCATTTCTTTCTCTTTACATGGGGGTTTATTGAAAAAAAATCTTCTAGGGATTTTCCAACCCAACCAATACCTCCAACACTTCATAAAAGACCTGCACAAACTCAAAAGGACATAACATCTTTTCTGCCCCTAAGTTTCCTATCACTTTCCCACTCAAACCACTCAATTTCACCCAAATTAGGTCACTTTTTCAGAGGGACTCTACTTTAAGCTTTCCCTTTCACTCAAAATTCAATTAGGCAGCCATCTACATGTGTTCAAACTAAAGAATCCACAATTTACCCTCAAACAATCATTCACCCAAGCACCGAATCACAAAACCCTCTTTTTAAGCCAAATAACGTAGGGCTTATTGAAAATCACACATCCAACCCTCACCAAAACTTACCAATACCTCAAACGAGTCTAAGTACCTCTTCCCAAACTTAATTCATCAAGAAATAATTCTACACAACCTTTTTACACACTTTACTATCTCAAAACCTCACTATTTCACTTCGAAAACACAAATTTTCATTCTAGGGATTCATGCCCAACAGAACACTCGACCTCCCCTGCATAAATTCCACATTCCCACACTAGTTTATTGATGTTGTAGACGCATTCCTCAAGTTACAATGGCCACAATGAGAGGAATGGGTCAATTTACCATATTAAAGACTTTCAAACCTTATTTGATAACATCTTGACTCATTCATCCTAACTAGACTCAACTCAGAAAATGGTGGACAATGTGCTCTGCACCATATTGCCTATTAGTGTTTGATGACATATGCATTTATGACTGTCATTGATCCTTTTCTGATTGTGACTGTAGGTAATACTAAAGTTTTTCAAAGTTTAAGAAAATAACATCGGTTGGTGGTGCAAGTGTTCAGTGGTATGAGAAACATTGGTTGCTCATGAATTTTCTAGTTTTCAATCTTCTCTTTATTTTCCATCTCGTAGATTTATCGGATTCTTATATGCTACATGTTTTATGTTAATTATGTCAGTGATATATTTGAAATTTATATGTAGGATCATCAAGAGATGAGAAAGTAGTGAAGGGCCACATCACCATTGTAGGACCTTCAATCGACCTCCTTATCTAGCATGCATGAAGGTGATAGTAGGTCTCGTCAGGTGTATGACTGGCATTATTTATTTATTTCTCTTTTAATGATTTTTATGTGAGCCCATGTCTAAGATTGATAGGCTTTTACAAATTTTTTGTGGACCAAATTCCTATGAGAGTACACAACTACAGAGAGACTACTACCCATGTGTTTTGTAGGGAGCAGGGGATGTACATGTTTTGAAGCATTTTGGAATGCAAATAACTGGGCCAATTGAGGTGGATTGGAGAAACGAAACTGGGTAGAAGCTCCTTTTATTTCTTCTTGTACAATATATTTCATGATTTGTGCTACAAATGGGAGGATTATTTCCCTGCATGTATTGCTACAAGCATTGACAAATGGGAAAATATTCAAGATGTTCTTCCATCACCATTGTAATATTTATCATTGACTCAATGTATTTTTTGCTATACAAAAATTATGAGAAATTAATACATGCAAATGTGTATATTCCTTAATATATGCCTCAATTAAATGTGTATATTGCATTTAAAATTAGTTGTACTCCTTCATGGTTTACATTTAAAGTTGTCTTCAAGGAAAAGAATGTGGATTTTTGAGTAAGAATGAAATAATGTCTAATATAATTGTAGAAAGGCATATTTTATTGCCCCTACCTTGTCAATCCTACTGAATTGGAAAGCTAGTGAGCTCACTGGCTTGCCAATTTCGTAGGGTTAACAAGGTAGGGGCAGCATATGCCTCATAGAAATTGATGTAACCTAGGTCATCTCTAAAATAAATCAATTCCACCTAAGACTTCTTTGGAGCAACTTGCTAAAAACTTGAAAACAACACTGTCCAACCTCACTTTTTCATGTAAAAACACCCCAAATGCCACCTAGGGCATCACCAAAAATCAGTATGCGCACCTCCCCTGCTCAAGAAACAATGCAAACATGTTTATCTATCTCAACTAATCCTATCCACTGAATTACAACATCATACAGTGGGTGGAAGGCTTAAAACACCATTTTAAATGCACTCAAACCCTTGAAACAGGGCTCACAGACCGACCTCCAATAAAATGCCTATTAAATGCACAAAATTTATGAAATTTATTCAAACTAAGTTTGTAAAATAGTTATCTCTGCTGCCCTCCAGTTTCCATTAAGAAGTAAGCACAACCACCTTGCACAGAACCATATAGTAGCAATAAACTTCAAAAAAATTGGAAAAAACTCAGAAAATGGCATGGGAATAACAAGATTTTATTGTTTTTCTTTCTAACTTGGTTTCTCCAATCTCAAACTCGAACATAAGAAGCCTTTTCAAACATAAAAAACACCAACTACTATCCTACAATTGATTCCAACCAATTTTCAATCTCGTTATGGATGTTGGAGTACAAAATTGCACTTTTTTACATTGGGCGGCATTAACCAGTCTGCCAAACCACCATTGGGTAGCATTAACTAGTATACCAAACCACCAATTCCTCCACTTTTAGGGAATGATAAGCCCTCTAACATAACAAACCCCAAAACCCTCTTCATTCACAAGTTAGGAAAGGGTTTATTGAAAATCCATACTCCAAACCTCCCCACAACCAACCAAAGCCTAAAACACCTTCAAAAAGGTCATCACAAGCTTAAAATTTCAAGAGATATCACTGCCCCAAAATATTTCTTCAAACCCTATTACTAAACCACCATTTTCGACTAAAAAATGCACTATTTGACATCTAGGGCATCACCTTAAAACCCTCTATTCACCTCCCTTGCACATAAAAATTTGCACACATGTTTTATAACCCTAACTAAGCCTTTCCATTGAGTTAAAAAAGCATACGGTGGGTGGAAGGCTTAATATGACATTTTAATGCACTCAAAACCCTTAAAACATGGTATACAAAATGACCCTCAGTATGGCTTCTAATATGCACAAAATCACTTGAAATCCAACCAAACCAAAACTAAAACGGAGTTAAATTTTTTTCCCACCTAATTCCATCGAAAAGAGAGCATAATCGCTCTTAACTAAGTTCAACCGACTCGATCCTTTAAGGGTCCAAAGTGGAAAAGGGAAATAATCTTTGACGAGGTATTACTTGTAAACCATGGTGCTTAAAAAATATTTGTCTAAAACTACAAGATCATGTTGGGCCCCTATACAATAACCTCTCTCATTTTTTGCTATTTCAGAGGCATTTTCCTGTGGTGTCCAGTTTTCACTTGATGGAAAAAGTGTCAAATGTAAGTAGTTGAAAGTTGCAAAGTGGTGCAACTTTCATTTTGCAGCTTGTGTGACCAAATAGACTGTTCCAACACATTTGAATAGGTATGTTTACACTAGGCATGGTCCTCTTTCGCACCCAAACACGCAAAATTGCTTTGAGCTACGTTCAACTGGATTGATCCCTTAAGGGTCCAAAGTGCAAAATGACTGCAAACTTCAACATGCTATTACTTAGATACCGTGACACTTAGAAACTTCTCGTCTGATCCTACGAGATTGCATTGGGCACCTCTACAATAACCTCTCTCTATTTTTGCTATCTCATAGGCATTTTCCTGTAGTGGAAAATTTTCACTTGGGGAAAAGTTGTCAAATGCAAGTAGTTGAAAGTTGCAAAGTGGTGCAACTTTTGTTTTGCAGCTCGTGTGACCAAATAGACTATTCCAAAAAATCTAGATGGGTTAGTTTACACTAGGAATGGTCCTCTTTCGCACCCAAACACGCAAAATCGCTTTGAGCTACATTCAACCAAATCAATCCCTTAAGGGTCCAAAGTGTAAAATGGTTGCAAACTTTAGAATGTTATTACTCGGATACCATGATTCTTAGAAACTTCTTGTCTAATCCTAAAAGATTGCGTTGGACCCCTCTGCAATAACCTCTCTCGGTTTTTTCTATCTCAGAGGCATTTTCTTGTGGTGGCAAATTTTCACTTAGAGAAAAAGTTGCCAAATGCAAGTAGTTGAAAGTTGCAAAGTGGTGCAACTTTTGTTCTGTAGCTCGTGTGACCAAACAAATTGTTCCAACGCGTGAGGGTGGGTACTTTTACGCTAGGAATGGTCCTCTTTCACACCCAAACATGCGAAATTGCTCTGAGCTACATTCAACCGGATCGATCCCTTAATGGTCCAAAGTGCAAAATGGTTGCAAACTTCAGCATGTTATTACTCGGATACCGTGATGCTTATAAAATTTTTGTCTGATCCTATGAGATCGCGTTGGGCCCCTCTACAATAAGCTCTTTCAGTTTTTGCTATCTTAGAGGCATTTTTCTGTGGTGGAAAATTTTCACTTGGGGAAAAAGTTGTCAAATGCAAGTAGTTGAAAGTTACAAAGTGGTGCAACTTTCGTTCTACAGCTCGTGTGACCAAATAGACTGTTCCAACATGTCCAGATGGGTCATTTTACACTAGGAATGGTCCTCTTTTGCACCCAAACACACAGAATGACTCCAAGCTATGTTCAACTGGATCGATCCCTTAAGGGTCCAAAGTGCAAAATGGCTAAAAAATTCAGCATGCTATTACTCGGATACCGTGACACTTAAAAACTTCTCATCTAATCCTATGAGATTACGTTGGATCCCTCTACAATAACCTCTCTCGTTTTTTTCTATCTTGGAGGCATTTTCTTGTGGTGGCGAATTTTCACTGTCGGAAAAAGTTATCAAATGCAAGTAGTTGAAAGTTGCAAAGTGGTGCAACTTTCGTTATGCAGCTCGTGCGACCAAACAGATTGTTCCAACGCATCTGAGTGGGTACATTTATGCTATGCATGGTCCTCTTTTACACCCAAACACGCGGAATCGCTCTGAGCTACGTTCAATCAGATCGATCCCTTAAGGATCCAAAGCACAAAATACCTACAAACTTTAGCATGTTATTACTCGGATACCGTGACGCTTATAAATTTTTTGTCTAATCCTATGATATCAAGTTGGGCCCCTCTACAATAACCTCTCTCAGTTTTTGCTATCTCAAAAGCATTTTCTTGTGGTGGCGAATTTTCACTTGGGGAAAAAGTTGTCAAATACAAGTAGTTGAATGTTGCAAAGTGGTGCAATTTTTGTTCAGTAGTTCGTGTGACCAAACGGACTATTCCAACGCGTTCGGGTGGGTCATTTTATGCTAGGAATGGTCCTTTTTGCATTGAAACACGCGGAATCGCTCCGAGCTACGTTCAACTAGATCCATCCCTTAAGGGTCCAAAGTGCAAAATGACTGCAAACTTCAGCATGCTATTACTCGGATACCGTGATGCTTATAAACTTCTTGTTTGATCCTACGAGATCGCGTTGGGCCCCTCTACAATAAAATATCTCAGTTTTTTCTATCTCAGAAGAATTTTCTTATGGTGGTGAATTTTCACTTGGGAAAAAAGTTGTCAAATGCAAGTAGTTGAAAGTTGCAAAGTGGTGCAACTTTCGTTCTGTAGTTCGTGTGACCAAACGAACTATTCTAACATGTCCAAGTGAGTCATTTTATGCTATCCATGGTCCTCTTTCGCACCCAAACATGCAGAATCACTCTGAACTATGTTCAACCAGATTAATCCCTTAAGGGTCCAAAGTGCAAAATGGTTGTGAACTTCAACATGCTCATATTCAAACACCATGATGCTTAGAAACTTCTCGTCTAAGCCTATGGGATCATGTTGGGCCCCTCTACAATAACCTCTCTCAGTTTTTTCTATCTCAGAGGCCTTTTCCCATGGTGGCAATTTATCGCTTGGGGAAAAAGTTGTCAAATGCAAGTAGTTGAGTGTGTAAAAATGACTTTTTAGCCATTCCACCCATTGTATCCTACTATAACTTAGTGGAATGGCATAATTAGGGGTAGGGAGCATATGTGCATGGTTTCTGGAGTAGGGAAGGCAAGTTGAGTGGTTTGGTGTGATGCCCTAGTTGGCAATTTGATGAGTTTTGGTGAAATTCAGTGGTTTAAGAGTGGAAATGGTTGAAATCCTTTGGGGCAACAGCTTGTGAGGGAATTTTAAGCATGTGTAGTTTCTATTAAGAATTTTTTATGCATTGGAAAGGTGTTATGAGTTGTGGGAATAGGATTTTCAATAAACCCACCCATTTTAGGCTTTTAGCAATAGCAACAAGGCAATGAACTATTTGATAAAATCCTTTGGTAAACATGTACGAAAAATGTGGTAGCATAGACAAGGCAGTGAATTGTTTGAAAAAATTCCTCAAAGAAACGTGGTCTCATGGTGATGGAATTTCATGACAATCCATAGATGTGAGGGTTTGTGACTTGAGGATTGTGATTAATGATTGGAATTATGTTTAGTGAGATTGCAGGACCTCCCCTACTGCATCAATGTTTTAGGGTTTTATCCATAGCAGGAAGGCAATTAAATGTTTGATATAATGCTTTGATAGACATATATGAAAAATGTGGTAGCATAGAAAAAGCAGTGAACTCTGAAAAAATGCCTCAAAAAATGAGGTCTCATGGTGATGGGATGCCATGACAATCAAAAGAAATTTGATTGTCATGGCATTCCATCACCATGAGACCACATTTATTTGAGGCATCTTTTGAACTAGTTCACTGCCTTGTCTATGGCTTGTCATGGCATTCCATCACCACATTTATTTGATGCAATTTTTCAAACAATTCACTTCTTTGTCTATGCTATTTCTTACTATTATTCTTTTGATATATTTTTCAAAGCATCCATAGCTTGTTCAAAATCACTTGTTTTAGGATTTTAGCCATAGCAACAAGGCAGTGAACTGTTTGACAAGATGCTTTGGTAGACATGTATGAAAAATGTGGTAACATAGACAAGGTAGTGAACTATTTGAAAAAATATCTCAAAGAAATTTGGTCTCATAGAATATCATGATAAGAAAATGCAATTGGCAACTACTCGTAGTTATTAGTTATTGAATGTGAAGAAATTGCATAACTGCTTAGGTTGACTTTGTACAAACTATATTGTAATTGAAATTTTGTCATCTATCAGCATCTAGTTATTAGTTATGCAAAGTGAAGTAATGCTTTCACTTTGAAAGATGTGCAATGCAATGTAATCAACAATATGAATATAAACTACAAAAATCCATTTTGTACAATTCATTAGTTAAAATATTTATTTTATTTGCTCTCTATATCTCTATATGCTATGGAAATACCTTTCAATTTTTTTTTTAAAGTTTTTATTTCTTGTTCTACAAATTTTCTCGATTTTTTCAAAAACTCTTATACTTTTGGTTTGTCAAATTTTTCCCCAAAAGATTTTTGTTGCTATTCATTGGAAGCATGAAGCATGCACGTGAATACACACAATATAGGTGAAGTATACATGTGAATAAGTGAAGAATACATGTGAATAAGTGAGTCACAAGTAATTGAAGCATTCCAAAGGATACAAACCACCATGGATGGAGATTATTTACACAATACACTTTAGATGGGGCTTATTGAGCATTCGACAGTAACTAATTAAGCATTAGATGTAAACAAAATCCATGCTTACAACATTCAAGCATAAAATTTACATGATACACATGATAAAATCATTCAAGAATGGCAGTAGCAAAATAAGATTTTCTTTAATCAAAAAGCTGAAAGGCTATACAATGATATATATTGATAAAAGTATATACAATATATCCAAAAAACCATACAGCCTTAGTACAAAGGAGCCATATGGACATAAAATGTCACGTATATATCGATAGTACAAAACATATGTTCCAAAATGCTGAATAGGCATACAACAAACAACCCTAATACATAGTCATTTCCCTCTAGGGGAAGGGATTAGATCTCATGTTGCCTTCACAATTCGGTTGGATGGAGTGATTGTTGCTTCTCTTGTCTTTTGAACACGCTCGCTAGTCCTCCTCTCTTCACTTTGGACCTTCAACTGATACAATAAAAAGTAAAGATGTTAATACATAGAAATTGAATTGTGGAATGACATATAACAAAATATATAATCACTTACTGCATATATATAGTCATCATGCACATTTACAACATCACCACATCCATGATCTAGAGTGACAACCGCCTGTAGAAACCATCAAGATAGAAATTAAATTACATAAAAGTATCATAATTTTTTTCTATAATAGACCATAAAAGAGCAAATATAATGTCAAATCGACTAATCTATTCCATACCTCTCTCAATGCATTGGAACTGACTATTGCTGCAGCAACTCCATGGTCCATCGTGCCACCAACATCACCAGAGTTGTCTCTTGTCAACAAATACAAATAAAACAATATCTCAGGTATCATGTTGATATAAAGACCAAGAGGGGATAATGGAACATAAGGTGAAATAAGAGAGGGTAATGGGATGGGAATAGAAGGGTGATGCAAAGAGGCGGCTCAAACTCATTCAAAGTGACAACTTGCCTTCAAGAGGCATCTAAAAAGATTAAAATGGCCTATTAGAGTAATCCAAACAATCCTCAAAGCTTGACAACAATCGGGAGTGTAATTTCTCACTTTCACCCATGTAACCTAACAGTAGTGCAAACTCAATTTTTGGTCTTTAACTCCCATGCTTTCCAAAAAACTTGAGAATCAAAAGGTGGATTTAGATACCCATTTCAAAGCTATACAACATATATCTTAACCAAATACAAGTCTTTTGGACCAATCCCTTGAAATTAGACCCTCAACATTGTCCTAGGCCATGAATTAGGCCAAATTTACAAAGTAGCATACCTTTAAACTTAACACAGATCCTTGAAATATTAGGGAAGCATTTCTTATGCACTCAAATCTCTAAAAACATAATCAACACCCAGGATTGACACCTCCAACATAGAAAACTCCAAAACCCTCAATTTCATGCCAATTCAAGAGGGTTTATTCAAAGTCCCACTTGCACAACCTCCTAGACCATGCCACTGACTCAGAAATGTATATTCTAACCCCAATATGCTCAAAATTTTGAAAAAACTCCACACTCTCATTGATTTCCACAAACCCTAGACCCAATGCTCCATCTTCATGTGTTTTTCTTCACAAAACTCATCAAGACAACAAGTTTATCTCCTTAGTTTCTTCTCCACAACTCTAATCATGCAACCTACAACCTACTTAGACTCCCTAGGGACCATTACACTAGTTATAGTAGGTACAGTTGGTGTAAGGGCCCTTAAATCATGATTTTGGTTACAAAACCCTCAAACAGGGTGTCCTCGGCCTGTCACAAGAAAACAAGGATATTTACCACAAATCACAATGGATCTACCTCAAACCTATTCCAAAAGATTGTTAACACCTACCACCACAAAATAAAATTATTTTCATGGCACAATCAAACTGTATGGGCTCGTATAGGCCTACAAATGACAAGAAAACTCATAAATTTGATGAAAAACAAAGATATTCTTATTGCCAATGCTTCAAACTTCAAGCCAACGTTACAAAACAAGTTGTTATGCATTTTTAAATGCTTATCCTCATCAAACCAATTCCCAAATTCCTTACAACTGCTTTTTAAACCTCCCATGACCGTTGCATTTATGCAACTCACAAATTTGGCACTTTCAAGTTTTGACTCTTTATTGTTTTCTAGACCCTCTTAAACACCTAAACTATTACAAATAGTCTAATGAGACCTTATTCAACTAAAAAAACATGAATTACTCAAATAAACATCATCCTATCTACGTTGACACCCCTTGTCAACTTTGACAATTCCTTCCACATGATTTGCAAACCTTACAATATGAATACAAAAGCCCCTCAAAGTTAATCAATTACAATATAATGGTCACATTGGACCTTATTAAGACTCAAGAACTCAACTCAAACATCCTAACACACCTTGACTATTAGACACTTAATGAAGAAACATAGAAAAGAGTGGTACCCCTACACCAAAGGGATTAATGGAACATAGGATGGACTAGTATAGATTGATGGGATGGGCTAGGATGGGATAACAAAATATAGGGTGGACAATTAGAGGTTAATGGGATGCAATTATTAGGGAATAATGCAACACAAGGTGAATTAGGAGGTGTCTAGGGTTTGACCATAGTACACGAAATGTGAACTTGACCTGTGTGTAGCAATAATAGAGAAGAGTTATCTAGGATGAAACGTGGATAAATATGGTATAATATAGGATGATATAAAGGAACATAGGGTGGAACATAGGGGATCATGGAACATCTAGGGTGAAATAATAATGGGTACAATAACATGGGAGTAGAAGGACATAATGACACATAGCATGGACTAGAAGATATTAGTGGGATGGGCTAGGAGGGGATCATGGAAAATATGGTTAACTATTAAATGTTAATGGTATGGGATTAGGAAGGAATAAAGGAACACAAAGTGAATTAGGAGAACATAATATGACACGATCAAGGAATACAAATGCAATGTTTGTGTTTCTCATCAATTTTTTAGATTTGTATATACACAAAATTATGAAAACTAGCTAACATAGTTTTACAACACCATTAATGAATAAAGGCTACCTGAATGTACGTTGTTTGAGGATATGAATTGCGAGGTGTGGAGGAAGAAGGTGCACCAGGAAACTGTTTGAAATCCAAAGCATGTTATGAGACAAACATTCAAATATAACATTCAACTGTTCAAATGCAATAATAATATCTTGAATACTAGTTGCATACCCGTGGACTCATTGTCAAGAATGTATAAGGGTCTGTAGGAATAGAGCATGCCTCATGAATAGTGCGACCCTGAAATTTCATCATATCAAAATTCTACTAATTTAGTTATTCTTAAATTTCAAAATATAATTTAATAAACAACATTAAAATAACTTGCTCAATTTTACCTAAGTGTTAATGTTAAATGTATCATTCAAAATATCATCTATGAAAGCCATCGCCTCTACAACTGATTAGGTTGTGTAGCTGCATCACGAGCACTCTAATAATTCTACGTGCAAACAACACCACAAGCACCACAACGGTGGGGTGGAGCTCGGGGCCTACACGTCTCCTTCACACTAGGCTCTACTAGAGGACTCACACACTGTAAAATGGTATGGGTGAGTGAGTCAATCGACTTCAGTGTGTCCACCTCTACACTGTCCTTAAAAATGGAAGGAACAACAACATGCTCCACCATGGGTCTAGCCAAGGCTCTCGGTGCCAACTATGGATTACGTCATGCAATAGGTGAATCATGTGTGGAGCCCCCACCTCTACCCTGAAATTCTAGGATGTCAAAATAGTTTGGCATTTTATTGAGGACAAACTCACAATAGAGTTTCCTCAAAAATTATTGCGGCACCTCATGGTTATTGCATGGAGGTTGGTAAAATACCATCCAACATAGCTCCCAAATTTTGTTTTTAATTAACTCATGGTGGCACCAATGGATGGGGAACCTCTTGCATGCATGAGACAAAGGTTCATTGGTTCTCAGGTCTATAAATATTGCACACAAGTTAGCTTTGCTAATTTTTTGTTTTTTGACATTTGCATATGAGAAACCACTAGCATAAAATTGTCTCATCTCATGCCTCTTATTTGACCAAAAAATCATTTGCTCGCTCATTTCTCCTACATGAGTTACAATTGACTTCAATAATTCAACAATCCATCTCTTATAAGGGTGGGTTTCGACATGCTCAGTTAATCTTCCAATTAATTGTTGAATGTCTCTTTTATTGTTTTCAATTTGATTTTGAATATTTTCTTGTGTTCCTTGAGGATGCCTATGAATTGATGGAGGGGTTTCGAGTTGTTCTTGTATAGGAGGCTCTTTGTGAGGGGGTGATTGTGAATTCTCAATGTTTCAAGGTGGAGATTCATTCCCTAATAATTAGAACAAAGTATTATTATAAAAACCTATTTAAATTTGCATTCTAAATCAAATTTGAAATAAATAGAATAAAAATGCATACCTCTTTGCAATCTTTGACCTCTCTGAGGTGTTGGCGGCATCCTCATGGAAAATGGAAAGCTAAGGATACAAACAATGGACGAGATTTGGCAAGCGTGAGTTGCAGAACTCAAATCCTCTTTGTCAAGCCGCGGGTTGAGGAGAAATGAGGGTTTGAAACCCATTTTTTGGATTTTATGTTAACTTTCCCATTTGGCGCACACCAAATGGCTTATTTTGGCCTTTTTTTGGATGTTTTTTCATTTTGGCATCTAATTGTGTCACAGATTGGTGCACTTACCCTCCTATATTAATCCACCATCCCCATACTCCTATCCTTATCATCATCAACCATCCCAATATCCCTACCTTAATTCCACATCTACATCCTCCCACCTTCATCCAATATCCACATATTGCTATCCTAATCCTCCATCCATGTCCCCCTATGCTAATCCACCGCCCATGTCCTCTTATCCTAATCCACCATATCAATCTCCATGTCATAATCCAACATCCACACCCCCCATTTGAATCCATCATCTCAGTCTTCCCAACCTAATCTAGTATCCACCTCCTCCCATCTCAGTTCATCATCTCCTTCCTCCTATATCACTCCACCCTCCATTCCATTGTATTTTAATCCTTCATCTAAGCTTGATCCACCCACCGAGCTTAATCCTTCACCTTCCCCTAGTCCTCCATCCAATCCAATCCACGCATCTAATCCTAATCCACCAATCCCTAATCCTAGTCCTCCAATCATCCATAATCCTTCATCCATTCCCAACACCACACGTAAACCTACAATTCCCCAGGATCCAATTGCAAATGTTGTCCAAGGACTCATGGTATAAGAGATATCTCCAAACTCACATCTAGATGTTGCGAAACCATGCCATCCCACTTTATCATGTACAATCATTAGTGATGAGGCTCCTCTTCATCCAACACCTATTACCCCTATTACTGCTCCTAACATCATCCAAACTAGTGAAGGTATCCAACCCACCAAATCCATCGAATCCCCATCTTCTACTCCTAGATCCACCCAATCCATTGAAGACACCCAAATCCAATCTGCTCCCCCTAATCCTTGTCTCACTGAAATCCAATCCCATGACCTTCATGAATCCTCCAACCTTCCATCTCCCCCACTTGAGGGTTCCCTCCAACACTCCTCCCCCGTCATGCCTCCCGCACAAGATGAGCCATGTCAAGAGCTCGATCCAAAGCATACCAACCTATCACATTCTCTACATCAAGACCCGACCATCCTATCCACCCCATCTCAAGATCACACTAGCTCATCTGCTCTATCCCATGATCCCCTTTGCATTCAAGATCCAATCACTCCATCTCATGAGCCCTTATCACCCACTGCCACAAATCCAAACCCTATCATATCACCTAATCCCTCTCCTGATCCCTTATCACCCACCCCTCTAAACCAATATGTTTCCCTCCCATCATCTCCATCTCACGATCCTTCATCACTGCCTAGCCCTACCATCCTAACACCACTTTTATATCACCTTGGTAACATTACACTCATTCATGGTGGTTTTCTTGCAGAAGAAAAATAAAGCATATGCACCAACCTTCCTCCTCCACCTGCTAATGAAATCGCATCATGCTTCCAAAAGAATAAGAATCCTACCATAGATCACATGCTCAAGACCATGAACTATCAAGGAGAAGGTTTAGGCCTTCATGAGAAAGGTATTTTCGAGCCCATCCAAGTCAAAGAACATCCAAGAACACACGGTCATGGATATATCTCCCAAGACACACAATCCAAAAATGTTGGTACAACCTTTGTCCCTCCTAAGTGAACCTCTTCCAAAGGAATAAGAGGCACTTCCCATCGCTCCACCAAATCATTTGTTGCCATCCCCCCTCCTCCATCATATTACCTCAAAACAATCATCCATCTTTGTCCTTCCTTCTCCAAATCCATTTTGGGTCCTTATGTCCCTCCATACACCATCGCTCATCCTCCATCTACTGCATCTATTTTGGGTCATTATGTCCCTCCACCAACCCTCACATATCCTCCATATACAAAGTCCATTTTGGGTCCTTATATCCCAGAATCACCTCCTCCATCTTATCCTCTTCATCCTCTCATTTATCCATCACCTATCCCTAGTGCACATCATAAAAATCCTAACCTCATAAATCCTAATCAGGATCAACAAAGACACCCCTCCATACATGCTATCTCACATCCTCCATCTACACATCATCGCCTCCAAAATACTACCTCTATCAATCCATCTATGTCTCCTCCACATCATCCATCGCCTCATATCTATCCCATTGCTATTAAAAGAACTTTGGATGCCAAAGTAAAAATGCATAAATCCAAACATCCACATGAATCTAAATCTCCTCATGTCCCTTCCAAAATATATGTTGAAGAAAAGAAAAATCAAATCTAAAATCCAAATCTAACCCATAGGCCACAAAGGCCCACCAAAGAAAAAATCAAAACCATGTGGATCCCAAATAAAAAAGGTGCCATGCCTTCAAATGCAAAATCCATAATGACATCCAAAGTTGTTAATCCAACAATTAATCATTCACACCCTTCATCTCCTAAATCTATTTTGGGTCCCTATGTCCCAAAATTCACTGTCCCAACTCCTCCATTATCCCCACACTCTCCATGTATTCATCTCCCTATCCTTTCACATCCACCACCACATGCACCAATTTTGGTCTTGAGCACATTCCCCCATCATTAATCCACTCCATCATTCCATCCATACACTTTCCAACATCCCATCAACCATCCCCCATATCTCCCCCATCAAATCCCTTTAATCCATTCTCTTGCATAATCCATCCATTCTAATAAGGTTGTACCAACATCTGAATATTCGCTTCAAACATGGGATCTTATTACCTCGTATGGAACTTGATGCTTGAGTCCTTCATCCATATTCTTATCAACATATATTCTAAATACACATATCCACAACCCTATCCTTATCCATCTTCATCCACATTTCTATCCAAAAAGTCCAAAAAGTAAAAAATCTAAAAAAAAATAGTAAAGAGAAATAATTCGTCCAATGGTGAAAACTTGGCAAACAAGCACCTTGGATAAGTACCATGATGAAAACCTGGTAAAGAGGCATCATTCATAAATCCCCCATCTAGTTTACTTCCACAATTGGGGGCAACTTGCATCTATACATCCCCTTCCTCCATCTCCTCCATCCACGTATCTTCTACCTCCTACCTATCATATCCCATTTGTATCTAGTCCCTCCATCTCCCTTGTGATCTTGATCAAGATAGGGTAACATATATATGCTTTGGAAACCTCTTGGAATACATTCCCCTCATCCATATTCCGCCATATCACTTATCCTCCTCCATCCTCTTTCCTTCTCCATGCGTCCTATCCACATCTGTTTATCTTATATTGTCCATCCATCCTGCTATCTGCCATCCCTCTTGCCTTGTCATGTATGACATATCTAGAGTTGGGAATCTACTTTTTTGTGACATATTCCTTGGAGACATCATCCATCCATCCATCCAATAATTCCCTTATCTTCCTATCCACCCATCGACTAGTCCTTTTCCATCTTTTCATCCTTATCTTCCTATCCATCCTTCCAAATCCTTATCCCTCTATCCATTCATCCTAGCATCTTTCTACCTCCCCATCTTTATCAATCCATTCATTTATCTCTATTTTCTTTCCATCTCATAATCCCTTGTCATTGGTTTCTAGCTATAGGCTACCCCTCATCCTCCCTTATCCATTATCTGTCTTTGACCTTTAATCGAACTACGTCGCCCCTGCACTTTCACATAGGCAAGGCTAAATCATTGGATCGGACCCCAGGGAATTTTTCTATCTAGTCTTTGTCATCCATCACGGTCTCCATCATCCTCTTTTCAATTTTATCCATGGTCAGTTTCGATCTTTTATCGAACTACGAGGGCTCTATGCTTTCATGTAGGCAAGGATGATCTTGGATCAACCCCCGAGCCCCTAAGTCTCTAGGGTATGTCAGTCTTGTGTCCCCTAGGTCTTTAGGGTGTGTCTATCTTGTGTCCTATCATCTTGTCGTGTCATTAAGTACATCCCTACCTTAGTTGGTACTTTAAAATAGAGGTCATTAGTATCATGAGGTTCAATTGGTTTTAGTTATCCTACATCATGTCGATCTTTTAGTTTAGTTTCCATCTTTGGTCTCAACAACATACATCCTTCCTAATAGACCGCATCAATCCCATCCACCCTTTTGATCCAGTGGTATATGATGTTTGAAATTGATTGTGATCTTATGATGCTTTTGATGTTTTGTTTATCATTTGAGCTTCCTATTATACCTCGCTATGGTCACCATGATCCATCATATCATAGTGCGCTTTGATAGGTCAACATAGGGGCGTATCTTGATCTTTTTGTCTGCTTGTTGTCTTCGTGGTTGTCCCGCGTAGTACCCTCCAAGATCCCTATGGTATTGTGTTATGCTGGGGCATCCTTTGTGTTTGTGGTTAACCCAACATCAGGCCCAACCAAAGCCCCTATGACTTTGGGATGTTGGACTAACCTTTTTGTTTGTTGTGTTAGTCCTATGCATGTGATACGACATCACCTTGGTTCTTCATATCCTGGTGTATAGTATCTCATGCTATATCAAATTAAGTACTCATTACATGGTGACATAATGCATAACAATTAAATTGCTTGATTTGGTTACTATCCATTATCTCACCATCTCCCATCCTTTCATCTATCCAAACCCCCCATCCATTCACCTTATATCTTTCTAATCCACTCATCCTTCATCACTCTCCATCTATCTATCTTATCCGTTTCCATCTCTCCACCTCCATCATCCTCATCTTATCATAATATCTTTAGTGTCTTTAGAATAATATAGATCTGTTAGTCTAAGCATCTTTTCATCCATCCTCCTCATCATCTAATCATCTCTTCAATCTACATAGGATAATAGAGATTTTTTATTCTAATCCTCTCTTCTTCCATTATTTTCATTTATTTTAACAATATCACATCTCAATCCAATCATGACCCATCCAATCTAGCACAAATCATCTAATCACATCCTTGGTCGTGTTCCCATCCTTGCTACAAGACTTGATCCAATCATTATCATCATCATAATCATCCTCATCATCCTTTTGTGTTGTTTTGGGATGTATCCTTCCCTCATCAACAACACCCTCATCGTCACCATCAAGATGCATCCTTCCCTATCCTTGTGTTGTTTTGGGATGTATCCTTCCCTTATCAACAACACTCTCATCATCATCATCATCAAGATGTATCCTTCCTTGTCCTTGTGTTGTTTCATGACATATCGTTCCCTCATCAACAAAACTCCATCCATCCTCAATCCATCATGGCTTGTAACTTGATAGGGGTAGCATCATATTTGTCCTTGAATCCATTTGTGCTTTCTTTCTTCTCATCTTCTCCTCCCAATTTCCTATCGCTCTTTGTCCTCTCTCATCCATCACTTTGTCTCATCTTCCCCATCCACTCTTTCATCATCTCATCCATTTCAAGAGCACACCTGTGTTCTCTTGTACCTGCATGTCCTCTCAAGGAGGCATCCTCAATCACTAATATTCATCTTCACTCCCATCATCTTTCCTCTCAGTCACTCCTTTGGATGATTGGGGCATCTTTCCCAATCTAACCATTTTCGTCCTTGTGCTATCTTTTAATCTTCTTTGAAATGATTCTACTTCGTAACACCATCTCAAAGAGGGGAAAAATATAGACATCTAAATTTGACCACTTATATTTAGTCAAATTTATCCCTTTTCATCTAAATATCCTCCTACCCACATTAATTAAGTAATATTAACATTATTTAGTTAATACCCTTAAAGTCCTCTAAATCCCTAAGGTATTTAATTTAATTAAATACTTTATCATATATCATTTCTATCTCATTAATTAAATAAATATTTTTTATTTATTTAATTTACTCTGTTAAATGTCACATCCTCCATCACCTTTTCTTAATCCTAATCCATCTCCTAATCTCATCATTAAGGATGTGCACATCCCTAATCCATAATTAGGATGTGTCACATCTTCCAACTTTTGCAAGTTGGTTCCTAATCATCATTAGCCACCTAACCCTCTTCTAATCCTTCATCAACTAGTCTAATCAACCCACTTTAGTCAACTCTCACCATCCCCCAAGGAATTTTCAATTCCTTTTTGTCTTTTCAAGGTCCTTTTGAGGAATTTTTAATTCCTCTCTCATTCCCCAAGGAATATTAAATTCCTTTTCTCTTCCCAAGGAATATTTAATTCCTTTTATCCTTCCCATGCACCATTAAAATTATTTTTGAATTCCTTTGTTCAACTTGTGATATGAACCATTGATTCTTTCCCAAGAATCAATCCCCACCATCCATTTCACTCTCCTTTGCTAAATGACTAAAACACTTAGCCATTTTGACATTCATTCACATTCAAGCTCTCATCATCTCAATATCTCAAGCCTTCAATCACATAGCCATCCTTGCATTCAAATCAAGCTACAACAAGTCGTTATATTTTTGAAATCCATCTAGGAGCACACAAATCAAATGATCAACAAAAGCCAATCAACTGATCAACTTGGACAAGGTATATTACTCTCTTTATCTTTCATTTTGTTCAAGTTGAACTAGGCCAATCTTGAGGTGTTGTTTGTGTTTTTCCTTGTTTGCATTTCATTTCATTTTGCATTTTAGACTAGGAAAAAATACCTGCACACACTATACATATCAATACCTTCCTCCTCTATTTGCTACAGGTCCTAGATATAATTCTCAATATTAAGGTGGAGAGTCCACATTATTTTGAATCTAAAGGAGTAAATGACTTTCTTTAACTTAGCAATTAAGAAGAATACGATTGTGGTCAAGTCATATTCTTAGATGAGAAAATAAGAAACATTTTCTTAGAAAATCCAATTTAGAGGAGATACAAACCTTGTCTAGCTTGACTTGAATAAGTTTCTCCTCTTACCATACAAAGTGCCCTAGATATCTACATCCATAAGATTCTTAGTAGAAAGAAAGTCTGTGAGATCCATCATGTTATCAATGTAGTCATTAACCCTACCAATATTAAGGAAATAATAGTGTCTAGCAAAGAAATGGTCAAGAATATTGCTACCACCTTACATGTGTTCCAGCTCAAGCTAGAAAAAAGAAGAAAAGCTAAAAAATGGGTGGATGGGACCAACATTGCCCAGGCCAATACTTCCCAACCTAGACTCACTAATAGAACTCAAGCCAAAAAGTATGTGGTAAAGGATAATTGAGTTGCTCAAACTGAAGATGCTCTTATGAAAGATGTTGGACAAAGTGAAAAGCCCAAGGAGGTTTCTTTCAAGGAGAAGTTGGAATTCTTGAATTGCAAGTGGCAAGCCATTGGTGGCCTTAAGTTGCTTGTTGATATGTAGCTAGTTTATGTTGGTTTTTTGTTATTTTTTATACTTTCTATTGGTCCTTATTGTTTATGATTTCTATGTTTTTTTAGTTTTTCTTTGATCTTACTCCGAGTGATACTCGTTATTCTTTCTTGCTATTTTGTAATGGGTTTGGGAATTTTTCCATGTTTTTATCTTAGTCAAAACTATAATATGAGGTAAAAATACAAAGTTTTTTCACATTGTCAACCAACTTATCAACACAAGTGAGTTTAAGTATTTCTAACTAAAAACAAATTTTGGTCCAACATATGATCTAGCTAGATTCATTATAGCTAAGTTAGTATGTATATATATATATATATATATATGTTTAATTATTTTTAGTAAAAGTAGGTTATCAACACCAAAATATAAGGTTATTATTTTGTCAACAAAAATTACTAAAATTTATTAAAAAAAAATATGATGTACTAGATAAAATATTATATGTCAAGATGGTATATTTTTGTTTCTATTTTGAATAAATAGTTAAGACAAAAGATGGCATCTCATAGAAACGATTGTGTTTTTAATACATACACATTTAATATTTATTTAAGAAAAACTATTTTATCAAAATTGAAAAAAAAAATGCATGGAGTAAAGTTTTAATTTATAAATACATCCAAAAAAATTGAAGGATAAAAATAAAACTTGCTATAAAAAGATCAATGTCCTATTTAATTTCATTTTTCAACATTTTATCAGCAATTAAATTATAGTGTCGATTTTATGAAAAACTATATTCAAATAATTTTTTAATTTAACAAATATATATTTTTGCCAATAGTGGCATGGTGTGATGGTTAAGTTGTTGTGTTGTTATTGATAACCAAGATTTGAAGAGTATAGAAAAATTACACTTTCAGTATATAATTTTATTTCTCTACAAATGTTTAAAGTATATATTTCTATCTTTATCAATTAAACTCTATACAATTGGCAATGCTCTATTTTATTTGATTTGCTATCTCTTCTAAAATTTTAACTATTTCTTCTTAATTATCTCTTTTTAGATTTAAGAATTAATTTTTTTTATTTTAACTCTATTGGTGGTGTGAAAATCTCTATCACAACCATTAAAGAATAGCTTGCAATCTTATCTACTCTTTTCTAGGTGTTTATAATGATATGTGTGTTCTCCTCATTATTCCTTTTAGCCTTCAAATGTTGCAAGGGTATTCTCATGTGCTTGGGCTACCCATTTAGATGTGAATGGATCATTATGAGTTTAACCAACCAAATGATGTGAAAAAATCTACTAAATCTATGATGAGCTTATTATTGCTATTAATTTATTGGTCTTTGTTTAGTTTTTAGTTTTTAGTTTTTTTTATAAATTATTTAAACTATAATAATTAGCTATTAATTAGTAGTAGTTTTACGGGTGGCAATAGTTAAATTTGATGATGTTATATGTATTTTTGCATTATTTTTATTTTGAACATATTATTTCTTAAAAATCTAGCCTCAATCATTAAATGATTCTCCCTTATCAAGCATTACGATGCCACTTTTGTTATTATTGTTGCTACTTTGAACCTTAGTTTTACTCTTATTTACTTTATTTAATAAATACAAATTAAAAATACAAGTATATTGTTTTTATATTATATAATATAAAACATATATTCTTAGTTTTATTCTTAATTTTCATGTTTCAAATTAAGATTAATATTTTTCAAAATAAGATTTATTTTAAAGAAAAAATATAATATAAATTTATAATTATTTTAAAATAAAGATCAACAATTTAATAATTTAAATTAAGAAGTATTGATGTTATAAAAGACTATTCATATATGTTTTAGTTTATTAGATATATGAATTGAATTGAGACCCGTACTTATTATATATTATATCATTGATGAGATTATGTAATCATGTGCTATATGAGCACCGCTTGATTAATCTTGTACTAAATTACTAAATTATTTTACTAATGGTGTTGATGCTAAAGTAGTACATGACTCTAAAATCTCATAGATAATATAATATATAATGAGAATGGGGTCCAATTCAATCTATTAATCTAATAAATTAAAATATGAGTAGTCTTTTGTAACATGAATACCTTTTAATTTAAATTATTAGTTTGTAGATTTTTATTTTAAAACAAGTGTACAAACATTATCTAATATTTATTTCTTTGAAATAATTCTTATTTTGGAAAAATGTCAACTTAGTACTAAATTGGGTAGTTTACGAGTATCTTTTTTTGCTTACCAATTAGTCACATTATCACATTTTCTTAGAATAGATAAAACCCTTCTTTGTAATGGAGATTTTTGTATATCCATATTAAACAAACTCATGAACTTCACTATATTGGGAACGTTTGGGTTTTATTAAAGGGCCATATTATTCCTTGCAGATAGTCTAGGACATTTTTTACGTAGGATGTATCCCCACTATACTATTTGATGCATCACATTTTATTACTCTATTTGTTTAGTTATGGAGATTAACTTTTGTTGTGTCTTAAGTGGATTTTGAGATATTATTAATATTTTGATATGTGAAATGAATTTGGCATGTGAATAGTATAATAAATGAGAGTCCAATTAGAGGTCATAGGAGAACCTTTCTTAATTTCACCATAATTTATTATATAAGTATTAGATTGGATAAATTATGAGGACTATATAGATATTGAGGTCCTTTGAATGTACCCAAGAACTTTAGTTGGAATGTGAAGGGGTATACTTTCCATTTCAATAATATTGATAGCCATAAGCATAAACATTGTAAAATATTTTTAGGATTACTACTATTACATCATACTTTTAGTTCATTGCTATCCTCCAAAATATGATATTCTAACAAATAGGTAGATAGGTGTACATATTAGCTATTATGCAATTTATTTTCTCTTTTCCTACATTAATTTTGTATCTTCTTTCATCATGAGGAGTAGAGAAAATCATTAAATTATTGGAGGTTTAAAGGGGAATTGATAGGCTCTATGGTTGAGAGAAATATACTCCAATGCCACTCCCCCTCTCGTTTTCTAATTCAACATATTCAATGTGATTTCTTATGAATTATTAATATTCACATGTTAAAAAATTATTATTATATATTTTTTGTTGTATGATAGATGAATACATAACAAGTTTATAAAATTTGTGGATTTTCAGCTTAGATGCTTTCAATAATCCTTCCATAATAGCTTGGCTTCTCAACACTACATTCTAGATATAACTAGTACAACATAGGTTGGTTATGTTAGCACCTAGAAATTTGCTTCATTTCCAATGCAATTTAACCTTTCTTTGTTGAACATAAGCTTGTTTTTAGGCCCCGTGGCAACCAAATAGCTTGAAACTTCAGGCATTATTTTTTTTCAATTTGTGGCTCATCTTTAAAATTTGGTTGTTAGAAAGTTTTTAGAATTGTTCAAAAGTGTGTAAACCAAATTTCATGATTTTTAGACAAGTTTTGATTGTGATTTTAATGTGTCGATGTTTTTGAGCAAGTTCATAAGGTTTTGTAATTTATTTTTTTCGTTCTAATGACAACCCAATTGTTCATTTTTCATCAATGGCCTCCAGTTCTAGTTTCATGATCATTTGAGAAATTCCAAGGTCAAAACCAAAAATTTGTTAAATCGTCTATCAGAAGACTCAATTTACAAAGGAAGTCCCAAAAATTGATGTTTTGTACATGTGTAAATGGATGAACAAGGATCTATGTAATTAATCATGACCCTTTGCAAATTTTTGTGGCTCTTGAAAATTGTATGCACATGTGACATCAATACAATCATTTCGCCTAAAACAAAATTCAACTACAATTTCACTATATTGTAAATACTTCTAATGTTTTGAAACGTGTTAAAGAAAGAAAAATAATATATTTTCAATGCAAAATCAATTCCTCCAAAGCATAGCATGGAATATGCAAATTTTCCATTTAAAAAATTTGTTTTCAAAGTCATTTTAATGACTTTGGCTAGCAAGTTTTAATCCTCCATGCAATTTTAATGTTTGCTGAATAACTTTGTGGGTTATGTTGTTGACTCCACATAGTGAAATAGTGCCCCATGACTTTTATGCTAACTAGGCGCCAAAGGAATGTCACTCAACGAAAGACTGGCGATGGATATCTGATTTGTCCACGCCAGTGATTGGCTAGGACATGTTTTGGCGCTAAACTGGAGTCTTCTTCACGTGCAAAAATAAATGCATTAAAAAATTTATCAAATGGCGTCATTATTGTGGTGGTTCTTCGTTTCAACTAAAAGCAGTGATGGAATGGAATGGGGTTTAGAGCAGATTTCGGGGCACATTTGCAAGTAAGATAATGTTGTTTTCTTGTGAGGAATGTTGCTAGAAGGGTTTCTCATGACTTGGCAACATTTTTAAGGGAGCTTTGAGAATTTTTCGTTAGACAAGTTGAAAACGCCCAACATCCATCAAACATGACTATGCAACATCTTTCATGACCATGCCTTGAATTTGGAGATTGGAGGCACTTCTTAATCAGATCTAGATTCATTTAGAGTTTCTTGAGTAAATGAGGATGTTAAATTTGTTTCAATGATGTAGAAATTGTAAGTTTAATTGAGGCAAAAATGGTTGTGGAGAGAATGATCAAGGAAGTGGTTCTCAGAAATTGTGACGAAATGTCAAAGAAAATAATGGGAGAATTATTTTGATGTTGTATTAAGGGATTTTAAGAAAGTTTTAAAATGAAATCCAAGCATCATTTCTACCAAAGACAATGTTAGAGTAATGAGTGCAAAGTAAGAAGAATTATAGAGCTCTCTAACTATGAAGAAAATGGTTGCAGATTAATTGTTTAAAAACTTTGTCAATGGATGCAAAAGATAATTTGGGTAGTTATGAGAGTCATTAAGCTTTGTCAAAAGTATATTTTGAAATGTTGAGCTATTTCAAATGGAAAAATTAATGCTCTAAGGGTTAAATTGACTAACTAAATGTTCTTTTTATTGCCAATAAGAATGATGATGGCTTGGGCCAAAAAACTTTCACTTTTTAGGTGAAAATGCAAAAAATAAAAAATATTTTTACTTGCAAGTAATTATTTTACACAAGAATTAAATGCTAGTAAAATTGGAAATCAAATTTTAGTTAAAGACAAAATCCTTGGAGGTAAAATAAATGTAATTGTGAAATGACATATTCTAAATGCTAGTTTGTTGCAAATTTGAGGGTTCAACATGTGCCAAGTGTCATTTTGTGATGTAATATGGCTTTTCCCTCTTTTTCATAAAATGTAACTTTCATTCATTCAAAAAGGGTTGTGTTTTGGAAGTTCTAAAAAAGAAGGATTTGTACAAGAAGGTGAAGGATGTCTATGTTAGGTGAAGGTATGTGTTTGTAGGTCATCACATCATAGTGTTATTGTATCTTGCATTGTGACTATATAAATAACATGTTGTTTTGTAGATGTCTCCAAGATGAAATTTTAATATTCTTTGATTGAGAATAATTAAGGATTATTGCTTTCTTCTTCCACAGTTGTTGTGGAGAACTATTTTCATTATTGCCTCATGTCAAGGGATAGATTAAATTCTCTCATAAAAATAGTGGGAATGTTATGTTATCATATGGATTATTCAGAATGACTGTATTGCAAGCTTTAGAGATATTATTATCATCATGTGGTAATACAATAAAAGATCGTCAAGACATGTTTTACATTGTGATATAAGATGCAAGGCACATGAATCTATAGCCCATGCTCAAGCATCGGTTAGTCTTGTGCAATTTATATTCCCATAATGGTTCAAACAAATTTATAAATCTTAATGAACATTTCTTTTAAGTTTAATTTATTAGGGTTTCTTAGTGCTCATGGAGCTTAATGAATGCATGGGACATGCTTGAGATTTTTTCATTTATCACTCCTCTATGTATTTGAGATAAATATTGTACACATCTAAAAATGGTCACGATTGATCGAACCTGTAAATTAATTAAATATGAATTATTTAATTAATGTTCTTAAGTCTTCTACATATAAATAAATTTAATTATTTATTTATATTGTTCATTTTTATAATTCTTCTAATTTAATTAAATAAATTTATTTATTTAATTAATGCTACCTTCCTCTTAATTAATTAAATAGATTTTACAATTTATTTACATTAATTAGCAAAGTTTAAATTCTAAATTTAAATGATTTTCTTCCCTCCATATTTAATTAAATCATTTTCCAAATTCCCACTTCTCTCACAAAAATTAAATATTCTTAATATTTAATTAAAAGACTTTTTCCTTTTCTCATAATTAAATATTTACAATATTTAATTAAAGCCTTTTCACATTTCTCTCACACATAATTAAATATTTATTTATTTAATTATGAGAGACACCTTTCAATTTGTCTCTTCATTTTTTGTCTCTCAGAATTCTATCTTCTTTTCGAATTCTCGATCTCTCACCGTTCATTTCAACAGGTTTGAACTCGATCGTCGATCTTGGCTAATCGAATTCCTACCTTCGAAAATCTATAAATACAGCTCTTTCATGAGCTAAAAAGAACCTCAAATCTCATATTTTCATGCATAGTTATTATAGTCACATTTTAAGCATTTCATAGCATTTTAATTCAATAAGCTCAATCTTTTACATGCATATGCATTTTTGATAAATCTCATTCTCTCAAGTGCCATTCTATAAGCTGTTGTTTGCACAACTGAGAGCAAACATCTTAAAGTCAATCCTTGGAGATAGAAGACAATGAAATGAATTTGAAGAAGCTGCGATTTAGAGTTTGCGTTTACTTTATTTTATTTAGTTTTCTTCAATCTAATGTTTCATTGGTGTATTAGATTAGATTCAATTTAATTGACACCATTCTAACGTACACATTTATGGCGCCCACCATGGGGCCAAGCCCCAAATTTAATATTTCTTTTTGCAGATTTTTCTGGCAGATGACGGACTAAAATCACGCTTCGGCGCAAACGATAGTTTTTTCGGCGCATCCATAGACTATTTCGCCGCATCCATAGACTGTTTCGGAGCATCCAAAGACTGTTTTCGTGCATCTAGGGACTATTTTCGCGCATCCGGAGAATATTTTCGCGCATCCGGGGACTGTTTATGCTCATCCAGGGACTGTTTTCGCTCATACGAGCTCTGTTTTAGTGCATACGAGCTTTCTTTTGGCACATACAAGCTTTCTTTTAGCGCATACAAGCTCTGTTTTAGCGCATACAGTTTTTGATTTTTTTTTTTGTCAATCTTAAAATGGCCATATCTTGGTCATATTTTGGTCTTTTTTGGAGCTTTTTTTTTTGAAATGGGGTAGAAATTCATAAGCTATCTAATGGTGCAGGTATTCACCAAATTTGAAAAAGTTTAAATTTTCAAATTATCACTTAATGTCAAACCATAATGAAACTTGGTCTAAATTTTAGGGTTGTTATGCTTAATCATTTATCTAACCCTCATATCTTCTTGTTTCTTGATTCCATCTAACATTTAGAGCTTTTATTGCAGATTTTAAAGGACCATGGAGCATGAAAATTAAAGAAAAAACATTATCACATGATTGTAACAAGTGTTTTTAAACACTTTGAGAGCAATTATAATCTCATTCTTAAATTGTTGTTTGGATCCGACGCGACTGCGGCCAAAATTTTTATTGATGTATGGGGAATAAAATGAAGCAATCCTAGGATAGAAATTTAAAATTTGGAATTTATCAATCCTAGGATAGTCACCACACAATATTTTTGCAATTAAAATGAACCCCATGCCTATTGTGAAGCAACATCTTCACTTAGTTTAAATCATTGTCATTTAGTGCTATAAAAAGAACATTGTTTGCCTTGTTTGTGGAAATAGGTTTATGCTCTCTCCTTAACTGGGTGATCAGAACACCAGACTTACCTTTTATTTTTTGCAATTTAATGCTTTATTACAATCCTTTAGAAGGCCTGCTCTTGCGGGAAAAAGTACTCACCCAAGAGGAACAACCTAAGTGGGAACACCTAAAGCCAAGGTTTCCAACCCACTTTAATCAAAAACAAGTTGTTGATGAAAATCCAACTTGACAGTAGTAGGCAGGATAACCATCCCCAAAGCCTTTGTTCTAAAGGTTGGGAGGTCTCTCGAGGGAGTATATCTATTGCCACACTGAATGGAAATACTTATTAAGAACCATAATGTAGAAAGCTAACCGTGTCAGTATCCAAACATCATCTTAATCACGGTGCAAGGGGAGGGAAGAATCTACCCCCAAGACACTCACCATATAGTCGCCATGGATTGTTTGCTCAAGGGATTCGGTATCCACTTCCGTCACTTTGAGTACGCACCTGGAAAAGACAAAAACACGGGCACCCTCTAGGGGGTGACATGGCTGTGTGAGTCGATGCGATTTTAAGTTGTGGGCTATGATTTCTATGATGACCTATTTGACAAATTAAGAGTGAGTCTGCTTGGAATGCTTATTTTGTTCAAAACCTGTGAAAATCTCAAGAACATACACTCAATTTTTTTAGATTTTGTGTCTTTAAAAACAATTGTCTTCCTATTGCATGCTGTGTTTTCAAAACATTAATTCAAATAAGATCATCCAAAAACTTTAAAACATGGGTGATAGGGAAGAAAATCTTGTTCATAGGCTTTATGGAAATAGCTCAAATCAAGACATAATAGAAGAAATGCTTCTAGAAGCTGAACAAGATCCACAGTTTCTCTTAGCTATGGAAAAGATCTTAGAGAAAAATAAAGAAGGATATTTTCTTTTATTGGCAAACCAAGGTGCCAAATTGCCCTCTGACTACAATATGGAGAAAATTAAAGAGATTCCTGAAAAGAAGGAAACTCCCTTAAACAATCTTAGTACTCTTACCCAACAAGTAAGAGCACTCCAAAGGCAAATCAAGGAAATAAAAGGGGGCACAACTAAAAAGTCCTTTGACAGAAATATGAATGTGACCTTTTCTCCTCCAAAAACAACATCAACCAAATTCAATGTTTTTGAATTTTTTCAAAGGTTAAAGGGGAAGCCTAAATCTAAACCATCAAGTAACATTGACCATTCCTATCATGCCATGCATTTATCTTCATCTCCCATAATTCAAAATGAACCTCATGGTTCTTCCACCCAATTCAATGATCCCATTCAATTTCCTTCTTCTATCATATTCTCTACATCTAATGATTCATTTCAATCTACATATCTCGATCAAAACATTCTTTCCACTCCATCCCATGATACCAAAATTCTACAAACCCTTCCAATATTTGATCAAGATCCCATATCTCAAGAATCATACGAAGATCCCCTCCTTTCATTATTCACCCATGATAATCCTCTTCCATATCAAGAACAAAATATTCTTCCAAGTCCTCCCTCCACCCCATCTTATGAATCCATACCCTCTCATGAATCAATCACATCCCAAGAGCATGACGATTCCTCCATCCTATCCAAAGCTTCCCCTCCATCTAATGATTCTTTTCCAAGTCAAGATCAAAGTATCCCATCATCCTCATTTCAAGGGCTCATCACACCTCTTCAAGAAATATCAACATCATTTGATCATATGATTGAAAACATTGAAAATTTCTCCACCATATCTGTTGGGGACGATGATCAAAATCAATCCATCAATGAGCACTATGAAGATATGTCTACCCCATCTAGTGATCAAATCAACATTCATCAAGAGCCATTTGTTAGTTATTATCAAGACCCCTCCTACAAAGATCTATTTCAAGGAGTGTTGACGATATTTGATCCTATTGACATAATCCATGATCCATTAACCAATGATCGTATTGAAAATGTATCTACAATGCCTAATAAGTTAGAGGACATATCTCAAGAACATATTTCAAAGCATGATCAACAGTTATCACCAAGGTCTAGCAATGGTCCCTCCCAAGGCATATTGACATCCTTCGACTGCACAATTGTGAAGAGTGAAAGAATCCCCAACTCACCATTTGATCCAAGTCCACTCAAAGATCAAGAGGATATCGAGCCACTTCCCATGCCTTATGACAATGCCCAAAAACCCTTTGAAAGAAATCCATCCTTTGAAATCGACCCATGTCAAGAACTTGATCCAAAACATGTCGAAAGTAATTCCAGAATTAGTCAAGATCAAGGATTCGTATTTCCCAGATACTACAATGACCTAATGGGCACTCTCCTATCTATACAAGATATTGCAAATGATAATCATATCCATATAGCACATACTCCTCCATCTACCCATAATATGCTTTCTTTGGATGGACACATAGATGATCATCATTCAAAACAAGAGTCTCATACTCTTACCAAGGAACAAGAGTCTCTTACTCTTAACATTTATACACATGGTCAACATATAGAGAAATCCACAGACATGTCAGAAATGGGTCATGAAGAAGGCTTCTACAAAAGTTGTGAATCAAAAACATCAAGTGAAAGCATATCAAGAATGAATCACGAGGAACACTTTTACAAGGATAGTGAAGCATCAACACCTCTTGAAGGAGAATTACAATCCGATATCTCACAAGATCAAGATAAACATACCAATCATGCATTCATTCCACTTATGGAAGTTCCTATCATTTATAAACTTGGATCACTCACCTTTGTAAGGGAAAATTATCTTATCAATAAGGAAGTTGTCACTTTTGAAGATCCACCATAGAGCATAGAAGGATTAACACCTTGTTTCCAAGGTAAATCATATCCTGTTGCAAATAGGATTTTTTAGCAAATGAATTATCAAGGCAGAGGATTAGGCCTACATGAACAAGGCATTCTAGAACCAGTACAGATTATTGGAAATCCTAAGAATCAAGGCCTTGGTTATTTGACAATCAAGGGATCTCAACATATCTGTAATACTTTCATAAAATTGGGGGCAACTTCGTCTCAAGCAAATGTCAACATAGAGGGCACGAAGAATCTTTATGATGAAACCAATGCCAATACTACAACCAGCCATGTCATGAATCTTCATCCACCCATCACCCCATCCACAAATTGGGACCAATGTCAAAAGAAAGACTTGAATCAAAAAAGGAAGAATGTTATCAAAGAAGAAGAAGCTAAGAATCATATCAGGCAAATCAAATACACTTGGATACCAAAAAATACAAAGAAAGATTATCCCTATCAAACTCCATCAGTCAAAGAAACTATGGGGCAAAATAAAAAAGGGGCAAGTATCCATCAAAGATGTCCACAAAGGAAAAATAAAGCTTCTCAAGCAACATACAAAGTGTATCAATCAGTTGGTCCTAATTCCATGCACATTTCCATATCCACTCATCACTGCTCATCTTCCCAAGTTTGGAGAGTCAAAAGTTCCAAAATTTCAACTAATCCACATTTTATTCCTAAATGCATTCCATCCATGCCTTCATGCACGATATCCAATTCTTTCATTGACCATGTGTTGGGAAAAACCATTCATCATAAGGATTCAAAAGGCACTCTATCACGATGTGCGTACAAAGATGAAGTTAATTCCAGTATCAACAAAGAAGATCAGGGATCTCAAAAGTTGCATTCAAGTGCACGTATCTTGGAAAAAAATTTTCTTCAAGTAGGATATCGATGGCACATTATGACAGAAGCATCAACATCAACACCACCAGGTGGTTTAGCATCGACTTAAAATCTCTCAAAAAAAATACAAAAAAATCAAAATAAGAGGAAAATCGTTGCCTTGATGAAAACCTGGCAAACAGGCGTCTTGGTAACAACAAAAATAAATAAAAAAATACAAAAGTCCAAAAAAATTAGAAAAAGGATTGAAAACAGAAAAGAAAAAATCGTCCTCTAGCGAAAACCATTTCGATGGCGCTTTGGATAGGTACCATGATGAAAACCTGGCAAACATGCGTCATGTGTAGAATCGAGCATCTATGTGCGCCAATTCAAGAGAAAGCATCTTATCGCATCCATAATAAAGCCAACATTCCATCCATATCATCCGTTCATCCATGAACCATTTATCTAGCTCATTACCATCTATTTACATTATCTTGATCTCGACAAAGTTTGGTAAACACTTTACACTTGTTTATGGTAAACATCTTGACATGGGTCATTTTCATTGATCCTATCCAATCCAAACATTATCTGAGCCTTGAAGCATTATCCGAATGATCATTCCTCTGTTCAAACACCTTATCTTATTGCAAGATAATCCTTGGCATCCTTTGCATGCTTACAGTATCTATCCATACACCTATTCAAGAATCCACCCATGTCCATTCAAACATTGCTAGACACTGGGGGCAGATGTTTACATCTTTCTTCAGGAATGAATCTTGATATATATCCTCTAACTTATGTGGTGATTTGAACATTGGAAGACGTGAAATCAAATTGGTTAAGTATTTGTGAGCCAAAAGATCCAAATCACTAGCCCATGGCATATTTTGACAGGAAGATGCTCCTTATCAAGCTTTATCTTTTGTCGAATATCAATCTGAACAATTCATATCAGTCGCATCTAGCTTTCGTGTCAGTGTCACATCAAATCATCAAAATAATTTTGTTCCAAATCAAGCTTCATCAATCTTGATCAATCGAATCCAATCAATTATCACCTTGTTTGACTTAACACACTTAGTCAAACTATCATCTTGTGAACGAGTTTACTCTAGGATAACACAACTTCCTTGGGTTTACAAATTCATTATCATCTTTGTTTGGCTTAATACACTTAGCCAAATTAACAAATCCATTATCACCTCATTTGACTTAACACACTTAGTCAAACTATCAATCCATCAATCTAATCAATCAACCTTAGCTTGGTTTTCAACAAGATCTCAAAACAAAGCACTGATATCGTCATGCATGTCCGTATCCAAATCATCAAAATCCAAAAAGAAAAAAAAATCAAAATTAAAAAAAAAATCAAAATATTCCTGAAATTCAAAGAAAAATCAATAAATCATATGCTCTCATCAATAAAATGGTCGTGTCTCACCCTAGACTAGGGGCAAAATCCTAAACTTGTTGGGGGAAATCAATTTTTTCATTTTTTTTTAGCAAACAAGCAACATGTGTCGATTATAAAGTATCAAATCAACAATCGAATATCCAATCAAGCCTGTTCAAAACAGCTTTGAGACATGTCATACATTGAAACTGAAACAAACTAGATGATCTTAATCTGGATTAAATGAATGACAAACTTAAAAGCATAAGTTGCAATTGTTTTTTTTTTATATTTGATGACATCATATCTTTGGAGTGGTTCAATGATGTACTGAACTAGAATCACAAGGAAGAAGTATGATTTTTCTTTGATTTTTGTCTGTAAGTTAATCATTAGTATTGTGCAAATTGGTCACAGGACATGCTCTACAATGGATCATTGATGACATTTCAGAATTTGCATAGGAAAACGGTTAACTTTTGTCTGTTTATGCAAGCAATACTCAGGTCATCTTGGTTCAGTTATGCCTCGATGCTTGTATTAACTTGCTACATCAAACATTATGAAAGCAGTATTCAAGTCATCATTGGTGCTAACATACCCTCTGATGCTTGTACTAACTTTCAACATATCAAAAAGGCACAATGATGACAACTAAACATAGCAAGAAATGGCAATAAGGAGAATGATTCAGTAGTTCATTTAGGATTGCATATTTCATTATTAGGACTACATAATGCATTTGCATTTCGAGGGCCTTTTCAATATATTTTTGAGGGTTGGCCACATTCTTGAATATCTTTTTCAAAGAACGGTTGAGTATGACTAGACATTTGGTACATCTCATTTTCATTATCCTTCACATCATTTTCAATTATCATTATCATTGCACTTGCATACCTACATCATCATTTCATTTCATTATCATATCCATCACATCTCATCTATATCATCTCAATCAATTCATCCAATGATTTCTTCCAATCTCATCTTATCAATCAATTCAATCTAGCACAAATCATTTAATCATACCTTTGGTCTTGTTCTTAGCCTTACTGCAAGTCTCGATCATCATCACAATCATCGGGATGTATCCTTCCCTATCCTCGTGTTGTTCTGGGATGTATCCTTCCCTAATCAACAACACTATCAATATCATCAAGCAATCATGCAAATCAATCAACAATGGATATCATCAATCAATCAGTACATCAAGCAAATTCAAATCAATTTCTATTTGTTTTTCATATCACATGGAAACAAATTTAACAGTCATCGCAACTCAATCTATTTGACTTTCAATCAAGAAAAATCTATCAATACTATTTGTTTTTCATATCACATGGAAACAAATTTAACAGTCATCGTGACTCAATCTATTTGATTTTCAATCAGGAAAGCAAATCTATCATTTATATTTGTTTTTCATATCGCATGGAAGCAAATTTATCAATCAAATCAAAATTTCTATTTGTTTTTCATATTGCATGGAAACAAATTTGTCAATCAAAAAGCATCATCAATCGGGGATAAATCAAAGTTCTTCATCTTCATATCAATCTTTCAATAGGGGTTTTCATCAAATCATCTTTATCGGTTAATGAATCAAATAGAAAATCAGTAAAAATTTCCAAAAATCATCTTTATCTGATTCATCACCCGAGGGGGCATATAGCATCATCAATAAATTTTTCAAAGTCAGGGGCAATTTCTTTGAAGCAATGCATGAAACACATCACTTCAAAGAGGGGCAAATTATACACATCTAAAAATGGGCACGGTCGATCGAACCTATAAATTAATTAAATATGAATTATTTAATTAATGTTCTTAAGTCTTCTACATATAAATAAATTTAATTATTTATTTATATTGTTCATTTTTCTAATTCTTCTAATTTAATTAAATAAATTTATTTATTTAATTAATGCTACCTTCCTCTTAATTAATTAAATAGATTTTACAATTTATTTACATTAATTATCAAAGTTTAAATTCTAAATTTAAATGATTTTCTTCCCTCCATATTTAATTAAATATTTTCAATATTTAATTAAATCATTTTCCAAATTCCCACTTCTCTCACAAACATTAAATATTCTTAAAATTTAATTAAAAGGCTTTTTCCTTTTCTCATAATTTAATATTTACAATATTTAATTAAAGCCTTTTCACATTTCTCTTACACATAATTAAATATTTATTTATTTAATTATGAGAGACACCTTTCAATTTGTCTCTTCATTTTCTGTCTCTCAGAATTCTATCTTCTTTTCGAATTCTCAATCTCTCACCGTTCATTTCAACGGGTTTGAACTCGACCGTCGATCTTGGCTAATTGAATTCCTACCTTCGAAAATCTATAAATACAGCTCTTTCATGAGCTAAAAAGAACCTCGAATCTCATATTTTCATGCATAGTTATTATAGTCGCATTTTAAGCATTTCATAGCATTTTAATTCAATAAGCTCATTATTTTACATGCATATGCATTTTTGATAAATCTCATTCTCTCAAGTGCCATTCTATAAGCTGTTGTTTGCACAATTGAGAGCAAACATCTTAAAGCGAATTCTTGGAGATAGAGGACAATGAAACGAATTTGAAGAAGCTACGATTTAGAGTTTGTGTTTACTTTATTTTATTTAGTTTTCTTCAATCTAATGTTTCATTGGTGTATTAGATTAGATTCAATTTAATTGACACCATTCTAACGTACACAAATATAGTTTCTATAAATTATTAGCTCACAATGTTATCCAAAATATAAGGTATCATGCTTGAGTTTGTTGAAATCCATAACATTCTTTATTCATATGTTTGTGAATATTTTCATTGTCCACTTTTAAGGGGTCTGTAGTTGTAGTGTGACATGAAACTAGCACAATAATGAATTCATGAAAGTATTTTCATTATGTTAAATTGTGCTAATGGGACTTTCATGTAACATTGTTTGATGAATATTTTATCATTATTTCATACCAATGATAGGATTACCCTCCTGAGTCACGTGGAGCTCAAAATGTAGAAGGTTGGGTCCAACCTTGTTAATTGACTTTTTCTTGTCCTTAGTTTGATTATTAGATCTTTGTCTTAATCCTTTGATCCCCAAGTTTAGGAATTGTATTTCCCCTTAAAATTGAGGATCACAAGAAAAAGAACAAGGTCCATTGTAGTCCTCTCGTACTAGGGTTATAGGCTGTTGAATTCTATTTATATATAGATTCTTGATAAAATAAAATATATTTTTTAATAACAATAAATATGATATGTATTGGTGTCATCCACCTCCCAGGACCACCATCTACAACAAAACACCTTCACAAATACGAGAGAAGCACACAGGGTATTTCACTAGAAAAGAGTGAATATAAATGTGATGGATAAAATACATATGGTGCAGGGTTTTAAAGTTGTAAAAACATCAAACAGGTAAGAAAACTACTCTATAGGAAAAACCACCCAGAGTAATTACCCTAAGCTAAACTTAAATACACTAACACCCCCCCTTAAGTGCAAACTTAGGGAGAATGAAGATGCAAAAAAAGCAAAAAATACAATACTTGTTGTAATGAATCACTAAATGTGCTCAGTGAATCATCAACAATATGCGATTTTATTCAATTCTATAAATGATTTAGGTGGATTCAAGCTCACAAGTAATTATGTGTAACTAAAATATCAATATGTTAGTGTAATGCAAAAAATATTGTACCCTCATAATTTCATGCTACATTTTGAACATGTTTTGGTATCTATGACCCTAATGTGTTTTAGGGATCACTTAACCCTTGCCTTAGGTATGTTTCCCTCACCAAATTTTCAAATTTCTAGATCACATTCATATTCTACTTGCTAACTCAAGATTACATATTTAATTTTTAGTGATTTTTCCAAAATATCCACACCACATTTTATCATCCCAAAAAATTAAAAAAATAAATTAAACATTGCTTTTTCTTATTTATCTATTGTAACCAGTGGTAAACATACCTCATGTGTTTCGAATGTGACTATTAAGATTCCACTTCATTTCCATGCAAAAAGATTCAAAATTTCAATCTACGAAACATATACTCTCTCTTTGGTTGGTTATTGGTAGTTATTTTCTCGATTGATGTTGCCACAAAAAGCTTCATTTTCTTGTGCTCTTGGAAGGGTTGAGGCTATTGCTATTTTGGGGGCATCTTCAAAATCCTTCCTCTCCATTTTCTACATTTTAAGTTGCTAATATCATTCAATCCTATCTTTTTTTTGTTCTATTGTTGTTTGTATTCTCTAAATTATTTTCTTCATATATTATTGGCAATATATTGGTGATTCCCCACCTCCTTTTATCTTATTTACATTTATACACACTAGGGTGTCTAGTCCCATAGACTAGGGATTAAACACATATATTTATTTTATTTGTTAATACTCTTAGCTTCCTAGATACACTTACTATAAGAGCACACACTATTTTATATTTTTCTACATCTTGGTTACCTATGGAGGTTAGGAGACCCAAATAGGTGCTTAAAATGTAGACACTAAAAATTGTCCCAGGCTTGTGATTTCTAAATTCTCCATCATTTTCCCTTTTGTCTTTGATAATTAAATAATTTTAATTATTTCATTATTTTCTAAAGTCATAATTCTTCTATTAATTAAATAATTTTAATTAATTAATTAATTAATTTTATCTTTATTCCTCCTTGATTAATTAATTAAATTTTATTTATTTACATCACCAATTTAAGTCATCTTTTTTCTAAAATTAAATAAATCCTTATTTATTTAATTTTTGTTCACTTTCCACTATAATTAAATAATTATTTTTAATTATTTAATTATTCATTAGACTTTTCTCTCCTAAATTAAATAAATTTTAGTTATTTAATTTGGTCCACTCTCTTGAATTTTGAATTAAATCATTATTTAATTCAAAATGATTCTTTTTGTCACATTCCTCTATAATTAAATAATTATTTTAATTATTTAATTATTAATTGGCCACCTAAATTAAATAATTTTTATTATTTAATTTCTCCTATCACCTCTTTATCCATGCCAATCTTATCTCTTGACATCTCATTTAATCCTAGACCTTGATTGAATTATCTCATAATTTAATCTCAACCCTTCATCCTTATCATTTTCCCCAATTTAGCCTTAACCATATTTCATACTACAATTTTCAATCTTGGCCATTGATTAAGACATCTTATTGATTAAGACATCTTATTGGCATCCAATCTCAACCATTCATTCAAATTTGTCTTTTCTATAAAAGACCTTACCCTTGTCATTTTGATAGATCTACACATATTATGCAAGTATATGCTGCTAGTGTGAGACAACAATCTTCAATATTTTGCTAGTCACTTTTCATAGGATTATTATTGCACACTCAAATCTGAGGGCAATTATCATATTCAAGCAAAATGGAGAAGTGCAATGGAGGAAAATCAATGGTGGCATGAAGATTTGGTAATATTGTTTTATGCTTTATGTCTTTATGCTCATTTGTGCTTCATTGTTTATTAGGGTTTGATTTATATGCTTTATTGCATTAACCTTAATATTTTATCCCTAATTACATTGGTGAACTTGACAACTGATTTTTAGCTCAATATTTTGACAAATTTTGAGGTATTTTGGAGTTGGATCCTTTTTGTGGCAAGTTTTGTTAGCTTTTTGTTGTAGGTTTTGTATAATTTTGGAGACAAAACCCTAGTTTTCAAAGATTTGACCATATCTCTCAAATGACTGGAGATCTTTTCACAAATATTTTTTTTACAGATCTTTTCACAAAATTTTTTTTGCATATTTGGGATGTTGTCAAGCGCCATCAGTCCAAAAATAAAAAAAATTGGACCTATTTTGAATTTTTAATGATTTTTCATAAAAAAATATTTTTGGGTGCAAAACAACAAATTTTTCAAATTTCTTTGCATTTTTGGAAAGATCTCAAAATTTCAGTAAGGGTATGTTCTCTATCTTTTTATTTTTGATCCAAAAAACATTTCCAAAAATCTGATTTGTATTGACTAGCTAACCCTCTAATATTAGTGATCAATTAAATTGTTAGGGTTTTGGCTTTGTTGTTGGTTTTATGAATGTGCAGAAAAAATTAAACACTTCAAAGGACAAATTGGATCATTTCTTGTCAACACACTTCAATTTGGGGCTTAAAACAAACATCTTGTTTGTTGTCACATCATTAAAATTGGGCTTAAAAAGAACCATTGTCTTCCATCACACATTTTAGCTTTGGGTTAAAAAGAACAAGTGCTTCCATTGTTTTCTTACACACATTTTGATTTTCTAAAGGGAAATTAACAACTGCGAGTGTGAATCAAGTGTGTGTGTCCTCCAAAACACCTCACTTGGTTCGGTTTTGTCATACCCTTCTTAGGAGGCCTTCTTGGAGCACACACCCCTCCAAGGGATGACCTCAATCAAGGTGTGAATCTAAAGACACACCTCTTTGGGAGTTGAAATCTTTTCACTCTTGGCTAAGCCTCAAAGAACTTTATACCTTTGGGAAGTGAAGGTGAAGAGTGGGTTACCCCTTTCTCCTAGATGTGTGCTAGGATTTTTTCTTTTAAATCATCCCTATTCAACCTTGTGCATCCTAGCTTAAGACCTAATTGGCCATACCCACTTGAATAATATTAGGATTTTTGTTTTGTATTCAAGTTTTTTCTTAGTCATAACATTTAATCTTGAAAGACAAATTTATCATTGTGTTTGGTGTGTGTGTTCATGCATTTACATGTGAGATCTTGTGTTTGATATTGCCCAAGTCAAAATTCCAATAAACACTTGCCACATCATCCAAATCATACAATCTTGTCATTCCACATCATATCCTAATCATCATCTCTTTAATCCAATCAACATTATTTTATGCCATGCCAACATTAGAAGACCTAGTACCCCAATTCCAAGACCTCCTCCAATCACTTTATCAAGCACCACAACCCTTAGAACAACAAATTATACATGGGCTCCAAGGCCTCATCCAACAATTTCAACTTCAAACAAACCAATCACCTCAAATGAAACAACTCATAGCACAATCCCAATACCTCATGGCCACTTGTTGAATCCAACAAGCACAACATCAAGTCCAATCACCACATCAACAAATTTCATATCAATCCTATGTGTCACCTATATCATTATTTATCCTCATCCATCCACATATCATGTTACCCCTTCATCAACTTATCACACCTCTTCTAATTTCAACCCTTATCCATATCAATCCACCTCTCAACAACCATTATCTTATGCAACCCCTCCATCATTATCACAACAAAAAATCATTGCACAAGTCCAAACACCATTTCAACCTCAACACATTCAACCACAATCCTATGTGTCACCTTCATCATGATGCCAACCTAATCCATATACTTATCATGTCAATGCCACATCAACATATCCAACTATATCACAACAAGAACATAGGATCCTAAGTCCACCTAGGCAAAAAAATCAAGATCTTTTCAATTCTCATGTTCCATTTGACAAGTGGAACACCAATCTAGTTCATGCACCCTATAAATTTATCATACCACCATCCAATCAAATACCTATCCCTAAGACAACATGTCCTAGTCCTAATCCATTGGCCTCTCCACCTTCTAACCCATCAAACTTTTCATTACCCCCACCATCATCTAATCCTCCATCAAATCTACACCCTAGATTCAATTTTTTTAAAAGAAAACCTACAACATTACCCAAATCCACCCATCCACCTATAAAGGATGTGACCCAATGGCTACTAGCAAGGAATCAAACATTGCCATGTCATTCAACTCATATGATTGAACCTATCAAAGAGTCTTCAAACATCATTCCCATCCTTACAACTCCATCATGTAGTATCCTCCTTGAGCCTATTCAAGAGTCTCCCCCATTGAGCCCAAGTCAAGCTCCATCATGTCTCCATGTTGTTGACCATCTAGAACACGCTGAGCCTATTTAGGAATCATCCCATTCCACTTCTATTCAAGCAACCACGAGGTATGCCAAGAGCATTATCCTAAGCATGTGGAAACATCAAACCCTAATCCTAATCAAGATCAAACCACTTTCATCCAACCTATCCATAACTTATATGTTTTCTATGATCAAGATGATATCCATAATTATGAAGAACCTATCCATGAGAAACTTGATCCTATACCCATCCATGAGAAAGATATCCCAAATTTACCTTCACCTAGTCCTATCCATGATCCATCAACATCTACTCCCCTTGATGAGACATATGCCTCCCAAGCACACATAGAAGATCAAACAAATGCATTGGATCTAAGTGAACACAATGCTAATCAAGATCCTAATGATCCTCCATCACCCACTATCGACCCTATTGCAATTCCTCCATCATATCCTATTGGTCTTTCCACCCTTATTCATGACTGTTCCTCCTTAGAAAAACAACCATTATCTTCCCTTGCTTCATTTTCTCCATCCAACAAGGAACTCGTGTCTAGTGTTCTACCTACAACTAGTTCCATTTTCCATTGCATACTCCAAAACATGAACCACCAAGGCAAATATTTAAACCTTCATGAACGAGGTATTTTGGAGCCCATCCATGTAAAAGTCTCTCCATGCTCTTATGGCCTTGGATGGACACCCCAAGGACACCAATCTCAAGATGTTGGTACTTCCTCCATGCATCCTAAGTCCACCTTATTCCATTATAAATCCTATCATATGCCTAAAACATATGTTTCCATCCCTCCTCCATTATCCTACAAATGTCAAAAGAATGTGACCATACACCTTCCACCATCCACTTTTCCACCATTTCCTCTAACTCTTAATATCCCTCCATCTAATCTACCTCTATTTTTCCCAACACCTAATATCTCTACCATCCAATCCTCTTATCCATTTGTCCATAAATATCCTAATATTCTTAATCATGACCAACAAATGCACAAATTGTCTAAACATGAAGCTTCCTTCAACTTATTCCACCTATCCCATGGGATTCAAAAGCAATAATTTCAATGCCTCTACCTATAAAGTAAAAAATCCTAAAAATCCTCATGCCTTAGGGCATCAATGCAAAGATTCAAAGCAAATTACATTCAAAAAGTTATATAAGCCCATACCTCCAAAAGTAAAGGCCAAAACTAAAATGGTTTGGGTTACTAAGAAAAAGGAAAGCAAGTCAAATGAGGCATCTACATCACAAAAATCCCAACCATCCCCTTCCATCCAAAATGCACATTCTATCCAAAAATTACAAAAATCCCACAAGCTAAACAAAAATCATAAAAATACTAAGTCTATGTGGGTACCTAAAGCCCTTCATCAACCATCTCCTAAGAAAACATCTACATTGCTTCCTACACCCTGTCTGCATTAAAATATTCAACGTTTATCACAATGTGTGCAATCATTGGTCATGGTTCCCTTCCATTTCACAACAATTCCACATACCTCCATCTCCTCACCTTTCACTCATTATCCTACATATCTCCCCCACCACCTTCCTATGGCCCATGATTTTGGCTAAGCCTCCCCATCCATATTTTTCATAAGTCCTATATAATCCCTATCATAATCCACCATCTTCCCTAAATAATCCACTATTTTCCTCCATAATTCACATCATAATCCATCATCTACCTACTCCATCTCCATTTCATGTCATCCCTTACCAACATATATGAGCATAATGACATTTGACATGGTCCATGCAATGACATCACACTCTAATGGGACTACCACATTTCATGGAACTAGACACTTGAGTCTTTCCTATTCATATTCCCCTTCTCCTATCCAGAAAGTCAAAAATTCAAAAAGGTCAAAAAAGTAAAAAAAAAAAAAAGCAAAGAGAAATCCCTTCATCCAATGGTGAAAAACTGGTAAAAAGGCACCTTGGATATGTACCATGATGAAAACTTGGCAAATAAGTGGCATGTGTAGATTGATCTTCTATGTAACTTACACTTGGGGGCACAATGTCTTATCCAACCTATCATTTTTATCCTGTCATTCCCTATCATATCCTACCATTTCCATGTCATCTTACCATCCTTACCCACACCTACATAAACCTATCAAGTCCATTCATCCTATCTTCCTCCTTTTGATCTTGATAAAGATTGGGGGAAAAAATGTTGACACACATTTTGGATATCTTTTGATATACCTCATCCTTCCAAACAAGCCTATCATTATCATATTGTCATAAGCCTTGTTAAGAAAAAAAATCTTAAGTATTATACCTAGAATGAAGCATGTTATTCATATGTGACATAGTCTTTGGAGATCACATATTGCTCTCTTATGATGCATACATCCATTCCATTCACTATGACCTATCCTTTTATCCATCCATCTAGCATGACCCTTTTACCCCTTATCCTATTACCCACCCTTTCATCCATCAATCCCATCTATCTCCTTGCATCTAGACTTGGTTTTCCCTTGTCATTGGTATCTAGCACAAAGGCTACCCAAAATTTTCATCCATTGACATCTCAAAACATTTCAAAAAATCCAAAAAAATCAAAACATTTCAAAAATCCAAAAAAATAAAAACATTTCAAAAATCCAAAAAATAAAAATATCTCAAAATCCAAAAAAAAAAGTCAAAATCCAAAAAATCAAAATGTCAAAATCCAAAAAATCAAAATATGTCAAAATCCAAAAATCAAAATATGTCCAAATCCAAAAAAATCAAAATATGTCAAAATCCAAAAAAAATCAAAATATGTCAAAATCCAAAAAAATAAAATCAAAATATATCAAAATCCCAAAAAACATGTCAAAAACACAAAAACATCCAAATAACCTTCAAAATCCCAAAAAATAGAGTCAAAGTCAGTCATGTTAGTCAGTCCATGTCATTGTCAAACTATGTTGCCTCTGCGACTAAACACATGATGGGCCATCTGTCGATGTGCCCCTGAGGCCACCTAGGTCAGTCCTTTAGGGTTTGTCATGTCAGTCAAATAAATCAGACATTGTCAACATAAACACAAATAGTCATAAAAACATCAGACAAGTCACACATCAACAAGCCAATAGGTCAACAAGGTCACTTAGTCAAACCAAACAAATTGTCAAAATAGTCAGACAGTCAAACCGTCAAAACAGTCAAGTTATGTCTTATACAAGATGTGTCCTTCCTGAAACTAGACATTGTCATCAAGTCAAACATCGTCATTTTCCTTATATAGGTGGTCACATGATCGAAACCAGACTTCACATCTTATATGACATGTTTCCCTCCTGAAACTAGGCATTGTTAGACAATCAACCTACCAATCACCTAAAAATCAAGCAATCATATTCTGGCAAACACTCTAAATGGCCATTGACCTTGTGGTTTGCCTCATCTTATCTTTTTTTTTTGTCTTTGAGTCAGGTTACTAGCTTCCTAGAGGATGTCCCATGAAGGATTTAGAGGAGTGATGATGTCTCTTGACTCTTTTCTTTGACTATTGTTTGTGGATTGTCTTGGCAAAAAGACTGGGGCAACTTGGCCCTTAGTATGAGCTAGGACATTCCTTGTCCGCGACTATTTGTTTTGAAAGTGGATGACCTTGCACACCTTGGTCTATGTCATACCATGGTGTTTGTTTTCCATTTGTGTCATTTTACTGCCCAATGATTATTAGTGCAGAGTCTTGTTTGGCAAAATACGCATCTTTAAAGTTGTCTCCACTAACATCCATATCCTCCACGCTAACATTTCTTCTATGCCGCTTATTTATTTTCCTCTTATCCATTTTGAGAGCACACTTGTGTTCTTTGAACCTGCATTTCCTCTCGAGGGGGCATACCACAACCGTCCTTGTCATCCTTCCTCATCCTCTTTACACTAGGGCATGTTTTGACTGAATTTCTTTGACACAACACAATAAACTGCATTGTATCAAAGAGGAGAAAAATGTAGACACTAAAAATTGTCCCAGGCTTGTGATTTCTAAATTCTCCATCATTCCCCTTTTATCTTTGATAATTAAATAATTTTAATTATTTAATTATTTTCTAAAGTCACAATTCTTCTATTAAATAAATAATTTGAATTATTTAATTAATTCATTTTTCTATCTTTATTCCTTCTTGATTAATTAAATAAATTTTATTTATTTACATCACTAATTAAGTCCTATTCTTTCTAAAATTAAATAAATTCTTATTTATTTAATTTTTGTTCACTTTCCACTATAATTAAATAATTATTTTTAATTATTTATCTATTCATTAGCCTTTTCTCTCCTAAATTAAATAAATTTTAGTTATTTAATTTGGTCCACTCTCTTGAATTTTGAATTAAATCATTATTTAATTCAAAATGATTCCTTTTGTCACATTCCTCTATAATTTAAAAATATTTTAATTATTTAATTATTAATTGGCCACCTAAATTAAATAATTTTTATTATTTAATTTCTCCTATCACCTCTTTATCTATGCCAATCTTATCTTCCACATCAAATCTTATCTCTTGACATTTATTTAATCCTAGACCTTGATTGAATTATATCATAATTTAATCTCAACACTTCATCCTTGTCATTTTCCCCAATTTAGCCCTAACCCTATTTCATACTACAACTTTCAATCTTGGCCATTGTTTAAGACATCTTATTGGCATCCAATCTCAACCATTCATTCAAATTTGTCTTTTCTATAAAAGACCTTACCCTTGTCATTTTTATAGATCTACACATATTATGCAAGTATATGCTACTAGTGTGAGACAACAATCTTCAATATTTTGCTAGTCACTTGTCATAGGGTTATTATTGCACACTCAAATCTAGGGGAAATTATCATATTCAAGTAAAATGGAGAAGTTAAATGGAGGTGAATCAATGGTGGCATGAAGATTTGGTAATATTGTTTTATGCTTTATGTCTTTATGCTCATTTGTGCTTCATTGTTTATTAGGGTTTGATTTATATACTTTATTGCATTAACCTTAATATTTTAGCCCTAATTACAATTTTCTCGATTGATGTTGCCACAAAAAGCTTCATTTTATTGTGCTCTTGGAAGGTTTGAGGCTATTGCTATTTTGGGGGCATCTTCAAAATTTTCCTCTCCATTTTCTATATTTTAAGTTGCTAATATCATTCAATCCTATCTTTTTTTTGTTCTATTGTTGTTTGTATTCTCTAAATTGTTCACTTCATATATTATTGGCAATATATTGGTGATTCCACACCTCCTTTTATCTACATTTATGCAAACTAGGGTGTTTAGTCCCATAGACTAGGGATTAAACACATATATTTATTTTATTTGTTACTATTACCTTCCTAGATACACTTACTATAAGAGAACACACTCTTTTATATTTTTCTACATCTTGTTTACCTATGGAGGTTAGGAGACCCAAATAGGTGCTTAATCATTCTTGGAAAGCTCCTATGCAACCTTTTATTAAGCCTAATGAAGTATCTACTTAACCCAATTATATCTACATAAAAACATATGATATCATTTTTGTTAGAAGATTAATCTTTACTTGGTAAAGGTTATTCTTTAAATGTATTTTTTAATTAACTTGTACGAATATTCCAAAGGAATCCCTACAAGTCTTTTGTCTTTTTTGTCATCTCACACATGTGTGAGGATGACTTATTTTTTAATTCCTTTATTAAGGAATATTTGTAACCACCTCCTTAAGAGGTGACACTTTGCACACACATAGATGAATGGTGGCATCCCTTGAGTTGGGAGTTACATTCTAACTCCTCCTTCTCACCTCTACTTATTGATGTGCCTCTCCTCCCATTCTTCAAGACTCAAGCAAGAAAGCCTAAGGCTGAAACTCTCTCTCTCTCTTTGTATTATTCTTTAGGCATTTTTCCTCCATTCATAATATTGGAGTTTTTTTTCATTTTTTCCCCTTAAAAAATTCTTGTGTATTGCTTTGGTGGTGCTTGGTTTGGCTACATCAATCATTCTATTTGGTAATATCTTTCCTTCAAAAAATTTCTCATTCATTAGTACTTTTCATTGCTCTTTTATATTTCCTTTCAATTTTCAATGACATGAACTACTTACTCTCGAGTTTCAACAAAAAAGAACCTCTTCTTATCATCCTTGGGATTAACTATAACGGTATTAAATGTACCCTTATAAAATAGTTCTAGCATTAACACATGTAGTTTAGACTTGTTGAATTACATCTATGTTGATAGCTTTTATTTTTCTCCAACAAACCTCTTCATCAAAAGTTTTTATAACATTTGTTTCCAATCTATAGGCATCACTATGTTTATTAAGTTAGGTCCGGTTACATTACATACATTGGTTCATGCAATATTAGGAGCACTTTTGTATAATCTTATCTTAGGCAGGTTGTGCATTCACACTATGGGTGCAGTAACATCTACCCTTCACCAATATATCAAATTAATTAATTAAAATATAACATATACTATCATACATGATCATGACCCCTTACAATACTATCAATATGTTGAATCAAGTCACAAAAGGCTTCCTTCTACACAATCTAATCTTCAAACTCTTATTCCTTCTTATTTACCAAAATATATTACTCCATCTTAACCTATTATAATGATGAGGTTCTTGTTGATTCTTCTCCTTCCAATACATGTATTAGTGATAATTATTAATGCTTAGAATTCAATAATTTTCTAATAGATTATAAGGTTAATCTCTCTCAATTTTGCATCCGTCACATACATTATTAACCTTCTAAGTCACAACCTCTTAATCATTATAATAATAATCCAACTTATTTTTCTTAATCATATGATTACACAATGTACATTGAATATGCCTCTAATGGGTGTCATCCTCCTTTCTTAGATTTGGAATCTCATTATGGCATAGGTTTTAAGTTATTGTCAAAGAGTGGATACAAAGGTAATGACTTTGTCCATATGGAATAAGGCATAACAATCCCTTTATTTCCTACACCACATCTCTCTACTATAAGTCTTAGTTATTGAAATCCTTACCCTTCTAGACTTTCATATCAACACATTGTTTATGTAGCCATGATTTATGCATCTTCTTTATCATCGATACATCTTGTTTTAATCACACTAAATTTTAAATTACATACACCATCCTTAGATGTCTTCTCTAATCAAGTAGATCTAGTTAAATATCTTAGCATATACTCCCATATGCCTTCGTATCATGATCATGATTTAATTTATTTTATTAATGCAAACACATACTTTCATGAATTTTATATTTAATCTAATGATCCTACTCTTTCTCTTGAACTTAATCACAACTATAATACTCACTCCATGTGTGTTGATTTATGAAAATAAAGCAATACTTGTTGAGTTTGAGTTATAAGCCTTAAGAACATCGCACTAATAATGAAGTGCCACATTGTAATCTCTAGGGGTGATTTTCGAGACTAGTGGAAAGGGGGGTGTCTCTTGGTGTATCTTTTTCATTAAACTTATAAAGTTTCATTTTATGTATCATTCTTGGGGGTATTATACAAGCATTTTTTAATCACAAATTGAGATCAAGTTTTATTTTTGGGAGGGTTCATCATGTCTTCTGATAATTATTTCCGTAAATCTATTATAAGGATACCTTCAAAGAACTATTTTTCCTAGAAACAAGGGATAAAGAATCACTACCTCAAGAAAGATCTATTTCCCTATCTCCTCAGACTCGTTCCTAAGCCAAGTGACTATGAACAAAAAATACATGGTTTAACAACAATGACATGGTCTATGGACTAATATTTCTTACTATTTCTAAAAGAATACTCTACATCACATAAAGCAAACTGAGTGCCCTTTCATTGCTTGGACCATCATCTAACAAATGTATGGAGACTTTGGCTCTTCATTTGAAAGTGATATTTCCTTGTATGACTAGGCTCTTATGGATGATACTGAGACTTATGTTACCTCATATTATGTGGACACATCCTCTTGGGATGATCAACTTATATATTTAATGTTCATACATTGATATCCCATCTACAATACCTATTCCAATTTCATATTTTAGAGATGCTTCTATGAGAGATTCCACTTATTCTTTGTAGAAAGGTCATTTATTTCTTTTGAATTTAGTTCATTGAAAAAATTATATCAAACATCTAATTGTTTGTTTGTAAAATCCCTCATTTCGGATTTAGATGACACTATTGAGGACATATGTCTTCTCTTTGATGAAAAATCCTTTATCCTTGCATTTGTTTGTACTTCAAAGTTAAATGTTGCTTCTTTGAAATTTTCCAATGAATCTTTAAATAGCAACACATACATTTTATTTTAGATTCAACTTTGTGGGATGATCTATTCATAGGTATTTTAGAATTGTTTATGGATAGACATGTTGTAAATTTTGGAGACATTTTTTATTGCATTCATCTTCTCTTTTATGGAGTTGATTCTTTTTCCGTTGTTGTGAGGGAACATTCAAGCCCTCTTGTTATTTTTCCACATGATCACTCATCGCAGTTTGACATGAGTCCAAAGACTTTTGAGCAACATTTGGAGGAGACATATTTTTCTTTAGAGGAGACATGTTTGTCTTTGGATTGTATTTTACATCTATTTCTAGTAGATTATGTATTATCATCTTCATCAATGTGGCCTAGAACACCTAACTTAGTAGTGGAAAATTTCAACATCAACAAGGAAACATGAGTAGAGTTCAAATACTTCATACATTTTCCTTTTAGGAATGGGAATAAATAATGCATATACATTTGGTTTTGTTTCTTCATAAGGGGAGGAATTTTGTTTGATGATTGTGAACTATCTTCTACATCCATTTTTGAGCATCTACCACTGGTTACACATTTTTGGGGGGCTTCCTAGTCCTTCTAGTTCTTTTCTCTCTCTATTTTGGGGGGGTTTACTTCATTTTTGTGAGAGGGGGATTATTTTTCTTGGGGGGAATTTTATATGTACATGGGTACCTAACATGACCTCATCTATTAGGACCCACCATCATCCTTTCACCCACCTAAGCTATGATTAATGGGGGGTGTTAATCTAGGTTTTTATTTTCCTAGTGGGTTAATTTATTTTCCCTTAGTCCTAGGTTTTCCCTACACTTTTATTAAGCTTTATTAGGTCAATAAAATGAGTTTAGTTAATTAACTAGGAGATAAGGTGTGAGGTGTCACCATTCTAAAAGGAAGGAACATTTACTATTTTGATCACTTTATTTAATATTGGTGGTCACTCCCTATTGGTTGGATTTTCCACTTCCATCCTCTCCCTAGTTCTATATAAACTCACTAACTAGCTTGTATTTTAATTTGTGTATTGTAATTATTGTATTCATTCTATTGTAGATTTTCTTTGAGCTCCTAATGCAATATTATCATCTTGATATTTGTACATTTCTTGGAATCTCGTGTTTGTAATTGTGTTCTTTAATTTATAATTTTCTAGCTTATTTATCTCTTAGAAATATCTTGGTTCTTCATTTGTTTCATATTTATAACATAAAATACCTCTCAGGATATACCCATAAACAAATTGGAATGGTATTTTACTTGTACTTTATTTATGGAGTCATTGTAGGAAATTTTTTCTCTTGGGAGTACCAAATTCCATTGCTTAGGCTTATTTACAATCAAATGCCTTAGAAAATTTGATAGGATCCTTTTAACGACCTCGGTCTACTCATCCATTCGAGGATAAATTTGGAACTAAACTTTAAATATATAGTTAGCTTCTTCCAAGTAGTCTTCCAAAATATTCCTACAAACTTGGTGTCTTAGTCCAAAACTATACTTTTTGGTAAGCCATGCAACCTAACAACCTCCATAAAGAATAATTTATAATATGAGTGACATCATTTATCTTTTTGCAAGCTATAATTTGGGTCATTTTTAAAAATTGATCAAAAACCATGAAGATTGATTCATTACCTTATGTGTTCTTGGAAAACCAAACACAAAATTCATGATAATTTCATCCCACAATCTCTCTAATATAGGTAGTTCCTCGTACAATCACATGTTTTAGTTCCCTTTTTTGGCATATTGAAAAACAAAACATCCTTACATGAACCTCTTAACTTAATTCTTCATCCTCAACCAATAATACCTCTCATTAAGTTGTGCTAAAGTCTTATCAACTCCAAAATATCGAGCCAAATCACCATAGTGTTTGACCTTAACTAATTTTTTTCTCATTAATCCTTGAGGTATGAAAAGTTTTCAATTGAATACAAATCCATATTGTATGAACCATCATGTCTTATCTATGTTGGTAGGCTCAATACATGTTATCCATGCATCCTTAAAATATGAATCTTATGTAAATCCTTTGTGGGATCAAAACCAGCTACACCATCCCCCATCTTGGTTAATGATGTTTCTCTCCTACTCAAGGAATCCATTGCCTCATTCAAACTATCATTTTGATTCTTAAGAATAAATTTATAACTTTGTAGGAACTCTACTCAGTTCATATGCCATTGATTAAGCTTGGTTTTAATATTAAGAAATTATGAAGTATAATGATCTAGGAAGAGAAGTAACTAATTGAGAAAATAATAGTTGTCACTTCTCTAGTACTTTCACTATAGCATAAAATTCATGGTGATAGACAAAATACATCTCTCTAGAATTGTTAATATTATCACTAAAATAGGCTATGGCCTTGCCCACTTAACTGTGATATGATCTAATGGTTTTCCTACTTACATCATAATCTACTTGAAACAACTTTAAATTTTTATTAAGGATAACAATAGCTCCATGGTGACCTTATTCTTTAAGATCTTAAAGCTCATATCTATTTTATTTTCCACTTGAAATCTTTCATAACTCCTCTCATGGTCTCGATGATGGGTACAAAAATCCCATTAAATTTTTGGATAAAACACTATTAAAATCTTGCTAGGCCATGGAAACTTTGGGCTTCACTAATACTCCTAGGTGTAGGCTACTCTATTATCACTCTTACTTTTTTTAGGTCCATTTTTCAACCTCTTCGATGAAATTACAAACCCAAAATAAGCTAATTCCTTTTTAAAATTCCATTTCTTCAAGTTAATTAGCAATTTATTCTCCTCGAGCCTTTGGAGACATACCTAATATGAAACAAATTTTCTTCCTTGTTGTTGCTAAAACATAAAATAATTGAGTTAAACAATCACAAATTTTCCTAAGAAAGATCTTAATAGTTCATTTGTTAGCCACATAAGTGTGATATACACATTCATCAATCTAAAGGTCATCACCAACCTCTCATACAAACCCTCTTCGATATTAAAATATTTTCCATTCACCCCCTCATATCTTGATTTGATGATATCCACTTCTTAAATCAATTTTACTAACATACTTAGTCTTACCTAGGTAGTCCATAAGATCATCTAGTATCAGTAAGGGAAACTATTAATTGATAGTTAATTTATTTAAAATCTTAAATCTATGTACATCCTCAGTTAACCATCATTCTTAGGTTCTAACAAGGATAGAATTGCACATGGGCCAAGGATTTTCTAATCATTTGTGTTTCCAATATTGCATGCACTTGTTTGTTCTCTCCAATTTTATAGGGGTCAATCTATAAGTAGCTTCTTTGGGTAAACTCTCTCTTTGAGTCAAATCAATGTGATGATTGATTATCCTTATAGGTGGTGATCCTTCTGGAAACTCTTTGGATATAATATCATCAAATTATCGTAGAAATTTATTTGCTTCTAAAGGTATCTCAATACTTTAAGCAATTGTCCCTACTTGCAACACTGTACAAACTACTACAAAATATAGCCTTTCATGTTTGAATTCCTTCAAGATCTATTTTCTTGACATTAGTAGCATCCTTAGAATATTCTCTACATATCCTTCCTTAGTTTTTAATGAAGTAAGAATATATTTTAAACAATTCTTCTCCAAAGTACGCGTGTTTTCTCTCCCATCATGAATTTTCTTCATATCAAATTACAATAGTCTTCATCCTTATAGTTTCCTATCTAAAAATTGATTGGGTACTAATTGTTGGTGTAGGTTTTTATTTTCCTAGTGGGTTAATTTATTTTCCCAGTGGGTTAATTTATTTTCCCTTAGTCCTAGGTTTTTCATACACTTAATTAAACTTGCTTAGGATAATAAAGTGAGTTTACTATTTAATAACTAGGAGATAAGTGATGAGGTTTCCCCTTCCTTAAAGGGTGGAACCACTTCCAAATTTTGGTGGCATCCTCCAATTTTGGTGGTCCATGTCCTCTTTTTGTGGTTTATTCCTATTGGTTGGATTTTTCACCTACCTCCTCTCCTAAGTTCTATATAAACTCACTACCTAGGTTGTATTTGCATACTCTTGCATCCATTCATGCATCTTTGCATTGTATCTTTTCAGCTTCGAAGTTCTTAATGCAATATTGTCACATTGACATTGTATAATCTCTCAGAGTCTTGGTTTGCATTCTTATTTTTTTCCAGTTTATGTAACTTTGATTTTCTCTTAAAAAGTTCCTTGGGTTATTCAGTCTATTTCAGATTTCTAACATGGTATCAAAGCTTTTTTTTTGAGAAATCTAAGTTCTTAGATTTCTAATTGAGAGATTGAGTTTCTTGTAAAAATATTGTAAATTCCTGTATGTTCTTCTCTTGCATTCTTGAACGATTTGGAGAATCATAAAGGATTTGCAAAGATTTAATTACCTCTTTATTTTGCATATGTGTTTTGTTGAGATCTAGGTGATTGAAACATTTATGGTTATACTGGTAGTATTTTTTGCTATTCCAACACATCTAGAAGGCTCGAGAAAGTCATATTTGGCTTTTGTTTCAACCAAATTGGAGATCATTTGACATAATTTAAAATGGGGGTTTGATGCAAGTCATTTTTTATTGGAGTCGTTTTCATTTTTGTTTTAAAAATCCAATTTCCACTCATTTGTAAGAAAAATGATTTTTGGGTTTTGTAGGTAGGGTTGAAATCTCAACTAGATATCTTTTAGATTTTGCATATCTAAAGAAAATTGTTGTAAAAAAAGTGCCGCATGCCATTTTTCTCCTGGCTGAAGGTTAAAAAAATCATTTTTTCATCTTCTGCTTGTTGGATCAAAAAATGTTTTTTTAATTTTTTTCTTAGTGTCAAAATATTTTTGGGTTTTTGTTATTGTCGACAAACAATGAGTAGATTTTTCAATAATAAAATCATAAGTAAACTCTTTTTTCTAGAAAACTCATTTCTTGTAGGCTAAATTCAACCAGTTTTTCAAAAATTCATAACTTTTTCTTCAGGCATTGAATTTCAGCAAATAAGATATCATTGGAAAGCTGGAGATGAGCACTTTCCATCCACAAAGGTATTAAGAATATTTTTTTCCATTTTCTACTAGATATTTCAAGTTGAAGCTATCTTGTGCTAATTTCTTCAACAAGCCATAAATTTTGCCCTCATGCTCCAATTTTCAGAAACAAATAGGCGTTGGAAAAGTCTTGAAGAGCACTACACAACCATAAGGCTAATTTTTTCCAGATTTTGTCTTAGGATCATTTTGTATCAGAATTTGTAATTTTGGTTATTTTGATCCTATTGAGCATTGTATCTTGGAAAAGGCTTTGTAAATGCACTAGATTATAAAGTGTCAACCTTATAATATTTGGGGGATGATCTTTGATACTAGTGAAAAGAGTGGGGGTGTTCTTGTGTTCACTTTATTTTCCACATTTCCTTTTGCATTTCTTCATCATGACATCAACAACAATTCCTATTCTAACTGCATACAACTATTTTGAGTGGAAATCACAAATGGAAGTTCACGTAAGAAGACTTGGTTTGAATATAGTAGTAATGGGATTGGAAACTAAACCAATTGAAGATGAAAAAAAAATTGAGTGGTTTACCAAATGTGATAGAGCATATGGAGAATTGTGTGTGTCTGTATCTCTTGATTTACTCTTTCATGTTGAATCTTTGAATACTCCAAATGAAATATGGAAAAAGCTAGAATATATTTTTGGTGCACAAGATTCTATGAGGGGTCATATGTTGGAGAGTGAACTAATAAGTTTAAATCCAAACAACTTCAACACAATTCAGGATTTCTTCACCAAAATGAAATCACTAAGGCTACAACTACAACAATGTGGAATTGATAAGAAAGATGAAAATTTGATTCTAAGTATTTTCTCAAAGCTAATTTCTGAATATTTAGTATTTGTTTCTACCTTTTATGCTACTAAGGATGAACTTGGATCTTAATTCAAGATGCCATATTTGGAAGATTTTTCTACTTCTCTCACACGAGAGAAAGATAAGCTAATTTAGATGGGCACTCTTAAGTCTTCTTAGTCTCATGCCTTGGCTATCAACCTTGGCACAAATGAATAAAGAGGAAAAAGTAGTAATAAGGATAAGAAACAAAAGAATAGAAAAGAGAAGAAGAATTAGAAATCGACTACTCCAAAGCAAGTAATGAGACCTCATCTTCAAAAGGTGACAAGCCTAAGAAAGAGAGGGTCAAATGTGCCTATTGTAAGAAACTCGGTCACGATGAGCACAAATGTTTGAAGAAATGGGTTGATCGTTTGACACACATTCTTGAGAAGAATAATCTTAGTGTTCCTAATTCCATTAAATAGGGTTCAAAAGAGGGTTCTCATAATGCCAAAGAGAACAACAAGGGGAAAGGAAAGGGCAAGGCCATTGTAGCAGTCACTTCTCCACCATCCACATGGGTTCTTGATTCAGGTGCTTCACACTACATGGCTTCAACTAAGGATGAAATTGAATCTATGGAGCCATGTTATATGCCTTCCATTTTGATGGGTGATGAAACTCCACTTAAGGTGTGTGGGAGAGGGTTTGTTGATATGGGGGATGGCATATTCTAGGATGTTCCTTGTGTGCCCTCATTATCAACTAATCTCTTATCTATCTATTGAATCACTCACGTAGGCATAGGAAAGAGAGTTGAGTTTACTCTTGATTTAGTGGTGATTCATGAGATGCAAAATGATTCTATAGTTGTAATTGGGAGAGTAGATCATAACTCTTGAATTTATTTGTTGTCTCAGTTTGTTCTTGATCCTCCTTTGACTGTTCTATTGACTCATTCAGATGATATGAGTAGCTTGTGGTATCAACTATTTGGTCACTTGAACTACTACTACCTATAGTAGCTCAACAAATAGGACATGGTTACAGGATTGCCTACAGTTCACTTTTCTAAAGGTGTTTTTAATGGTTGCATTCTTGGAAAGCATCCTAAAGAGAATTTTGACAAAGGCAAAGCTTGGAGAGCCTCGCATATTTTGGAGTTGGTACATAGTGATTTGGTAGGGCCATTTCCACAACCATATTTTAGTAGATCTTGATATGTTTTGACATTCATTGATGATTTCTCCTGGTACACCATTGTGTACTTTCTCAAAAAAAAAATTGAATTCTTCGATTCATTCTTTGAGTATAAGGATTTTATAGAGAAATAAACTAGAAAATCTATCAAAGTTCTACGTACAAATAATGGGGTGAATATGTCAACCACAAGTTTGCGTAGTATTATTCTTCAAAGGGCATTAATTTGCACCATAAAATCCTCATTAGAATGGAGCTACAAAATGGAAGAATCAGTCCTTGAAAGAGATGGATAATTGTATGATTCACTCCAAGTCTTTGGCACCACCTTTCTAGGAAGAAGCCATTAACTATGTGTGTTATATCCCGAACTGCATTCCCCACAAAGTTATAAAGGGGGTAACTCCTTTTCAAGCTTGGACCGGTAGGAAACCACTAGTTAAGAACTTTTAAGTGTTTGGATCTAATGCATGGGCTCACATTCCAGTGGAGAAATGCAACGCTATGGATCTGCAGAGCAAGCCTTGCATATTTTTTGGTTACCTAGATAATGTCAAAGGTTATAGGCTTCTTCATCCTACCACACATGAGTTTTTCATTGAGAGGAGTGTTCACTTTGAGGAGAGTACTTCTATTCCTTCTCTCAATATTTCTCCTACCACCATCAACTTGGAGTCCTTGTATCATGATGATAGTTCTTTAGAGGTTCATAATACCTCTAAATCATGATGAAGAGTCTTCTTCCTCCACTTCAGATGATGATATTGATCATGAGAATGCACATAGTTCATCTTCAGAGGATGATGATTCTCCTATAGATTCTCCTCCTCCAATCATAGGGCCTCTTTGGTCTCATCAGAATTTGCAGTCAACAGGCAATTGGGTAGGGGATCCATCAAATCACAAGAGAACAAGATCACAGTTTCAAGATGCTCCACATGCTTTCCTTGCTTCATCTTATTATCCACAAAATTTTTGGGAGGCTTCTGGTGTCCTAGAGTGTGATTTAGCCATGCAAGAAGAGTTTAATTCCTTGGAGAGGAACCACACCTAGGATCTTTTCCTACTTTTTAAGGGAAGAAAACTTGTTTGATGCAAGTGGGTCTATCGAACAAAATGTGTAGCAGATGGGTCAGTTGAAAAGAATAAGGCTCACTTGGTTGCCAAAGGATTCTCCCAAATTCTAGGGATTGACTACTCTAATACTTTTGCACCAGTCGTGAAAATGAATTCCATCCAACTTGTTCTTGCCATAGTTGCAACACATAGATGGGATGTTCATCAGATAGATGTGAAGAGTAATTTTTTTCATGGTGATCTTCAGGAAGAAATATACATGGAGTAGCCATAGGGGTTCATTCAGGATTCTTCACTTGTGTGTCATCTTTGAAAGTCTCTCTATGACCTCAAATAGGCCCCTCGGGATTGGTACACCAAGATGGACTCCTTCCTTCTGATAGTGGCGTTCAATCAATGCCATTTTGATCCTAATGTTTACATATTGTAGTAGGATGATATTCACACCTTCTTGGTTCTCTATGATGATGACTTGTTGATCACAGGGATTCACTCATCCACCATTCAGGCAATGAAAACCACCATTCATGATCAATTTTTGATTTCATACTTGGGCTTGCTGCACTATTTCTTATGGATTGAGATTAATCAATCTTCCTCATGTATCAGTCTTACACAATCTAAGTACGCACTTGAAATGCTCCAGAGGTTTCACATGGCTGATTGTAAGCCTGCACTGACTCCATTTTTGTTAGGGGTCAAACTTGAGGCTAAGTGTTCTTCACCCTTGGTTGATGGCACTTTGTATCGACAAATTATTGGTAGTCTCATCTATTTGACTCATACAAGGCTCAAAATTTCATATGCAATAGGAATGGTCTCTTGATTCATGTAGGAGCCAAATGAGCTGCAATGAAAATCAACTAAGCAGATTCTTCACTACATCAAGGGTACTCACAATTATGGGATTCATTATGCAGTGGGCATGGATTTTGACTTGGTGGGATACATAGTTTCAGATTGGGTAGGTGATTCTCAGGATCACAAGTCTACTTCAAGATATTGCATCTCTCTTGATTCTGGTCCAATTTGTTGGTTGAGCAAGAAGTAGTTTGCTATTGCTCTTTCATCTACAGAGGCTGAGTATCGAGGAGAAGTTAATCTTGTTGTTGAGGCCATCTAGCTTCAGAACATTCTCACTAAGTTTGGCATTCCCTTTTGGAAGCCCACAGTCATCCATTGTGACAACCAAAGTCTGATTCAGATCTCTCACAATCCAGTCATCATCAGCAAACCAAGCACATTGAGATCCACATGGACTACATTAGGGATCTGATTCATTGTGAGATCATTGATCTCAAGTAGTGTCTGAGATCAGATTAGACTGTAGAAATATTCACCAAACCCTTCATTGAGAGCAATTTCCTTCATTTGCAAGATTTTATTGGGGTGTGGTCGGTGTCATCCATGGGGGTACTTAGTCCTTCTTTTCTTCTTTTCATCTCTATTTTGGGGAAGAGTTTTATCCCACTAGGTTTTCTCCTTTTCTTCGATTGTGGGAGATTTCTCTGCATTGCATTTATACATGGGTACCTAACATGGCCTCATTTGTTGAGACCCATCATCTTTTACATCCTCCTAAGCCATGCTTAAGGGGGGGTGTTGGTGTAGTTTTTTATTTTCCTAGTGGGTTAATTTATTTTTCCTTAGTCCTAGGTTTTTCCTACAATTAATTAAACTTTCTTAGGATAATAAAGTGAGTTTATTATTTAATAACTAGGAGATAAGTGATGAGGTGTCCCCTTCCTTAAAGGGTTGAACCACTTTCCACTTTTGGTGGCCCATCTCCACTTTTTATGGTTTATTCCTATTAGTTGGATTTGCCACCTACCTCCTCTCCTAAGTTTTATATAAACTCACTACCTAGCTTGTATTTGCATACTCTTGCAATACCCTTGCATCCATTCATGCATATTTGCATTGTATCTTTTTAGCTTGAAAGGTCTTAATGAAATATTGTCACATCGACATTGCATAATCTCTCAAAGTCTTGGTTTGCATTCTTATGTTTTTCTAGTTTATGTAACTTTGATTTTATCTTAAAAATTTCCTTGGGTTATACTATCTATTTCAGATTTATAACACTATTAATCAACCAAAATTTAGCACCTCTTTTGCAACCAAGATATCTTATAAGGAGTTGTGTGAACTATTATTTTCAACCTTAACTTGTCCACCATTTCAATTAAGACTAAAATGTATGTATTACCACTATCTATTATGAACTTGTAGTAGTTATAGATTGCTTTATACAAAATTATAAATAGATTTCTTCTCTAAACAAGTCCATGTTCCCTTTTTCCTAACTTCAACAATGTCCTCTTCATCATAAGCTCTCCCCTTTCAAATTCATCTAGCTATATAATAGACCTATTGGAATTATCATCTCATTCAGATACATGTGCACCTCTATCTTTAGTCCTCAAATTGACCCTTCTCCACTACACTATGGGAAATCATAAAATTGATGTCCAAACTATCCACATATAAAACAAGAAACCTACAAACTTCTATCTAAATATCTTCTAGCTTAACCTTTACCTCTCGAAGGATAAGGTCTTCGCCTAGCTTCATTGTCTTTATTGTAGACATCCAAAATTTAACACCAATTCACCATATTAATTTCCTATAAATTAACTAAATAAATCATTATTTAATTAATTATCTTCATAATTCATCATTAATTAATTTTTCCCTAAGGTTGATTAATTAAATTAAATCAATTATCCTTAGTTCCTAATTCCTTCAACTTAATTAATTAATCTATTATTAGTTAATTAATTAAGACTGATTAATCCCTATTACCATTTCCTCTAATATTTAAATCCACATCATCATTACTCCTTTCCAATTTAATCTTATCCATTATATCCATTTGGATGGATTAAAATCTAAACTTTCCATCATCTAATAAGTGTCCCCTCTCCTCCCATGCCCCCACATGTGTGAGCATTCCACCTTATACCACTTCTTGCTCACACATGTGTGAGAATGCACTATTAGAATCATCTTTGAATACCACCTAATACTTCAATGCTCAAACATGTGTGAGCATTCTAACCTTGTCCAAAATTTTATCACACATGTGTGATCATGCTATCTTGGAGGCATCATAAGCCTCCACATCACCCCTTGATACTTTTGACTTATCTCCACTCCTTTTCTCACACATGTGTGATTGTATCCTCAACACATTGCATTTTCCTCACAGATGTGTGAGAATTCCTATCTCTTAAACCTTGTGTTACACTTGTCACATGACTAAAAATTCAATCGATTCCTTCATTATCCTCAAATCCTAGCCCTCCATCAACATTACATTCTTGTCCCTTTATTTTCCTTTTGGAAAATCTAGATAAATTGGAGGCCTTCCCTTCCATTTGAGCATCTTTTCATATGATATCCATATGCTACCATTTTCTTGATCTATCATCCTAATCCAAACATCATGTTCTCATTTTTTTAAGCAACCACATCCCCCCATCCATCACAAAGATAAAATCCAGTGGATAATTTGCATGCACTCTACTTCTACCTAATGGAAGGAGAAAATTAAAACAAGGTAAAATATTTTTTATTATTTATTATTTTGTGTTTATTCATCCTTGTTTATTTTCCTTGTATTTACTTCTATCTATATGAAGAGTTGACCTCTTCATTGTGATTATATCTTCTTTGCATTTATCATCTTCCTTTACCAAATCCACCTCTATCTTTGGTTATTCCCTATTAGCTTTTTATTAGTCTATCTTTATATTTCAAGGTGTACTGATAGGCCTCTTTGATAGCTCAAAGCAACATCATACTTAGCTCACCTTGAATGTTCATCTTTAGTCCATTGACATATCAAGCTATATTTTTGTAATCTAACTCTATTTGATCCAACTTGATGAAACTCCTATAAAAATCATTAAAGTACCCTTTCACACGTAGTTAACTTTCCTACAAGTTTTATAATTTCTTGAGTAGATCAAACCAATAGTTAGTTGTTAAAATATTGGATTTCATCTCACTCACCATTTGACCCATCTAGTGATTTTCTCCCTACCATTTGTCCTTCTCTCGACTTGTAACTCCTTCTACCAGAGTGTTGCATGTCCCTTTAGATTACTTTTGAGCAACCTTCACTCTCTTGGGATCCTCTAAATTTTCATACTCAAAATACTCTTCATTTTTCTCAACCAATCAATTAATTCATCTTCTTCTAAACTATCTAAGGAGCTTGGCAACTCCATCTTCATTCCTTTCTCAATATCGAAGATGGATACTATTAACCTCATTTCTCTTGCATCAGTTTCTACATGTATATATGTCTTCTCACCCCCTACTTCAACACCTTCATTCTCACTAGAAACTATTTTGCGTACACAACCTCTTCTCATATTTTCATCAAGTGCTTCCACTCTAACCTACACTCCCCTTACAATTTCTACTACCTCATCCATTCTTCCTACTATTTTTTATAATATGGAAATATATACCACTCTTCTTCTTAGATGCATCATATTTTCCTCCTCCTTCTCATAGGCATCATGTTTTCCTAATTTCCCTCCCTACTACAACTCTTCTAGTTGTAACCCTACACAAGGAGACATAATCACTATTGTATTGGAATCTTGCCAAATTTGAGCCAAGGATAATTAACCCTTTCCTATAACTCTATCCTACTCTGATACCATGTTGTTGGTGTCACCCTATATATAGTGCTTGGAATTCAAGTCCATAATTCTATTTGATCGTTAGTGGTTACAAGTTGCAAGTTTACTTGCAACCTAATTACTTGGATTCTGTCGTAATGGAAAATACACAACCTTTTCTACAAGTTGCCCCCTACAACTTCCAACCCAATTTCTATGGACTCAAATTAGCATTATGGTGGTTACAAGTAAAGGAAAAAAAATACACCTACAAACTAGCATATATATATTAAACCACATGGGGCTACCTAGTTTTTCAAGCAAGCAAAACATCGAGAGAGAAGACCTAGAATCACATATATTCAAACATGAAAATTGAGTAGCTCTTTACTTAAAATCATTCTTCATTATATTTGTATGCACATAAAAATGGTCTAGAGCGCAATTAATTAAATACTCATTATTTAATTAATAAATTCTAATTCCTCTACTATTATAAATAAATTGATAAATTTATTTATATGGTTCATTTCCTTAATTCCTCTTTTTCGAAAATCACCTTTCCTCTAAAATTAATTAAATGCACAAATTTAAATAATATATCATGTAACTTATTTCCCTCTTTCATTTAAATTTAAATTTTTAATTCAAATTTAACACATGTCTCCATATCTCTTCTAACCACCTCAAACTCATCCTCCACCTCATCATATGCCACACATTTTCATTTATTTCTAATTTTTAAAATTGGGAATATTCTCTCTAACCTCTCAACCTCCTAACTTCCTGGGAAACACATGGCTCCTTTTGTTAAATGATGTTCTTAGACACTTGGAAGATTGGCTCTTCCAAATGAAGTAGCCTCCATGAATTCCTCTAACCTCTTCGTGCTCCACCGTTGATGCCTCAGGATCATGATCTCGACCGTTTGTCTTTTCCACCTCAGCTCAAGCTTTAAAAAATCTATAAATAGGGAGCATTTCTACAACTTTTCATAAGTAGATTTTTACAATCTTATACTGCTGAAATATTAGTGCAAATTGAGAGCATTGTAGTGAGAATTTAGTCTTTTAGTTCATTTAGCATTATCATAGCAATTTTCAATCTTAGTATCTTAGTTGTTGCATCTTTAATACAAAATTATCAATTTTAGCATTATTTGAATATAGCAACACCCCATCATAGATCATTCAACATTCAAGCATTAAAAATACAAAAATATCGTGATGTAGGCATGTAGTTTGCATTGCATAATATCCTCTCATTTCTTAGGTTGTCACCTCTATGTACAGATTCATGTGCAACATTTAACCAAATATGAGAGCATGAATTTCGAAGGTCATTAATACTAGAGAACCATGGAATGATTTGAAAGGATAGCATTAGCAATTTAGTTTAGTTATTTCAATTCCTTTTATGTAATGAATTTCATGGATGTGTGTGTTTGATTTTGTTTAATTGATTTCACCCACATGCTTAAAAAGAACCACACATAAATTGGCACCCATCATGGGGCCTAGCTCCATCATTAATCTATTTTTCTGTTGAGTTTTCTTCGTAGGATCAGTGAAAAGTGCCAAAATAGCGCATCCAAAGTTTTCTCTAGCACATCTGGTAGATTCAAGTCTCTGTTTCAGTGCATCTGGTAGTTCTTTCGGGCACATTCAGTCTCTATTTTGACGCATCCGATCTCTATTTCGGTGCATCTAGTTGTTCTTTCAATGCATTAGGGAGTTTTAATTTTTATTATGTGCTTTTCTAGTTTAGCGCATTCAGTCTTTCATTTAGCGGATTTGGTATCTCTTTTAGTGCATTCAGTAGTTTTGCACATTCAACCTGAGTTTTAGCGCATATGGTTACTGTAACGACGCATTTGGCTTTTATGGTAAATTTACCAAATTCCATAAACTAATCTGTGTTTTTCTGTTTTGCAGGAACCTTGTACACAATAAGAGACTCTGCTGAAACAAAATAAAGAATGTTGTCAAAGAATAATAGATTGAAACTACTAACAATTGGATGCAGGATCAAATTTATTTATCATTTCCTTTGGTTAAGTTAGGAATCTAGCATAATTAGGGGGATAAATTTACACCATGCTTGTTGTGTTTGTGGAATGATAGGCGTGTATGATCTACCCTTAACTGGGTGATTAGAAAACCAGACCCATTATTTTTCTTTCATTTTAAGCCTTAGAGGGCCTGCCTTGGTGGGATAAGAGGTAATTTCCCCAAGGGAATGATTCAACCGAGAACACGCTAAATCCAAGTGACTTCCACTTGGGATATAAATGTAGGTACTTGAAGAAAGTTCAAGTATCATGAGGATTGTTTTGACAAGAAGGGAAGCGATGGTCTCTTGTCGTATGGAGGATTCCCCCATGAACGAAATGCCCCAACTAAAACCATTTGTTGTATTAAACCAAAAATTCCCTTCTATTTACTGGTGCAAGAACGACCGTTCTAAAGCCGTCCCACATTCTTGTGGCTTTTGGTAGAAATGAGAAGTCCATCATGGGAGATTCATGAGGACTGAGGCTTGGATGACCCGAGAAGTGAGTCCAATGCAAGGGGGATCCAATGTGGTCAAGCCTCTAATCATTCGCCAAAACTAAGCACAACTGGAGCAATCCAAGTGGGAATCCAATAGATATTGTCTTACACAACCTAGGATTGTGCTTGTTTGATGATTTTTTTTATCTATGTGTTTTTAAATCGAACATTCTAGTAAAAACCACACAAAAATGTTCAACTCTTGATTCAAAAGAAAATCCAACCAAATAATTAGATTTCCCTCCAAGAAAATTAGAAAATCAATCAAGACTATCAAAACCGAAAAGCATTTTCTAGATCGGCGCATCCATTGCTTGTTCTAGCACATAGCTTGCATCTTTTAGCACATCCATCTGCCATTATAGTGTATCCCTGTCATAAAATAGTGCATCCATCATATGTTATAACGCATCTGTGAAATCTTGCAACACATCCATTTATCGTTTTAGCACATCCATTGCCTGTTCTAGTGCATACCCGCAAAGTTTTAGCACATATGTACCATTCCATAGTGCATTTGAGTTTTGGTGCATCTGGGCACTGCTTTAGTGCATCTGATAAATCTGCAAACAAAAATAAAAAATTAACCTCCGTTCCGCCAATTAACACCAAATTTGGAGTTTCCTTCTCAAACTACATCTTTTCCTTGTCCTAAATTTTCTTTCAACTTGTTGAAACCGACATTTTAACTTGTTGCTAGCGGTGTTTTCAAAAACATAAATTCAAATAAGATCATCTAGAAAACACAAGAATTTGGAAAATCAAATTGTGACGTTTACACTAATCATTTTATGTTAAGGGATTGAAAATCAATAAAATTTGTCAAGAAATACCTTACTAAAAGAATCAGGAAACCAAAGAAACAAATTAGGTACAAGAAATTTTTGAAAAGGAGATGCTTCTTGTACCAAAGTAGGAAGGTCTTGCTTGACTATTGAACATTCATCCATAGATATCATGACTTTGATAGAGGATATACTGATGATTTTTCTTTAGAGCCTTTATATTCGTAAGCTTATTATCAATGAAGAGATCTTTCACAAAGGCATAATCATAGTCAACCCATTCATCATTCTTACATTCCACAACTGACAATACAATACTCCAACTGTCCAAATCAGCTGATACAATAGAGAAAAACTTGGAAACATTAGGATTTTTTCAAAAATCATCATTTTTCAAACTAGGATCAAAAAAATTTAAAGTGCATCAATTTCAAATAAATTTCTGATTTTCAATTTAACCTCCACAATAGGATCTATCATCCTTCATCCTAGGAAACAAAATCTGAAAATTAGAAATTCCTTAGTCACATCAATAGGATCGATCATCTTATTTGGCTAAGGCATCAATTATCCAACAAATTACACTCCCATTTGTGATCCAAGTTTAGCAAAAAAAATTGATACAAACATATGCCTGTTTCCACAAGATCCCAAAAGCAGAGAGCTAAAATCCTTGTCTGTCCAAATTTTAACCTCACAATCCAAGATCATTTTTAGTCCAGGACCTTTCCTCATTCATACCAGAATCTCAAACTTGTTGAAACCAAAATTTTCAAGTGAAAATCCCTCATCTAATATTTGATCAAACATTCAAAAGTGCCTCCTCATTGCACCTATTTCTAGTTCAATAAGCTATGTTTCACCATCAGGATTTATCATCCTCCATTAGGATTTTTCAACCTTTATCCTGAAATAAATCTTTCTTGATCAGATTTTAACCAATCCTTTTGGCACTCCCAAACTTTTTTCAAACGTTTAGAAAATATTCATCACTTGTATGCCCATCTTAATGAGATCGCAAAAGCAAAAACTTAAGCAACAGGAAATTGAAAACCAAAACACCATGGCTGAAAGAGAAGAGAATCCCTTTTTCGGAGTTCCTCGAGATGAAGTGGAAGAAATAATAGATGAAACCATAGAGCAAGCCCAATATGATCCAAATTTTCATAAATTCATGGAGAGGACCTTTGAAAAGGAAGGTGATAAATACCTTTTAATGCTAGCAAAGAAAGGGGTCCAACTACCCAACAATTTTGATGTCACAAAATTGAAAAGAACCCCTAAGAATATAAAAGCAGAAAAGAAAATTGAAATAAGAAGTGAAGAAAAATTCAATGATCCCATGGATACTTTAAAACAAAAAATCCAAACCCTCCAACAACAAATTCAAAACATGCAAATGGGGACTACCAAGAGATACTCCATACAAGATATATGTCCCTACCCATTCGATCAAAGTGTCAACATGATACCATTTCTGAAACATTGTGAATTTCCTAAATATGATAAGTACAATGGGAAAACCGATCCAATAGATCACATAAGAGAATTCTAAACAATAAGCCTTGAATTTTCCCATGAGGAAACATATTTGATGAGATTATTCCCACGTAGTTTGGGAGGGAAATGCATGCAATGGTTCTCACAATTACCTCCAGGGATCAAATCTTTTGAGGAATTGGTAAACAAGTTTATTACTCAATATTCATATAATATCCAGCATGAGATCACAATGAAGGACCTTTGTGATGTGAAACGAAAGAAAAGGGAATCATTCTTAATATTAATACAAAGGTGGAGAATAGTATTCACAAGGTATCCCCGACCCATACCAGAAAAAAGAGAAGATAGAAGTATTCATTGACAATTTAAACGATGGCATGAGCTATGGGCTTGAATTACAATGTCCTCCAAATTTTGAAAAATTGATCAAAAATGGGATCAACATTCAAGAGGCCTTGGTCAAACAAGGGATATTGAAAATTTATAACGAAAACAATTCATCCAATTCCTCCAACAATGACAAACCAATTTTTTGGAAAAATTACAAAAATAATGGCAATGATACATCAGTCAAAATGCATAATGCTAAACCAGTCTTTAATTTGTCAAGAAGCACCTCGAATACCAATCAAAAGGCCACCCAAAATACCAACCAAAGCAACAACCAAAATACCAACCAAGGAAATACTCAAAACAATCAAAGCAACACACCATCCTATACCCTACCCTATCAAACATCGAACAACTGCCAAAAGTTTACACCTTTGGGTCAATCATATGAATCCGCATTGAAAGAGCTTATTGTAGAAAATATTATCACTCTACTTGACACCTGAGGTTTTGAACCCAAATTAAAATCATCATGGTGGAATGAAGCCCATTTTTGTGAATTTCATTTATGCAAAGGTCACCTAACCAATAATTGCATGCAATTGAAACACAAGATACAAGATTTGATTGACAATAAGATCATATGAATAGAAGAGTCCTGTTGATGGGTTTTTTAGCACTTTCTCAACACACGTAATGCATAGGTGCATCACCTCTCTTGAAAGGAAATCTCCAACAACAAGTTTCCAAAAGTCACCCCAAGGTCTCTCGGGTGTCAGGGCATGACTTGCTTGGAATATCTCAATGGTTTAAATGTGATTTTGTTGGTAATCAGAGGGAAGACTTATGGAGTTAGGCTGGAAGGAAGTTGGATCTTAAGATGGAGTTCCTGAGATGGGAAGTTAGTGTGTAATTATCGGTAGGTTCAAACAACAATCTTAAACTCGTATCTTATCTTGAGATTTGGCTTTACAATGTGCAATGAACCTTAGCATAGGCTACTTATAAAAAAGGGAACTAGGGGTAGGGAAGGGAAGAGGTTCCTAGATTTGAAACTAGCAATGATCATGGAGGGTTCTATTGCAGACAACTTCCTTAAAACATAATTTCACTTAACTAGATTAACTCACAGTATCATGAAACCTGTGCAAGCTTTAAGGACTACAAATATTCAACCGCTCATTCACCATAAACATGCATGAAGAAAAGATAGAAGTTTGGAGAAGATTTTAGTTTATTCCCAGACTAACTTTACACAACTATCTACCATCAGTAAATAGCAAAAAGTATGGACAAGAAAGGCATAAACATAACATAATGCTACACAATCATTGAACAACATCAACTACTCTACCAAAACAAACTAAAATATTTGAAACAACAAAGTAAATATTTCTAAATCAGCTAACTATGAGAGATGAACCATGTAACATGCAATGGAAACCCAAGAATTCACCAAATTCAATGAACTTATATTAATGTTTCTACATGATGCCTTTACAACAACTCAACTCTCTCTAAAATGAGAGGAGGAGACCCCTATTTATAGTTTTCAAAAAGAAAAATGAGTGGCCAAGATTTAATCTCATTCTATGGCCAAGATTCACTTTACACTAGGGTTTCACCTACCCCCAAATATATAGCAATTTAAAATTAAAATTTGTTGTCTTTTTCCTATTTTGTCTTTTATGGCAGCACTGTAGCTCTTTTATTGTTTTAGCAGATTGTTGTTTTCCCGTTTTGCTGCAGCTACACAATGAGAAAATCATCACCTATTATGGGCCTTCTAGCTTCCTTTTGTAGTGTGGCATACTCCACAAATCTGTCAATCAAGTTATGAAGCTTATCCCACTCTGAGATATCAGACTGAAGCACCTGGAAGTTCAACTTCTTGAATCTACAGTTGAGTGTTTCCCAATCTCCGTCACACTTGGCTATGATCTACAGTACTTGTTCTGACTGGGCGAAAGCACGAGCAGCAAAATCCATAAAGTTTTTCGTGAGCTCGCTCGTGGTTCCATTTTCTATCTTCTTATGAAAATGAGGTGTTATCTTCTCCAGATCCATCTCAACAGTAGGCATGTCAAAATATATCATTAGTTTGAGGTACTCTTCACATGCCGTCCTTATTTCTTTAACCCAATCAAGATCCTGCTCCACCTCATGGAGCACCTACTCTAAAATTTTCTTTCTGTGATCTAGGTCTAATTTCCAATTCTCCACAAGCGAGAGATCATGCTCAACCATCACAAGCTCTTTCTTTAGTGTTTTTCCAGGAAACTTGAAGGTTGCCTCAATCTTAGGATATGTGATCCTATATATTTCTAGCAAGTTGGTGTAGATTTTCCTTATATCTTCAAGGTACTTCCGCACATCCAAAAACTTATTTTCTGTCCTAATAGCACGTCTAATACCCATGTTCTCATTATAGAGGACTTGCCCAAACCAATCTTCAGTGGCCTTTGTCTAGCTCTTTATTTTCTCCAGCTTATTGATATTGTCCTCTGATAATAGTGATGGGGGAGCCCACGATGTGGTGGGGAGCTCATTAGATAAAGACCATTATTGGATGTATGTCATTAGATTCACCACTTGTGCCTTCAACTCCTCCTTATAGGTCTTATCCTTATTCATCTAGTGCACAATGGTGGCGAAAGATCCTTGGAGATGATCAATTTTATGTTCCCTCATTGTTGTCCGAAGGTCAATGGTAGAGATATTATAGCTGATCCCCTCTTCACCCATTATCGGGGTGCCAATTTGTACCATCCTTGATCCAGAGGAATCCATGGTCAGTTGAGATTTGACCTTCGAATTATTTTTCTTCTTGGTGTTGATTTTGCTCAAGCCAAGATGGCCTCTAGCCTCGCGTTAGGATCCATTGGGGTTAGAGTTTTCTTCTCCAATTGCTTCTCAAGCTAGATAGGCATTTGAGTTTTCTCTTTTGGTAATTCGTGATCACCCTCTTCCTCATGGGCTTGTTGCATTTGCAATGTTTTGTCGCTCGAGGTCTCTTTTTATCGCTTGTCCCCTTCTTCTTCATCTAAATCTTATATAACTACCGTCACTTTTCTTGGGGATTCAACAGCCACATGCTCTTGGGGGCTACCTTCCTTCTCGGAAGTCTTTTCTTCTTCTTCTTGCTCATGCTTGTATTCCTCATGATGCTCTAATTCTGGGATTCTTCTTATTTCAGCCTCCTCCTCAGGTTGGTTGTCTTCATTATTTTTCTTTCTCTTCCTCTGGAGGAGGCATCTCTTCATCCCGATTTTGGATTTGATTTTGTTCCCCTATTGGAGGTTCGGTATCCTCCATTTCTTCATCAATACTTCCTTCTTTTTATAGCCGACTGCTTCTCAATCTCTTCCCCATTATCCTTGAGTTATTGGGCCAACTCCTTTTCAAGCTCGACATCAACAACCTCCATGATGTACTTGGTGCCCAACTCTTCATCATCCTCATTAGACGATTCCACTTCCCCTTCCTCTTGGACTACCTCATCAATTACGAGGTGCTGATATATGGGATTCTTGTGATAGTCATCCACTTCTTCCTCTAGCATCCTAGTGGCCTCCTTTTGTTGCCTGTCCAACTCCTCAGATATTTACATTGTTGCTTCCATTGAAGGGGGCTCAGTAGGAGGAGGGATAGGAAGACCAGTTATGGCATGGGCTAATGTGGCCTGCACTATGGGATTCACAAACATTCTAGAAACCTCAGAGGGAATGCTTTTCATATACTTAGTGAAAGCTTCTGGAAGGGCGAGAGCAGACATTGTAGTTGTTGCAACAATAGTCAGAAGATACAATGATGGGGACATAGATGAGGAAGAGAGTGGGGAAGTAGTGGCATAAGAGGAGTCCATGGTTATAATTTGGGCCACAAGAGAGGTGGAGGCAAGGTGGATGGAGATGTCCACCGTGGGTGGAGAGGTGGTGACTACTACTTGTGGTATAGGTGGGGTAGTGACAGTAGCAGTAGCAATTGTGGCTATGATAGGCGGGGACTTTGGCTGCTCCTCTCCCTCATGGAGTGGGTCTTCTTGAATAGTGAGCATTTTTGTGAAACTTCCCAACTTCTTTGACTTTTTTGAGGTTCCAACTTCTGAAGTCTTCCCCAGAGACTCTTTAGATTTAGGTTGATTTTCAACCACTTCCTTTCTCTTCTTTGATCTTTTTTTTGGGGGAGATATTGAGGTCTCTCCTATCGAGGTGACATCACTAATGACACTATTAGTTTCACCCTCGTGTGGATGCTCGGGCTCTGCAAATCATAGCTCTACTCCCTGCCGCTTCAATTGGGAAATTTTCCCATCAATCTATTGTTTGGTTCTTGCCTCAACAAGCTTGGTAATAATATTGAGGTCATTGAACTCCTCTTCATTCCAATTGATCACTAGTAGTGGTAAGTTGGTGATGACATTATACCTCAGGTCCATCACTATGCTTTCTTCTTCAACTACTTTCTCTGGCACAGGAAACAACTTGACCACCTTGACGAATTAGGCCATCATGCACATGTATTACCGCATACACACCTCCTTGTCATCCTTTCAATTGGCCCAAAAGTCTTTGACATTATGCAGGTGGGAATATTCGACCATGACCATCTTCTTCAACTTACCATAGGGATCCATCTGTGGTCGGGCAGTATGGAATTTAAGGTGATACTCCATGAGCTCCTTTTCTAAATAATCTGCACATTGAGAGGTATGGAGTTCATACTGTCCCTGACCAAAGGAAAGAGGATAAGGAATCCCTGCCTTATGCTTGTTACTCAAGAGGGTGTGTGCATGTCATAGATTCCATAAGAGTTCAAGCAATCTGATCTGGTCATTTGGGTACTAGGGCAACTTGTACGATTTATCAAAGAATCCTTCAGATCAGATATAAGTGAATTTTGGGAATTGTATAAACAAGAATCCGAATTGGTGGATGAAGGCATTGGAATTGTGTGAGACTCTCCTTTCGGGGTCACCCTCAAGCAATCAAATGATGTAGCCTATGAAGGAATCATTAACTTTGCAGTAATCCTTCTTGAAATTTTTGTACTGTAATTGAGGATACTTGTCATATACTTTTAGCACCATTTTTGGATCTGGATTCGGTCCTGCAAATAAACCTGTATATTGGGCATGATCAACAAGAAAGTACACAAGGTAGGATGTCATGTAAAACTTTGAATTTTCCTTCACTGCAATAAATTGCTCGTGTAGGCAGTCGTTGATCATTCCACCCCAATAGAAATATGTGTTTCCCTGAATGATTTCTTTAATAAAATAAAACATCTACTCTTGGAAATAAGTCGAGGTAGGAAGGCCCATGAATCTTCTCAGAAGAGTTACCAAGTCATGGTAATCTTCGAAAAAGTCGCTCTATAAGAGTTCGTGGGGCAGTTTATTGGCACTACCTCTCTTGTCTTTCAACCAGTATTGGTTGATGAGCTTCCTACAGTTGAGGGGATCTTTATCCCACATCTGCTTTCTATACTCCATGGATGTTTGCTCCATCTCGCTGAAGGTAGGGATGTAGAAGGTTTTCCCTACCGACTTAGCAGACAGGTCAGCCAATATGTTTCCATCCCTATCTATTATTGTTCTGGTGTCTTCCTGATATACCTCTCTGCATTCCACTACAATTTTTAGAGCTATGAGTGCTTGTGGGAATCCTGAAGCCTTGGCCAATCCACTACTTTTGATTTTCCTTGTGTTTTTCATCTTGGGATTTACCCTAACCCTTTGTTTGAATTCATCTATATCTATATGTCCCAAATTAGTATTTGAGATCTCCTTCCATTCTACGAGGACCTTAGAATTAAGGGGCTCCCCTTGAAACTTGTATTTCATTTGGTCTTTTTCCTCCTTGCCCTGAGGTGCTTTTGCAATTTTCTTTCCTTTGTCCTTTTCTATGACCGCCCCTTAGGATCCGGTAGTTGGTTCCATGTATCCTACAACCAAAGGAGCAGTAAATGATTCAAGCATAAAATATGTGGAACATTAGCCAAAATCTTGCAAAACAACATTAGATTGAATAAATCATCATTTCATAATCCTACCATATCCCTCAGATTGTCATCATTATTTTGTAGGGGGTTTGAACAATTCAGGCCCTAGGGGTCGGACTTCCCTGGGTCGTTGGCTATTTTAGAGTTGTTTTAGGAGGGACGACTATCAAAGCACGACAACGCACCTATCTTGACCCACCTTCGTGCTTGATCAATTTGAAGGGTCCACTGAGGAGAGTGCCCTATTTCAACATGTGGGTCAAGGTCAATTTGGTGATTGAAGGGAATTTGGATTCTCTTTTGGGAAATCAAAATCAGGAGGAGACTTGGCCATTATATGTTTGTCATTAGGAACAACTCTAGCAAGATGGAATCCCGATGATAGAGTTTCACTAGGTAAGAGCCCCGACTCTAGAGGGTGGTGGCATCATTCATTTTTCATTTAGGCACTTCAGGTCTAAGGGGTCGAAAGGTCGACAACTGATTGTCGTTAAGAACGGTAGAGGTCAGATGGAATTCTAATGAAGGAAATTCGTGGAATCAGGTTCGGATGGAGACAAGGCCATTTACATTGTATTTGTCATTTGAAAGTTCTGCAATCGAGGCGAGGTTGGGTTCTAGTTCATGGGAGGACAAAAGTAGTTTTCCGTATGAGCACGACGAGGATGAGACGAAGTCTCGATTACGGAAACCCAATAGGGGAGATCCGTAGAGGACAATCACTAAGAAATTTTCATCATTTCACTTAAACAGTTGTGATGTGTGCGAAACTCGATGATCGAAATATCAGAGGCCAGGGGTCATTTAGGACGATGGATTCGACACGGGGGCCCACAAGTGGAATTCCATGAAGCGGGACCTATGAAGAGCTTGGCACTTGGTTATCTTTTAAGTTTAATGTTACACGACATATGCAATAGCGGGGTCCAAAGGTCAGATGGACGAGGTCAAAATTCTGTATGGAAAGGCAAAACTCCAACGAAATTCGACTAGCGAAAGTCCGCGAGCTGCGATCCGATATAAGCTATGACTTAGGATTTCTCATGGGCTCAAACCTAGGGTAATTTGAAGGGCGGGGCCCGACCATCGGGAGGTTATGGCCAAAAAGCTATTTGGAATGGCAAATCACAGGCAGCGACCCAGGGAAGGAATCCCATGGATTCAGATTCGAGAGGTTCATTGGATCTCCTTTCAGTTCATGAAATTTTTCCATTTTTAGATGGTGAAAGGATGGGGTCCCTTTGATATGGTAGATCCGAAGGAGTCATTTTCCATCATCAGAGTTCAACTCATTTCTAAGGTTATCGACGGAAATGACTAGGCCTAGGCCCGTAGAGCATGAATGCTCTAACTGAAGAATGACACCGGGAAGATGAGTTTTTGTGGATGCTATCTTGGTCGATTTTGAAAGTTTTTCAAGTTTTTATCATATGGTTTTTGTGCGTGCTGGTCTCTTTCACTTAGTTCATGGGTTTTCCTCTTTCAAATTTATTCACTTTACCAAAAATCAAGGAAAAAAATGAATCTGGGTGTACACAACAGACTCACCTGAAGAATCTGGTGAAGGAGGAAATCAAATTAGCTAGAAAACATGTTGGATCGGTGGTGACAATCATCAGGCTCAACGGCGGCGATCATGGGGTAGCTCTAACTCACTCTAATCAAACTGATAGGTGAAAATGACCTTTCATTATCGACTATTTATACACTTAAGTGCATTTAAGACTCCTATTTAATGTAGGTATGGCAGGTCAGAGAGGTGGTGATCCATCTGATTTTCAAAAGTGGTTGTGAGAGGGGTAGAGTCTGCAAGGTGGATGGATGGTGATGGGTTCCCTAGGTTTTGATGGGCAGGTGGAAGCGGGCTGACGATCACCTGAAGGTTCAGGGATGAACCAATGATGAAGATAAATCCAAAACCCAATGGGTGGATAGCCGTCAGATGGAAGCCATTTGGGTGGCATTGAGGCGACATAAATTTGAGAGGGGAGACCTACCAAGGCGGGCCTGATGAGCTCCATGGATGCTGACTTAGTAACACCAAGGAAAACATCCAATGGGATCTTGCAAGGACTTAGGTTTTAGAAAAATTGAGAGGGTGAAACATGGTCAACTCAAGATGACCTCCTTAAGGCTCACTGACCATTTTGAACACCAAAAAAGGGGCACACAAAATGAGGAGACAAAAAAATGACCCAATGGGGTGAAGGAAAGAGAGGGTCCCTGTTCTGAATGGGGCATGTGTGCTGAGGGCACAACAAGCCCCAAACAAACAATGATCATGGGGTATTCAAAAAAACTTTTCCAAATTATGACAAAGGACAATCTTCTAACATGAACGACAAAGGAAAAAGCGTGAAATATTTTCATGACACTACCATTTATCATATTTCAGTTGTTGAAGATCATACAAATGATATTGAGATCAATAACACACTAGATCTTGTTTCAACCAACCATCCAATCAATGACACCAACATCCTTTCTAATCAAGTCCATAATATCCAACAAGACATGGTTGTAACAGATAATCAAATTAATATCATCAAAATCAATGGAAAACAAGACAATGTGCCCATAAATGTGACCACAAGGGTCCAAACCAAATATGTTTTGAAAGGCAGCACCTCCAAACCACCCATTGCTTCATCTCATCAATATAACATTGTCAATCAACTCCAAAATATCCCCACAAAAATATCAATATTGGAGCTCCTTAAAATTTTACCCGCTCACAAAGAGATCCTGGAAAAATCCCTAGTCGATACAACAATGCCAAATAATTTGGAATTTTGCACTTTCCAATCCATGGTGGGACATCTAGTTGCGCCTCATTGCTTATCCTTTTCAGAAAATGATGGCGTATCCCTCACCCATCATCATAACGCAACCCTCCATATTGACATTCTAATCCACAAAAGTTGTGTCAAGCGCATCCTTATAGACGAGGGAGCCGGTCTTAATATATGCACTTTGTAACTTGTTCATGCACTAGGGTTCTCTGAAAATACAATAGATGCAAGGAAAAATATCACCATCAAAGCATATGATGATGAAGAAATATCTTCAAAGGGATTGATTGTATTAAAAATTTAGGTAGGGCCAATTTAGAAAGATGTGGTTTGTCAAGTTTTCGATAAAGATTTTACATATAATATACTCTTCGATCGCCCTTGGATACATGAAATGTAGGTTGTCCCTTCAACATACCATCAGTGTTTGAAATTTCCTTGCAATGGGCAAGAAATTACCATTCATGTTAATTCCAATAGTCCCCAACATTGCAATACCCTCAAGGTTGTCTAGGATGTGTTTGTGCCTCACAACTGAGAAGCTCCCAATTCCACCCCTGACATCCCCAACAATTCAAGTCAACGTAGTCCATTGTCAAAATTTCTAGCCACGTCATCCAATGAAGGAAATCACCCAAGTTCCTCATCCAAAAAACTTTAGAAAAAGGAAGAACCTAGCCCCTCTACATCTACCAATCCCGAAGCCCACCTTAATACTCTGGTCAAATAGTTTGAGAAGAATGTCCAAGTGAAAGACAAAGGTGTGGGTGAATATTCCATTGAACAATCCCTTTGTCTCTCATAGTTAATTTCACAAAAATCCCATGGTCAACCATCAACCTCATCACAACCAGCATCACAACCGGTCACACTTTTGGATGGTCGATTCATAAAAGAAAGCACCCAAGCAGAGGAATCTGATGACAAAGATATTTTGAATTGGTTTTACAGGGATGAAATTGATTCTCAAGTAGCAACGACTAATGTCCAAACCACTCAATATGGCAAAGGATTCTCTATCTTGGAAAAAATGGGATATGAGGGACAAGGACCTATTGGAAAAAGGAAAGAAGGTATTGTAGAACCCATCCAGCCCATCATAACAAATCCAAAAGACAAAACAGGGTTGGGATACAAAGAACATCAAAAGGACAAAGAAACAAAGGAGGACCTAAAGCAAAGAGTTATTGAACGGATCCTACAACTCCAAGCAAGTGATCACTATGAAACTGATTCCAATGAATATGAGTGGGATTTTCTATAAGAATAATCCTATCATGATAAGGACATTGATGTGGTACACAAGTATACCCCCAACCTCGAGGAGGGACAAGGCTCAGGGTTAAGACCACTTGAATTAGGATCGCAAAATATCGACGACTCAAGTGAAGACGATCAAACTTCTAGCGAGATGGATCACTCATAAGAGATTAACATCATAGACCTTGCTCTTTCCATAGTATTGTTCAACGAAAAAGTCATGATTAGAACCCTTATAACCTCTGACCTAAACCCATATGATGATCCCCTACCATCTGTACATCTTGAAGTCATAGATTGGGACCAAACTGAACCTATCGATATCCCCACCTTTTCGAACAATGAGGCCATCATCAACTTCCTTTATGCTGGTAATCCTGAAAAAATTTCCACCATTGAACATCATAACGAAGCTTCTAGACAACGGAGTTCCAAATTTCCCAACTACAAAATAAATGAAACAAAAGAAAGATCTGATGGTGAAAACCATTCCATGGCAATATCAGATCAAGAAAGAATAAAAATAAAGAGCACATTCGACGGTGAAAACCTCTTCGAGGCACCGAAGGATGAGAACTTTGACACTCTTCCCGGGAACTTCCAAGAAATATCCAAAGTCTTGATTGAGCCAACACAATCCATCAATGTCGACAATGCAGAAATAGTGAAAACTCTCCATCTAGTAGAATCATTGACAGAACAAGAGAAGCCTAACTATATCAAGTTATTTGAAGAACAACAAGTCAATTTTTCCTAGTCATATGTAGACATGCCAGGGATAGACCTAGATCTCATCATGCATCATTTATCTCTTCCTTTAGGAGTCAAACCAGTTAAGAAAAAGTTGAGAAAAATGCATCTTCACATTGCCTTGTTGGTGAAGGCAGAACTAAAGAAATTATTGGATGTAGGATTCATGAGACCAATTGATTATGCAGAGTGGATATCCAACATCGTACCTATTTCAAAACTTTATGACAACATATGGATTTGTACAGACTTTAGAGACCTCAACAAGGCTTGCTCGAAAGATGATTTCCCCTTGCCAAACATTGATATAATTTTTGAATTAACAACAGGTCATGTCATGTTGTCACTAATGGATGAATTTTCTGGCTATAATCAAATCAGCATAGCACTTGAAGACCAAGATAAGAAAATTTTTACTTTCCCATGGGGCACCTTCTATTGGAACATCATGCCCTTCGGATTGAAGAACATAGGGGCCACATACTAGAGAGCTATGATGACCATCTTTCACGACCTGATGCATACCTTCATGGAAGATTATGTGGATGAGTTGTTGGCCAAATCTTACACTAGGGAAGGACATCTAGAGATACTACACAAACTATTCACCCGATTGGAGAAGTTCAACATTCATTTAAATCCAAAGAAATGTGTGTTTGGGGAACATCGACAAAGCTACTAGGATATATAGTGTCAAAAAAAGGTATTGAGGTAGACCTTGCAAAAGTGAAAGCTATAATGGAAATGTCACCTCCAAAAAATATCAGTCAATTAAGGTCCCTTAAAGGCGGATTCTAGTCAATCAGAAGATTCATATCACAACTACTGATAAAAATCATCATTTTACCCACTTGTTGCACAAGAATGTTTCTTTTCGATGGGATGAGAAATGTGAGGTATCTTTCAATCAATTGAGACAATACCTAATGAGCCCACCTATCCTAGTACCAGTAGCATAAGGAAAGCCTCTCTTATTGTACATAGCCACATTTGTTGGCACAAGAAGATTCAACAGGAAAGGAGAGAGAGATCTATTACATTAGTAAAACTCTAAATGGTTATGAAATCAACTATACATCCATTGAGAAAGCTTGTTTAGAAGTAGTGTTTGCTACCCAACTATTGTGACACTATATGTTGACTCATAAAATCAAACTCATAGCCAAGATAGATCCACTGAAATATCTCCTTAGTAAAGCAAACCTGACAAGAAGGTTGGCCAAATGGGTAATAATACTCAATGAGTTTGACATCCAATATGTTGATAGAAAATAAATCAAAGGACAAGCTATTGCCGATCAACTGGTTGAAGCACCAATTCATGATGATCATCCCCTACACATGGAACTTCTAGATGCTAAAGTCTTCATAGTAACAACAAAGCAGTGGGTATTGTATTTTGATGGCTCATATACTCAACATGGATTAGGAGTCATAATTCTATTCATTAATCCCCAAGGGCACAACATTTTGAATTCATATCACTTAATGTTTCCTTGCACCAACAACACAACATAGTACAAAGCACTTATCATCAAAATAAAGATAGTTGTGGAATGGAAAGTTATAGAACTACAAGTCTACGGGGATTCTCAACTAGTCATTAATCAGGTCAATGATGATTATCAAAAAAAGGATGACAAACTAATGCCTTATAAAAGGATGATTGATGACTTCAAGAAATATTTTTTTGACATAAATTTTTTTCAAATCCCAAGGATTGACAACAAGGTCGTTGATGCTATGGCTACCATTTCTTCTTTACTCCAAATTCTAGAAAAATGAAGTTGTTATGAGTTCATGGTGGAGCAACTATTTACCCTTGCTTATGATGATCCTAAATCCCAACTCATATGCCACCTAATTAATGTTGATACGTCCATTTATGGGAAGATCTATACTTACCTGAAATATAATATCCTTCCTCCCAATCTTTCTCGAAACCAAAAAAGAAATTTCATCCACCAAGTTTCCCATCATACCCTTATAGCGGATGTACTATATTGATGAGGTCTTGATGGAACTCTCTTATGATATCTAGAATGTAACAAGTCTTAAACAAATTTACAAGAAGTCCACAAGGGTATCTGCGACACTCATTCAAGTGGTCTAACCCCCGGTAAGAAAATCCTTCGTTTGGGATACTACTGGATGACTATGGAGAGAGAATCATTTCAATTTTTCAAGAGATGTCAGAAATTCCAGATCCATGGTAATCTTATCCATGCACCAACACAAGAATTTCAGCCCTTCCCATCAACATGGTCATTTTGTCAGTGGGAGTTGGATCTTGTAGGTAAAATTCACCCATCTTCGTCTAATGGACACAAGTTCATAATCATAGCCACAAAGTACTTCACCAAGTGGGTCTAATTCATGCCTCTAACCACCATCACAGGGAAGCAGATCTCATCATTCATCCTGAACTACATCATTTTTAAGGTATGGTATCCCTCAATCCATTGTCACTGACAATGGAAGACCCTTCAAGAACCAGGATGTGCACGAACTTTGTGAAAGGTTCCATGTTCAGCATCAGTTTTCTACACCCTATTACCCTCAAGGGAATGACCAAGTTGAGGCCTCAAACAAAACTATCCTAAAAATCTTAAAGAAAACTATCAACGATGTTGGACATGACTGGCATATTCAACTAAATCCTACTTTGTGGGCCTATCGTACAAGCATTCAAACACCCACAGGAGCCACATCATATGCACTTGTCTATGGATCTGAAGTAGTATTGCCTATTAAAGTTGAAATACCATCACTCCGTGTGTCCCTGAAAGGTCTTGTTTCAGATGAAGATTATTGGTTGTCTAGATTACAAGAGCTCGAATTGTTAGATGAACGTCATTAAATTGCAGTGGATCACCTAAAAAAATATCGACAGAGGATGTACAAAAGCTACAATCACAAAGTCAAACCAAGGACATTTCAGGTAGGTGATCTAGTACTAAAAGAAAATCCTTGTAATCAACAGGACCACAAAAGAAAGGAAAATTTGAGCCAAATTGGTTAGGTCCTTTTGTTATTGTTTCAATCTTTGGATCGGGGGCATATCAGCTATCTACACCAGAGAGGGGTCTATTTGAATAAATTATGAACAACCTTCATATGAAAAATTTCTACACATAATGCATCCAGTGCATGCTTAAAAGTCCTGAAAAAATGGTTGCCTTGATGAAAACCTGGCAAACAGGTGTCTTGGTGACAGCAAAAAAAATCAAAAAGATAAAAAAAACAAAAAAAAATCAGAAAAGGACAAAATACAAAAAAAGTAAAAAAATAAAAAAAATCATCGCCTTGATGAAAACCTGGCAAATAGGCGTCTTGGTAACAGCAAAAAAACCATAAAATTTGAAAAAGTGTAATAAAAAAAATGGTGAAAACCTGGCAAATAAGCGCTATTTGTGATAAGTCATCTTCTCCATCTATTTGAGCATGTGTTGACCGTCTGCTTTCTTCTATCCTCGTGCATTCATGCCTATCATACAACGAGCCTCATGTCCATATCCAGCTATTGCGGCCGTGTCCCACCTTGGTTTTGTCTTCATTGTACATATCCATAATAATTTGGTTTGTTTCTCACTAGGGGAAAAATCATGGTCTCACTAGGGGCAAATAACCGTTGTGCTTATGATAACAGGCAAGCAAAAAACAAAGCAACATTGGCTAAAACATCAATCACTTTAAAAACTAAACATCAATCAAGACAATCAAACAACTATCCAAATCAAATCAAACATTAAGACAAATCAAATCAATCCTCACTGAAGGATTATCTTCTAAATCATGGTTAGATCACTTTAATCACAAATGATCAATTGGTGTATCTTGATTGTTGTTATCATTTCTCTGGAGTACCTCGATGATGTCCTAAAATAGAGGGGCTATGATGGAGAATGATATTTTTCTTTGTTTGTTGTCTGTGAGTCAATCACTACTACTGTGCAAATTTTCATGAGACGTGCTCTACAAGGTATCATTGATGACATTCCAAATTTGCATAGGGAAATGATCAAATCTTGTCTGTTTACACAAGGCATGCTCAGGTCATCTTGGTCTAATTATACCTAGATTCTTGTGTTGTACTATCAAATCTCAATGGAAGTTGTATGGAAGTTGTACTCATGTCATCATGGTCTAGTTATACCATTGATATTTGTACTAACTTTCAACATAATAAAATTCTCAATGATGATAATAAGCACAATGAATTAGATGGCAACATTACATAGATAGGATTGCATTCATATTAGTCCTATATTTGCATCATAGATTTTTCCAAAGCGAGCAACTCTCAACATGATGTCATCTCTCACTACAAGATTGAGTACACTTGACATAACAAAAAAAAAAGATCATTCATTTACATTTCCATATCATATCATTAGAAATAATTATCATACATCCATCCATACATTTATGCATTCATTCATTATAATATTTGCATCATAAAAAATTCTGAAAATGAAGCATGTTCCACAATACCATCATCATTCATAATCCACGTCATACATCGAGGTCATAATAAATTCATTCTTTGATTCATACATAATCCATCCATATATGCATTCATCACAACAATCATTCATAATAACATCTTAATCCATTCATCATCATAATTCATTCTGCATTTATGCATATAGGTCATATATTTGCATTAGAAAATACCCAAAATAAAGAAAAGTGCATTGCATTCTATCAACATAATAACATTCGCCACATAATCCATAATCATACATTGGGGTATAACATAAAATCATATGTGCATTTGCATTCATCATCTATCCATACATAGGCATCATTCATAATCATAATTCATCTACATACTCATCCATACATTAGGTCATATATTCACCTCATGAAAAATCCAAAAAGAGAGCATTATCATAAATCCATACATCTACACGTATCATATTCAAAAGACATTCATACATTTAGAATTCATAAACCATGCATCAATTTATTAAATCATTCATATCCATGCATTTAATCATGTATATTGCATTCCTTAAATAACATATTTATCCATCCATATCATCAATATATACATCTGAAAAATACAAAAATACAATTCATCTCATATCATTTGCATCCATCTCATTTATCATTTATTAACACATAAAAGCATAACATCTGCATTTCATTAATGCATCCATGGCATAATCACATAAAAAATCATATCACATAGAACATAAAATAGAGGCATCTACCATAAGCATCCATAATAAATGCATAAATAACACATAGATCAATAATCACCATTGCATATCATATATAACCTCAAAATAAAATACCAAGTGTATAATGATATCAAATGAAAAGAGAGATGATACAAAATGTGGGAAAGCCAGGTCTCTGAGTCAATATAACATATATCAGATACGACCTCGAGATCCTGTGGTACTACCCTTGGAGGTCGCAGGCCTCTCCCCAACACCACCTGCCCCTGATGGCCCTACTCCTGGACCTCCTCTTGGTGGAACTCTGCCTAGTGGGTCTCTTGGGAGTGGTTGTGTGATGCCCATGCTAGTGGTCCAGGACTGAGAGCGACCAGATCAGGAATGAGCATAGCTAACTCTTTGCTCCTGACACTGCCTCAAATTGTCAGCCTCTGTAGTACTCCACCTCCTTGGTGGACTCTCGGAGCTCTCTGACCAAATAACTTGTCCCATCACCCTCGGTTGTTGTTTGAATCCTATCATCCACGGCTACTGCCTGCTCTCCCTACCGTCAGGTGGCATCTCTCTCTACTGCAAGGGTGGCCACCTGGGCCTATAGCTGTACCATCTATGCCTGTACCTATAGCTATGCTGGTGCTTATCCCTACAACTAAGCCTGACCCTAGGCCAATTTTGCTTGCAATGCCTATACATGCCCCTATAGGGTCTACACCTAAACCTGCAATCCAGTATCTATGTCTGTTGCCTCTGGGAGGGCATCCTCAAAACAACTAGCCACTATCCGATAGGAGTTGACCTCCTCCTCCTCGGTATGGCCTTGAAATTTGGTACATCTTTCCCTCTGCCTCCACCATCCCCCCTCTGTCGCCCCCGTCATCACCACCATCATCTCCATCCTCCTCACCTCCATCTCCCCTCCTCTACATTGCCTATCCTACCCTCCTCCCAACCTCCAAAATGGGTGCAGGCTCATCCAGACTCGTCATCCACGGAAAAGGATGTGTATAAAAATGCTTTGCGTAATTTTTTGTCATCTAAGCATCAATAAAATCTCTATGATACTTCCACAAACGGGTTGTAAACCGTAGTACTCTATACAACCCACATCATAGTCTAAGGCAGCCCCCCACTCTGGAATGTCCTGCCTCCATCTGGCATAATGTTCCACCCCCTGTGGCATACCTTGAACTCTATCATACTGCCTGTACACTCGGACAAGAATAAATCTCTCAAGGATGGATATAAGGAGTCTTACCAATCAGATATCTGGTATAAAAAACATATGGCATCTCTATGTCATCCTCTGGCCATACCTCACAATTAAGATATGGCTACCATATCACTATATCCATATCATCAAGGATCCTCCACCAATACTCTAACTTTCCTAGCTTATGTTGGAAAAGTGGCCCTATGTAGCCAAAAACATATGGCTATCCTTCTGGTTGAGCCCTCCCTCCAACTGGTCGTGTCATTGCAATATGCTTCAAGGCCCAGAGCTGTAGTAATGTACATCTCGTTGCAAGACTGCTCGAACAAAGATATACAACCTGATGAAGATCATGGTATAGGTGTTCAAGCATGCACAAACCCCAAGAATTTATGGTGTCATGGGAAATCATGGCCTCTAAAACCTAACCCCACCTAATTGAAAATCCGTTCGACCTATGATCGGGACAGAGAAAACCACCAATGAATCCTGCTAAAACATAGTGCAAGGGTTGATGGGTAGCAATCAACTCCCACAAAGAAATCTCATATCCAATAAATTGGTCATAGTGGAAAATTTGTTGAATGGAATTAGTCCCCCCTACTCCTCATGATCATAAACCACTAGGTCCCCCACAACTGGTATCCATAGAATCTAATAGACATCCTTGGGGGTAACAGTGATCTCGTCGGTCACTAAATGGAAGTTGTTGTGGTCACTATGCTACCGCTCTGCAAGTGTCATCAACAACCCCTGGTTAATCTGGTATTGGAGCATGTCAATCAAGGAAGTAAGTTTGCACTGATCAATGATAGCCAAGTCTTTCGGGGTTAGCTATGGGATCATATCCCACATTCGAGGAAAGTTCTCTCAAACCTGAAGAACTCCTAAGCCACCCTCCTATGATCAAATCAACATATCAAATTAGCACATCAATCAAACAACCTATCAATCAACATATCAATTGATCAAATTAGCTAACGTAAAATTTTGATCAAATATCGAGGAGTACCTATCCTATCATCAACTCTCATTTTTCATGAGATCGATCAACATCAATCAACCTATCTCTAACTCTCATTGGAATGAGGTCAATCAATCAATCAATCTTATCTATCCTATCATCGATCCTTGCCTATCATAAGGACGATCATCAACCTATCAATCAAAATTATCCTATCATCGACTGACATGATCATCAACCATCGAAAACTAGGAGGAATAATTCAAAATCATCATTTTTTGCTCGATGCACTAAAATAGAGTTTCTATGTGCTAATCTACCAAATGTGCTAGAAAATTCACCAAATGCACTAGAACAAGATTTTTATGTACTAGTTCTTGAATGCGCTAGAAAATAGAGTAAATGTGCTAGGATAGGGTCTCGATGCGCCATTTAACAAATGCGCTAATTGACATACCTTATGCGTTATTCTATCATTTATATGTGCTAGTTCTTGGATGAACTAGAAAACTAACTCTATGTGCTAGAACAGGGTCCTGATGCACAATTTCTTATATGTGCTAAATGAACTACCCTATGCATGACTTTATCAACCCTATGCACTAGAATTCCTATGTGCCATTTTAGAAACCTAATGCACTAATCTATTTTCAGACCAAAGAGCTAACCCTATGCACTATTACAAGTTCCCTATTCATTGTATCGAGTACCCTATGTGCTAATAATCTACCCCTATGCGCTAAAATATGTGCAAACCAAGTTTTTGAAAAAGGAAAAAGCGAGAAAATTTGAATTCAAAATTGCCAAAAGGTGGTTCTTGAGGTACGTACCAGAGGTTTGTATGCGGCTGGACACTGGTGGTGGTGAACTCACTCAATCTATGTGTGGCGCAGAATCGTATCCATCTTGGCTCTCTTCTCTCTCTCAGGTTTTCACTATGCAAAGTTACAAATGAGCTTTATTTTACCCATTTTGACCTTTTAAGGGGTAATTAAGGGGTAATTTTGGTGGCATTTATTTAATTTTTCAAAAGGGGCCCTTTTAACCAACTAATCAAGAATGTGGCAGGACTATTATCATTTTTGGGAGATAAATTAGGTTACCATCATCAAATCTGAAGATCATCAACATATCAGTGAAAAATCATTTAATCATCAAAATTTTCTAGAAATTCAAAATTGTCAACAAAATTCAAAAATTCCTGATTTATCTCTCGAGGGGGAATCCATTCTTCATCACTACAAAATCAACATCTAGGGCATGTCATAATTTTTATCATCACGGTCTGAAAAAAATATTCTTTGAAGCAATGCGTCTACGCACATCACTTCAAAGAGGGGAAAAATGTATGCACGTAAAAATGGTCTGGAGCACAATTAATTAAATACTTGTTATTTAATTAATAAATTCTAATTCCTCTACTATTATAAATAAATTGATAAATTTATTTATATGGTTCATTTCCTTAATTCCTCTTTTTCAAAAATCACCTTTCCTCTTAAATTAATTAAATGCACAAATTTAAATAATTTGTCATTTAATTAATTTCCCTCTTTCATTTAAATTTGAATTTTTAATTCAAATTTAGCACATGTCTCCATATTTCTTCTAACCACCTCCAACTCATCCTCCACCTCATCATATGCCACACATTTTCATTTATTTCTAATTTTAAAAATTGGGACATTCTCTCTAACCTCTCAACCTCCTAACTTCCTGGGAGACACATGACTCCTTTTGTTAAATAATGCTCTTGGACACTTGGAGTATTGGCTCTTCCAAATGGATCAACATCCTTTAACTCCTCTAACCTCTTCGTGCTCCACCGTCAATGCCTCGGGATCACAATCTCGACCGTTTGTCTTTGCCACCTTAGCTCAAGCTTCGAAAAATCTATAAATAGGGAGCATTTCTACAACTTTTCATAAGGAGATTTTTACAATCTTATGCTACAGAAATATTAGTGCAAATTGAGAGAATTGTAGTGAGTATTTAGTCTTTTAGTTCATTTAGCATTATCATAGCAATTTTCAATCTTAGTATCTTAGTTGTTGCAACTTTTATACAACATTATCATTAGATTTGCATTGTCAATTTTAGCATCATTTGAATATAGCAACACCCCATCATAGATTATTTAGCATTCAAGCATTAAAATTAAAAAAATATAGTGATGTAGGCATGTAGTTTACATTGCATAATATTCTCTTATTTCTTAGGTTGTCGCCTCTACAGATTCATGTGCAATGTTTAACCAGGTCTGAGAGGATGAATTTCAAAGGTCCTTAAGACTAGAGAACCGTGGAATGATTTGAAAGGATAGCAGTAGAAATTTAGGTTAGTTATTTCAATTCCTTTTATGTAATACATTTCGTGGATTTGTGTGTTTTGTTTTGCTTAATTGATTTCACCCGCACGCTTAAAAAGAACCACACAATATTAATTGAAAATATTCCTCATTTGCATATAGTTTCTTTGGGATTACAAAAAATGAGTAAGAAATTTGTTTCCCCTATTTTACCTTTGATAGTCCCTTGTTTTTCTTGACATTATAAACCTAAAATAATGGAAAATTACTTTTGTATGGTGTCCCACCTGTCACCTTCCTTCTCCTTCAACTTTTTTAATTTCCTTGAGTCTCTTTCTATTCTCTTTTACATGGGTTCACTTCTCCTCTCACATATGAGGATAGAAATCAAATTCTCTAAAAGTGATGACCTCCTTTTCTTTTGTCTCATGCAATATTTATATCTCATCCTTCTTTGTAGATGCCTTGGGTACTCTTTTTTGTTTCCTTCTCCCATTCTAACATCTCTTTTCTAGAATTCCTCAAAAATGGGCATTTTTATTTTAGCTGCCTATTTTGAGCATGAAAATCTTGTCATAGGTGCCAAGCTACCTCTTTCAAACTCCAACCTACCTAAATCTTCCTCTAATTTATATTTTCATGTGTTGTCTATCCATAAATGTGGCTAGAGGGTTGGTTGAATGGTCTCAAAATCAAATGGTTGGGAAAAATTATGAATTTCAAAATCATAGGCAAAGGAAATGGATTTTGGTTTATGTGGCTAGCATAATTCCCCTACTTAATCATGTTATCAAATTTTGAGCATACCAATCAAATTATTATTTGACATTTTCTTTTTTTTCAAGGAAAAGTGGCCTTTTTTGACCCCATTTTGGCCCCCCATTCCATGCATATACTATTAATTCCAAAGAAATCATTATCCTTGAGAGTATTCCATAAATAAATCCAACCTTTCAATACACAAATGGAATCCTTGTTGATTTAATATTTAAATTCTAGATCCATTTCAATAAAAAAACTCAAAACCTAGAACAATCCTCTTCAATTCTTCACAAATCTCAACTCATCAAATTTTATTTGTCGAAAAGTGTAGTGTGCTCTATGGTTTTCTAGGATTTATAAAAATTCCCTTCCAAAAACTTCTGCACTTTCTTTTTTAAGTTAAGAAAATATAACTAAAGAAAATCTAATAGATTATCCAATTATCTAAGTATATACAATTAAAAATATAATTTAATTCATGCATGATCATTAAATAAAAGTAATTCAATATTTAAAAATATATAAATCTATTTCTAATAATTATCCTCTATTTAATGATTTCAATTTAGATTTTTTATTTTTATTTTTTTTATTAGACTGTAGGAATTGGGTAGCACGACCCCCTAGAAACTGCAGTGTGCCTGGTAAACTTTTTAACGTGACCAGCGGCGCTGGCGCGACACGCCCTCTGGTACCATGGGGGGTGGGGAGACTAGACCTTGTGACCAACCTCCTGCAACAGGAAAGATTTAGCCAACCGAGCTCAATTTAGATTTTACAATAATAGTAAATAATTCATAAAATCTATTATTGAATAACTAATCAACCATTAATACCTACGCAAACACTTCAACTTATAATTAAAAAATAAATGTGAAATATAAATTGACCATCAAACAAGGTCTATAAATATAATTTAACACTTGATTATAATTCAAATAGATCGCCAATTATAAGTATTACTGGATGGATAGTGTAAAATCTGCCCCTAAGGGGATATAGTTAGTTTTTTTTAATAATTCAGAATAACTACCAACTTAACTGACCAATAATATTTCATCTAAATTTGAAGTGTTAAGTTCAAAATGTGTAAGGGGGAAATCGATAAGCGTAATAAGATCAAAATGAATAAATTGAAACTAATCTAATTCAAACAAAAAGATGATGATTCATACCCATTACTCATGAAATGAACAATACAAGAACAATGAATTCAAGAATGTAATTGAAACAAAACAAGAACAATGAATTCAATACACTATAAAGTTACCCATCCCATGTCAAAATATATTCACAAAGATGTTGGATCATTGTTGTATCAATGCAAAGCCTCTATTTGTACATAGAAAAAGCTTCAAAGTGTGATGTTGATCAAAGATATGTGTTGAATTTCTCAAGAAATTGGTTATGATTTGAGCATTACTTCGTTGTGTACAAGATGTTGATTCTCCGATGGTTTTTGAGGAAGAAGATGATTGTTATATAGATTTTGTGTTTCAAAATGAACGATCAAGATCGCGTAGTAGAATATCCTGATCAACGGTTCAAAACTGTTGAGAGGAATTAGATGGGAAGAATCAATGGATTTTGATTATGTAATTAGTGTGATTGAAGAAATCAATTTGAGTGTTTAGTGGAATTGAGGAAATATATGGAGCCTTCAGTGGAATTGAAGAATGGATGAATCAGTCAAGAATATATGGATTAGTCATCCAATCAAAGTAAGCAATCGGTGGATCATAATTTTCTCAATCATAAAAGTGGGTGAGGGTAATTAATTAATCTTTTTGAGTGGAATGTGCAAATCATGTTTGAATTTTACAAACAAAGTTGTATTTGTTTTGTTGACCTTTTTGAAACTTGTTTGAATAATTTATTTAATTATTCAAGTTTAGAGGAAAGTGATTTAATTAAACTATTAAGTTTTAATAATTTAATTGATTTAGGGGGATAGGATAAATTAGTGACATAATTAAATAATTGATGTTATTAAATTAATCAAGAGGAGTAAATTTGGATTAGGACTTTATTAAACAAATGAAATTTATTTAATTAGTCCAAAATGATGAAAAAATGAATTAATTAAATAATGCAATATTATTCAATCAATAGAGGAAATTAGGTTTTTTGATATTTTTGATATGAAATGCAGTGATATTAGGTGGTAATGATGTCGATGATGAGAAAATTCCATTTAGGATGTGTGATAAGTGTTAGGTCATTTTTACATGTCTATATTTTGCCCCTCTTTGAGACAAAGTACTGGTTACTTTAATTCAAAGAATTTGATGTTAATATCAAGATTTGGAATTTTTTATTTGCCCCACTATGCTTTGGTGGTTACCAAAATGATGGTAGGATGTTGGGCTGCCCCCTCGAGAGGTTGGCCGAAAATATCAATTTTTGGGTCGAGCTCATGACAATGGTCTATTTCAGTTCAGATGCGTAGGGGATGAAAAATTAAGCTTATACGACCCTCATTGATAGTTTAGATATTCTCAAGAGCTCCTAGTGTCGACCTAGGAAGGTTTCCTAGGTAAAACATTAGGGTTTGGAGGGTTAAAATAGGTAATTAGGGTTTAATTCTCATTTGCATTATGAGCCTATAGTAATTTCTTGCCTCTGGTTTTCATGATTTGTCGATTGTCGAGGAGCTATTGCAAGGATTTGAGGAGCCCCACATCATATGGATGTGGTTTGTGAGTTTAGGTGACCTACAGGAGTCGATGCCTTGGTATGTACCCTTTCCTTTCCTATTTTAATATTTTCATTTTTTAGTAATTAATGCATGAAAACAAACTAGGTGGTAGCAATAATTTAATGTTTTATGTGCACTTGCATCATTTCAACCATTTTTTTAGTTTATGAGTAGACCAATTTTGCATTTCTAAACCACTCTTGATTAAAATGTTCGATTTTAAGAAACTTTTTTGCCATCGTTTTCACCTTTGATTGAAATGTTCAATTTTGAATTTTTTCCTTGTAAAATAACCGCATTTGTGAAAATTGTTGACTCTTGCTAAGCTTGTTCACTTTTTCTTTTCTTACCACTCTTGAGTTTATTTATCGCTTTCACCAAAAATAGTGAATGCTTTTGACTATTTTGATCGTTTTTGCCAAAAAGATGATCACTTTTTCTATTTTTTGAATTTTGAGCCAGTTTGTTTCATTTCATGATTTCATAGAAAATTCTTGACATCGTGGCTTGAATGTTTGTAGGCATATCTCACACTGCTTTACTTGAGAGACTGACGGTCATGTGCGTTATTTGATTTGATCATTGGTTTCTAGGAGCTAGAGTGAGATGTGTTAGACATTGTGGGGCTACGACATATATGTTACATGCCAATGATTAGATGCCATAGAGCGATGATGACCGCTCTTGTTGAGAGATGGCATTCTGAGTCTTGTCCTTTCATTTGTCGATGGGTGAGGTTGCCATCACCTTAAAGGATGTGCAGAGGATTCTTCATGTTCTAATCGATGGAGAGCTCGTGAACTATTCTGTGCACTAGGGTACACATGCTATGCATCATGTCCTTGGTGTTAAAAATATTTGAGTTGGGGAGTCAGAGATAGGTTTGTCTCCATTCATTGGTAGTGTGGATCTTGTCTCATCATTTCGAACCAGAGAGGCAAACAACTTCCAGTTGGTTGGGGTGTATGCATTGAGCAAATATTTGAGCATGGTACCAGATATGCATGGGGCCCATATCTCCTCGCTCACCTATATCAAGATATGCATGAGGTCACCTATTGTGGAGGAAGTTCCATTTTTGTTGGGGTCACCTTGCTTCATGCATTGGCCTGGGAGCATATCCCAGTTACTAGAATTGATGGTATTAGGCTCTAGAGGATCCGTACTCTTACCATTATGGTGATTTTCTTCACTACACCTACCCTTGATAGCTACATTACTAGCGTCGTGTTATAGATGATATGCTAGGTTTTGTTTAGAGACCGTGGTTTGATTGTGATGCATGGCTTGATGATAAGGAGAAGCTTCATTTTTGTAGATAGACTCATTGGTTGATTGGTCATGTACATTCTTTGCTAGAGAGATATCTACCTGATCATGTTCTTCACTAGTTCAGTGAGAGACAAAGCCATTTTGGGGAAGATTATCAGGCACAGTTCGGTAGGACCACCCGAAAGGTCCACTTGTGGGATTTATAGGCTAGTCATGATGCTGTTATTGCGGAGTTTAGAGCACTCGCCCCTTTGGATGGGGGTGGCCAATTGGACATGTAGATCCATGGACCACACTAGACTATGATCAATGGTGGGCTAGGCATCTATACTTTACAAATCCTACATGAAGTGCACCAGTTGTTGGTAGAGGGGGTATCACTAGGCGTAGAGGGGAGAGATAGCGACTTCGGATTGTTGTCAAGTAGGTTGAAAGAGCTAGGAAAGATGGGCATCAAGATCAATAAGATGATCCTATGCAGCAGGATCAGGCACAGGGCCCCCCTCCTCAACCTAGTGATACAATGATGGTAGTGTAGATAATAAAGTTGATTGTTGCCAGAGACATAGAGATTGTGCAATGATAGGCCATAGAGGCACATATTATTCTTTTTACTATGGAGTGGGATGTTGCTAGATAGGAGAGGGATGTCACTTGACAAGATTTGGCAACAAAGCATTGATAGAGACAATCTGCAAAGATTTCCTTGGCCACATATATTGCCATGGATCAACATCAAGCTGAGCGAGAGGAGATGGTACAAAAGGTGACATATTATCAGACACTTTACAAGGCCTTTTTACCTAGATCTCAGCGATAACTGTGCTTCGGAGAGCCTAGTACAACTACGGATGTAGAGTAGGTGAGCACTCAATCAGACATTCTCCTATCATGCCTTAGACATCCCTTCATCATAGTGAGCATCAGTTGAGGTCTCCACCTCGGGATGACCAGTAAGGCTGAGTTGTTTTTTATCTTTATGATGTACTTTATATTAGAGACTTTTTAGATATGTTTTGTATATACATTCATCATCCCCACTGAGGCCTCGTATATATGTATTATTTTTTATATGATATCACACATTTTTACATTATGATGTATATGAAATTTTTAGTTTTGATGATAAATGAGATATACCATGTTTCGATTCGACTTTATTATGTGTTATGTGATGATGATGGATGATGATGATGTATGATTTATACATGTTTTTGTATTTTTTCTTATGCATGCATATGTTGTGGATGGATGTATGATCTATTATCTATATGATATTTTATTATGTATATGATGGATGATGACATCTTATATATTTGATGTATGATTATACATGATACATGATGTTTTTATTGTTTTACTATGATCATGATATGTAATGATAAAACTATGGATGCCAGATGGATGTGGTACTGATGATCTTTTGATGCAAGATGGATGTTATTAGTTAGAAGAAATTTTGGATGATGGATAGAAATTTGATGTTGTTAGTTATTGATGAGTTTCTTTTTCTTTGCATAAAGGCTTCGTATCTTTAATAATCCTTTTTGATGTAGAAAATAAACACAATGCACCAGGATATTAATAAACAAGGTGGCTTTGTATCTATTATGTGGACTTTGACTCAACATACAAAGAATATTCTTGCTTATACCAAACATACAAAAACCTTGTTAGGATATGTCAACCGAGGATATTAGTATGGGCTGATTATGCTCGATACATGAAGAATCAAAGCATAACGAAGCCACTAATACTCAATCTCAAACAAGATCATTCAAATGAAAGTTAAACTAAACATTTATTGAAACAAAGCATTCTAAATTAAGAAAGAGTTGAAATGTGTACTCTAATCCATCTGAAACTTATCCCATTTTGGAATTGGTGTCATGTTAATGTGGAAAAATGACCCTTTCCCAATCCTGTGATTAGTGAGATTGTTTCACTTGATTCTATTGAAGAGAATTAATGAAATCGTTATGATAAATGGATGAAAACATGATTTATGCTAAAATGAAAATGATGCAAGCTAAATTAACATGATTTTATGGTAAAAATGATCTAGATATGCAAAATCTAAGCTAATATAAGCTAAAATCTTCAAACCCTAATTTATAAACAAGCTAAGATGGATGCATGGAATCCATTAATGGAAGCTTAAAGCTATTACGCAACTAAAAATGAACTAAAATATGCTAAATGTCAGTAAAGTATGAGTGTGAGTGTGAGTGATTTCAACAACATAAGTTTGATGTTGAGAGATGGATCCATTTGTCTCCAAATAGTGTTTTATTTATAGGAAAGTGAATGACAGATGGAGGGTTGAGATTGAAAATCTAATCAATGGTCAAGGATGGAGGAAATAGGAGGCATGGATCATGGATTCTCATCAATAGGTGAGAATGAAAGATGAGATATAATCAAGGGTTCTCATTCCTTCCAAACAAACACACTTTTGACCTATACAAGAGGTCAAAAGTTAACTTGCTCAAGAGGTTACAAGATAACTTGCATTTGAAGCCAAGTGAGAATATTACCTTTTCAAGTGATTGGAGGAGAAAGAATATTCATCAGTGAGGAAATAGATATTTTTCTAATTAAGACAAAGTTTAATTGTGCAAAAGGGGAGGGAGTATTCCATGGGAATATTCCCTTGCAAGTGGGAGGAATTGGATTAATTAGATAATTTCTAATTAAACAAGGTTTAATCATGCAATTAGGGGAATTAGAAGAATAAAGTGATATTCATTAAATTAAAGGATTTAATGAGTGGGAAATTGGTGAAATGACATTTAATTAAATAACTTAGTGTTATTTAATTAAATGGAAAGACTTAGGGAATTAAATTAAATATTTTGATCTATTTAATTTAATGGGATGAAATTTTAGCGTGAAAGGGGATGAATTAACCCAATCAGATGACTTAGGTTAATAGACGCAAATGTTGCAATTAATTAAATAGCTAAGATAATTTAATCAATCAAGCAAAAAGAGAATGGGTTTTAGGAGGAAATGATGTTAGTATACTTGATTCAAGTGCATGATATCATTCAGAACATTTTTCAGTGTCTAAATTTTTCCCCTCTTTCAAGTGAGGTACTTGCTGCTTCGGTTCAAAGATTAATGCTCTTCGGATTAAAAATCATTGCTCAGATCAAAAAATTAAAAAAAAATCTGATTTTTCGATGCCCCACTGCTAAAGGATTAAGTTGATTCCCCACCCCCTCGAGAAATCAAGAGGAAATTTTGAAATTTGGGTTGATTTGTTGACATAGGTTAAAAGCTGCCCTGGGCGTCCAAAAAGCCTACAGGATGCAAGAATCATGCCAAAAATGCAAAAAATGATGCAAAATAATGTTTTGATTGGAAAAATTGGTGAAAATGATGATAAACCCTAGCTTGAATATGAAATTAGGGAAAAAACCCGTAATTTTCTAGCATAAATAAGCCAAGAAGGGTCACTTTCAATTCACTTGTGCATTCACACCTTAGAGATTCTTGTTGCTTTGAGCTCTGACCCCCTGACGAAATGGCATGACGAGAGCTCCCACAACACATTTTCAATCGATTTTGAGAGCACCAAAGGCTTTTAGGTGTAGGACCAATAGTATGTGATTCGAACCTTGATTTGAAATTTGACTTTTTGATGCATTTATTGCACTTTAGATTTTAAACTTTGGTGGCATTGCTATATAGCGATGCCCATTTGAAAATCGATGATGCTAAAATAAGTTTTAGCAATGCATATGTATATGGCGACATAGTTCACAATTTAGAATTAGGGTTTCCAACTCTAAATTGCAACACATATGTATATGGCGACACACTTCCCGATTTGAAAACTAGGGTTAGGGTTTCCAAATTTTAAATCATGACGCACATGTTTCTGGTGCCATGATTTGTGATCTGCAATTTGAATGTCTTGGGTGTCGTAGTTTAGAATTTGAAATATAGCGACATTATTTTAAACAGTGATGCTACTGTCATTTTGGAGCAGAAAATTGCAAACTGAGTCAATTTTTTTTTTTTTATGTCATGCAGTTCATGGGTGTAGGAGGTCATTCCACCCTTGATGTCTTGTGAGCATTGACCCATGATTTTGGAGAGACTTGGTGATTTATCTAAAATTTTCTAGGAGTACCTTGGAGAGATTGGCCTATGGTGTGTCGCCTATATTCCCATCATCCAGAAACATCTCGCTATGATGTTTGTGATGTGCGAGCGATGGCACACTGAGACCTCATCATTCCACCTTCTAACAGGAGAAGTGATAGTGACCTTAGAGGATGTATGGAGGATACTGCATTTTTTGATACATGGAGAGCGGGTGATTTACAATGTCGACACCAAGTACAACGCCTATCATGAGGTGATGGATATTGAGGACATCATTCTATCCACTTCACAGATCGACCTTGAGGTGTATAGAGGTTGAGTGCCTACTTTTAGATTGATAGTTGTAGCCATAATTTTAGGTTTGGTTGCTCTAGACTAACAGAGTAGAGGATTCAACCCGAGATGGGGTTTGGCATGGCATCAGATATTGTACAGGAGGACATAGTTTGCATGGGGTTCGATGATGTTGGCCTCACTATATCATGATATGTATGACTTTGTCTACTATTATGGTAGAGAAATTGGCACAGGGGTTACCTTCCTTCATATTTGGGCTTGGGAGCACATTTTTATGCTCCAACCGATCATTTAGATGGTTGATGTAGAGATAAATGACCTCGTGGTTTGGAGGTATAGAGGTGTCATTATCTTACATCACAATGGGTAGCTTGGGCTTCCATACTGGCATTGGGTCATTGCTGATATGATAGTATTTAGATGGAAACCCTGGCTACAGATGCTAGCATGGTGCGATGATACACAACAAATCTTCTTTGCTAGAAAGACCTGATACATGCAGGGTTGGGAGCCTGCAATCATAGAGCGATACCTACTAGATAGGGTGGATTGATAGTTTGGGGAGCCAAAGTATTGGCCAAATGATGCCTATAGAGCTATTTTTGCAAGATCAGCTCAAGAGGTACCCACATGGGGACCTATAATTCTAGCTCTTGAGGTGGTTGAGGGGTTTCGCCAGTTGGTGGCATAGTTGTGGGCTTATGAATAGGGATAGGAAGATGCTTAAATGATGCTTGCCTATGATGCATGGTTCACACCCCCGCATAGGTTGATAGATCCAACAAGTGCTCCTCCATGAGGGAGACCTAGAGGGAGGGGAGTGGGCAAAGGCAGAGGAAAAGGCAAAGGACATGATGTCTAGGACAACCAGGATGGGAAGATATTGGGGGCAGCACCAGTGGGTCAGTAGCCTCTGATTTAGTAGCAACCAAGGAAACAAAAGCTAGTGCAGCCACCACCATCATAGGATCCCAAAGATGTACAGATCCAACAGCTACAACAGTAGGTACAAGTTATTACAAGTGAGCGGGATCAGGCCCGCTAGTATATTTTGGCTATTACCACAGAGAGGGACCAGACACGATAGTAGGTTGTAGCCATGACCATAAAGAGAGATCATGATAGGAAATAGTTACAGGCAATGAATATCGAGAGAGATCAGGAGATCGATATTTGCCAATAGATAGAGGCGATGACAACAACGACATAGGGTGGGACTGTATCCGCCAGACTATATAGAGAGGTTATGACTAAGGAATCCTATTATAGGATGCATTTTAATAGAGATGTTCCAAAGGTACTCAAATAGCCTAACTACTTGAAAAGCAGTGATGCACAACATAGGGCTAAGGATCAACCGGAGAGGGGAGCAACCATCAGGGCTAGCTCGAGTGTATAGAAACTTTTTGATTTGTTGCTCGATTCTTTGATACAAATATACATTCATGGGCTCCTTTTTGATAGCCTTGTGGATATTGTATTTATGATTTATATACATACACTGATCTAGATATTGTACCATGACATTCATTTTTTGATATATATATATATGATTTGAATACGGACTTGATATGATGTGTTCATCTTATCTCATGCTTATGATGGTATGGATGCATATGATGTGAGATGTGACATGATTATATTATATCATGTATGGACACACTTTATTTATGCTTATGCAATGATGTACGATGATATGTGATGTAATGTTATGGGTGGATGCAATGTTAATGATTTTTCACTATCTTTTCATGATATGTTATGGAATGGATGATATGATATGCATATATTATGCTATGATTATGTATGCAAATGTTATGGATGCATTCCTATTTATGTATTTTATCATGCATTATTTTTTTGACTATTACTATGGAGAGAGATCAGGAAAGGCAACAGGTATATTCTATTACATCTAAGAGAGATTAGGACATCAATCGCCACCAACAGTTGGAGGTGATGACAATGGCTACACAGGGCAAGAATATATTTTCCAGGCTATACAGAGAGGTTGTGACTGAGGTAGCCTATTATAGGATGCACTATCACAAAGATGTTCTATAGGCACCCAAATAGTGTGACTACTCACAGAGGAGTGATGCACGACTTAGGGATGAGGATCAACCAGAGAGATAGGCTAGAGAGGGAAGCAACCATTAGGGCTAGCTCGAGTGTATAGAAACTTTTTGATTTATTTCTTGGTTCTTTACATAGATATACATTCATGGGCTCATTTTTTATAGCCTCATGGATATTGTATTTATGATTGATATACATACAATGATTTAGATATTGTACCATGACATTCATTTTTTGATATATATATGATACAGATATAGATTCGATATGATGTGTTCATATTATTTCATGCTTATGATTGTATGGATGCATTTTGATATGATGTGACATGCTTATATTTTATCATGTATGGATGCACTTTATTTATGCTTTTGCGATGAAGTGTGATGATATGCAATGTAATGCTATGGATGGATGCAATGTTAATTATTTTTTAGTATCTTTTCATGACATGTTTATGAGATGGATGATATGATATGCATATGTTATAGATGCATTTTCATTTTGTGTATTTTCTATGCAATTTTATGATGATGAGATGTATACATATGGATGGATAATGCAGATGTTTATGCTTATGATATGATAATGCGATGTATGTGATGCAATGATTTAAGATGCTTAGAATAAAAAATCTATATTATTCGTCACAACTTAAATAATAATGGTGAGGCAGGATGGATGCACTGATGATGTTTTTTTTTACTGTCATGGTGCCAGGTTAGTGTAGAGAGAAGATAGAAGAAACAAGATGAATGACCATTGATGTTGATGGTTATATCAAAAGATCCAACAACTCTATGATCCATCGAGACTTTATTAGAGATGGTGATGATAAATGCCTGATGATGATGAATGCGGGATAGTGATTTTCTCAAATCTTGGGATTAGGATTTTTCATCATTCCTTATTGTTTGATATAACACATATATATGATGCATCAAGGTATTGATAACTAGAACAACATTGTACCTAGTGTAATGGACTTTGACTCTACAAACATATAGGATAGTTCTTGTTCACATCTTGATATAAAAAAACCTCATTGGAATGTAAGTTAGAAGATTAGAATATATCAAACCAAAGCATATGCCATAGTCAACAACATACTCCAAACAACCTCCCTACACACAACCAAGTGAGTATGCACCAAGATTATATTACAAGAGTATCCACAAGTACAAAAAATGAAAGATGATGATAGATGAACCATTCCTTTCTCTCTAAATCATTTTGATAGAGAGCATCAAGAGGTCCTTGGAATGGTCCATTAAGATAAATCAGAAGAAAAGAGCAAAGAAAAACAATCAGTGTTATCTATATCTCTTGCTAGCTAAAACATAGCTAAGTTTATTTTTGATATTGATGTCCATCGCAGGAAGGACACATCCTACGAAACATTGATCAGAGGGTTGTTTGATGTTAGGATGATGATGAGATTTATGATAAGTTGCTGATACAAACCTCGCTGATGCATTTACCTATGATATAGAATTTAGATTTTGACATTTAGGTTCTCACTTTATGACTTGTGATACTTGTTTTTCCAAAGGTTGAAGGTGACGCTCAATTTATTATGGATGGAGGTTTATTGTGGGTGAAATCGAGATGAGATGGATGGGTCTGGATTTTTTTGAATATTTCAATGTTTTTAGTATTTTGAAAATGTTTTGAGGTTGTTTTTGGTCTTTTTGAAAGTTTATTTGAATGTTTTGGTTTTCGGTTATTTGAATGTTTAGGGATTTTCTGAAGTTTTCCAATGTTTTGGGGTTTTTTGATATTTGAATGTTTTGGGAGTTTTTGGAGATATTTGAATGTTTAAAGATTTTTTAATATTTGGATGTTTAGGTATTTTATGAGTTTTATAAATGTTTAGGGATTTTATGAGTTTCGACTAGAAACCTAATCTAGAAGACCTATCCTAGGGGCCTCGGGGGCTGATCAAAGATAAGCCTTGCCTACGTTATACACATAGATACCATGTAGTTCGATTGAATCAAATTTTAAAAAATTGAGATATGAATAGATGTTAGTTTATTATGATGGACTCCTAAAGGACTAACCTAGGGTGTCTCAAGGTCACATCAGTGATGGCCTTTCCTATGTTCAAGCTCAGAGACAACATAGTTTGACAAGGATACTATTTTTTGGATTTTTGATGTTTGACCTTTTTAGGGATTTTGATGGTTTTGGATGTTTTGGATTTTTTCCTTTACAACTTTTTGAATGTTTTTTGGTATTTTAGCTATACGGGATTTCACAAATGCTTTTGGATTTCCTGATGAACGTTTAATGATTTTTTTTGGATTTTTTGATGAGATTTCCAATGACCTTAGGATATACAAGAACCCAATATGATCCATAATGAATTGCCCCCAGTGTGGAACACTAGAATACCTCAATATAGGTAGGACAAACTAACCTTTGGAATATGCCAAGTAGTACTAAGGGGATGCGATACTTCAAAACATCAAGCTATGATATGGACACAGATGAGCAATGGAATAAATAGGATGAATAATGCATCAGATGAATGGGTGATGCAAAGAATGCCAAGATAAAGAGCCAAAGAATAGATGGAGTAGCTTTATTTATGCAAGGTTCCTGTTTGCCAAGTTTTCACCAAGGTACTTTCCCAAAGTTCCACCTAAGTGGTTTTCACTAGAGGATGATTTTTTTCTTTACTTTTTCAATCCCTTTTCTCTTTTTTATTGATTTTGATCATTTTTTTTTTTGTATTTTTAGATTTATACCCTTCAAGAATAGGCATAATTTTTTTAAAGATGCAAGCTATTAGTTGACTCCTACAAGGGTTCTCCTTTAGGTGTTGATAGTTGATATACTCCGGATCCATAGCTTGTTGTGATGATAAATGGACCCAACCAATTAGGCTCAAACTTTCCTTTACCATCTTGATTTGGTAGATTCTTTTGATTCTTCTTTAGGACAAGATCCCTTACCTGGAAAGCTTGAAATTTGATCTTCTTGTTATAGCTTTATTTCAATTGATTTTGATATACTTGCAAGTGATTGAGGGCGTCAAGATGACGCTCGTCCAAAAATTCTAGCTCATTCAGCCGAGAGACTCTGTATTCTTCATTGGTGATCAGGTTCTAGAGTGACACTCATAGTGATGGGAGTTCAATCTCAATAGGAAAAATGACTTCTAATCCATAGACCAAGGAGAAATGGGTTGCACCTATGGGTGTGCAAATACTGGTTCGATAGGCCTAGAGAGAGGGATCTAACTACAGATGCCAGTCACGACCAGCTTCATTGATTGTTTTCTTTAGAATTTTAAAGATGGTCTTGTTTGTAGCCTCAGCTTGACCATTTCCCTGGGGATAATATGGGGTAGAGAATTAGTGTTGGATGTTAAATCTTTGACATAGCTCTTTCACATCTTGATTTTTGAAGGGTGTTTCATTATTTGAGATAAGGGCTTGTGGAACACCATAATGACAAATTAGGTAATTCAAGATAAACTTGGAAATTTTCTTCCTCATCATGTAGGTCATAGAGATGGCTTCAACCTACTTGGTAAAGTACTCAGTGGCTGTTATGATAAACTTGTTGCCATTGGATGATGTTGGAGTGATTTTTCCTATTAGGTCAAGTCCCCACTAGGAAAAAGGCCAAGGTGTAATCATCAGTTGTAATTTTTGAGCTAGATCATGAATAAGATCTCCATGCTATTGACACTGGACACATTTCTACACATACTGATGAGCTTCTCTTTCCATAGTTGGCTTGTAGTATCTCGTCCTCAACATTTTCTTAGCTAAAGTCATATTGCTAGAATAGGAACCATATTCCATTGTATACTTTTATTAAAGTGGTTAAGGCTTCCTCTTGGTTAAGACATCGTAGTAATGTTTCTTTGATGCTTAGGAGGTAAAGGGTATCACCTAGGATCACGAATCGGGATGCTTTTTTGACAAAGGTCTTTTTAAGGTTTGAGGTCATATTGGATGGGATGATTCCTCTATTAAGGTGGATAAATATGTCATGATACCATGGGGATTTAGGACCAACAATGACACACGCGAATTCAGATTCAAGGATTTAAAAATTTGTTACGAGAAGTTGTTCTACCAAGAATTCACATTGAAGGACGTTGTTCAACATGTCTAACAATGACCTGATTGTTTCCATAGCATCTTCTTATTTGTTATTTATGTGAGGAATCTACTCAAAATTTATATCTATGAAAATGTCTTTGAGATTATCTACCATCTTCTTGTAAGGACCAAGCTTGTTATCCTTAGTTTGATAGTCATCATTAACTTGGTTGATAACTAGTTGTGAGTATCCATAGACTTTCATATTTTGTATCTACCACTAAACTGCTATCCTTAGACCTGTGATTAGGACTTCGTACTCAACAATGTTGTTAGTGCACAAAAATGATAGCCTATAGGACTTTGGAATGCAATCACCTTGAGGGGTGATAAAAAGAATGCCTACTCCAAATCCATGTTGGGTGAACAATCCATCAAAGTACATCTTCCACTAAGCTGTGAGATTGACCAAGAATATTGATTCGTCAAGGATCACTTTTCCTTTAATTTCCTTTTGCTCCACATACTCTATATCAAACTCAATTAAGATCATCACCCATTTAGACATTCACCCAGTGAGATTTGCTTTGGATAACTATTATTTCAATGGATCGATCTTTGCAATAAGTTTGATCTGATGTGACATGTAGTGTTTGAATTTTTGTGAAGCAAAAACTACTGCTAGGAATGCTTTTTCAATAGGTGAATAGTTCATTTCATAGCCCACCAATGTCTTGCTAATGTAATAGATAAATTTTTCCTTTTTGTTCTCATCATGTTGTACTAGAAGAGTTCCTAGTGTTGTTGATGTTGCTCAAATATATAAGATCAATGGTTTGTTTGGTATTGGCAGAATTAACACTAGAGGTGTCAATAAGTATTCCTTGATCTATTGGAAAGCTTTATCACATTTCTCATCCCATTTGTAATTTATTCCTTTATGTAGAAAATGTGAAAAGGGGTGGATTTTATCTGATAGTTTTACTGTGAACCTTTTGATGGACTGTAATATTCCTTGTAATCCTCTCATTTGCTTCAGTTTTTGTGGTGGTTCCATGTTGAGGATGGATTTTACCTTTGTTGGATCAATTTCGATCCCTCTTTGTAAGACAATAAAACCAAGAAGTTTCCCTAGTGTAACCCAAAAGACACACTTTTTTGGATCCAGTCATACCTTTTATTCTTCAAGTCTATCAAAAATGGGTCCTAGGACTTGTATGTGCTCACTTAGTTTCTTTGATTTTTCCAAAATATCATCCACATAATCTTTGATTGTTTTGTGGATCATGTCATGAAAGATGAGGGTCATTGCTCTTTGATAGGTTGCTCCTGCATTCTTTAACCCAAATGGCATCGTGTTCTAGTAATAGGTTCCCCATGGAAGTGTGAATTCAATTTTGTGTTGATCCTTCTTGGAGATCATGATCTGATTATAGCCTAAAAAACCATCCATGATTGATAGAATTTCGTGCCCAGTTGTTAATTCCATAATAAGGTCAATGTTAGGAAGAGGGAAATCATCCTTTGGGCATGCCTTGTTTAAGTCTCTAAAATCTATGCATATTTTGATGCCCCTAGTGGGTTTTGAGACTGGTACCAGGTTTGAAACCCACCTAGGATAATCTATCGATAGGATGAATCCAACGTCAAGAAGCTTTTGTAACTCTAGTTTCATCAAGAGTGCTATCTAAGGGTGCATCTTCCTTAACTTTTTCTTGACTAGTTTGGCTTCAGGATAGGCTTCTAAGTGATGCACAACTACTTCTGGATTGATCCTTGACATATCTGTGCATGACCATGCAAATTTAGCCCATCGCTCTTTCAAGAATGCTGCTAAGATTTTTTGTTCTTCATCCAACAAGGATTTAACATAGAAAGTGATCTTAAGTGCTTCTATTGTTCCCACATTGAATGGAGTGGCCTTTTCTGCTAGCACTGCTAACTTTTGGGATGCATTTCACTAAGGGGAGATTGAATCCCTCATCCTTGGGTGCCTCAGAGAGGTTTTTACCATCAGATACATCTTTTGTTTTTACTATTTTAGGATCAGAGAGTGCTATAGTGTGGTTTTCACTCAAATATTTGCATGCTAGTTGAATTTGATTAATTTTGTGACTAAAGGATTCAATCATCTCCCCATAGTATGCCCCTGTGTCTAACTCTATGTCGAAACCTACTTTGTGATCTGCCAATGGTAAGTTGTTGCGGAGTCCCATGAATTCTGAGATCACTTCATTTTTTTTGAATAAATATAGAATCAGTGGTCCTTGTTGTTCCATGCCAATGAGTTGTGGGTATAATAGGTGTATCTCAGTTGGTTGATTTCTTGGAGAAAAGGATGTAATGGATATCATGAAGAGGGATTTATTCTCAAATATGTCAGTGAAATCAAGGGGGGAGTCATCTAAGGTTGTATCACACGATGGAGGTAACCAAGAGGAAGCCTCATCTCGTTTAACATAAGTACCTTTACCAATAAGGGCGATTTTGCTAGTAGTACAACCTAGGCGAGGATTCTTTAGTTGTTTCTCAAGAATGATAGGTTCTAGCAAGCCATTTTCATTTTGTCCTAGCTTCTCAATCTTGTTATAACCCCATCCTTTCATTAGCTACAAGCCTTTATTGTCATATTCCATGGGAAGAATAGGGATAGGTCATTCATCCTAATAGAGGAGCTTAGAGACATCCTCCTCGTTCATATCTTCTTGATTTAGATTCCCCCACTTGGTGAAGGTAGTAGCTGTCATCTTGATTGTTCCAAGCTCTTTGGTACTAGATGTGGGTTTTCCATGGGATTGAGGAGAAAGAGGTATCTCTCCTAAGACAAAGGTATCCTTCATTAGCTTATAGTTCCCACAACCATCATCCTAGATTACAACTTTGATGTTAAGAATTTTCTACACAATTGGTATTTTTGTTGTTGAGGTAGATGCAAGGTATGCTAGGTCAACAAATGAGGTAGATGGTGTAGGCCCTTTGTCATTCTTGGGTATTTGGTGTATCTTATAGAACTTGGCCTCAAGATTCTTGCAGTAGTAAAAAGGCTCAGGATCTCCATGGATGGTGATTTCTCTACCTTCGAAAGGAAACTTTACACATTGATAATAGGTCGAGGCTACAAATTTTAATGCATAGATCCATTATCGGCCAAGTAGGATATTATAGGGAAGATCAAGATCTAGTACTTGGCATGTATTTTCTACAATGAGAGACCCCACTTGGATGGGAATTGCAATTATACCCTGTGATACCCCTTCTTGGTTGTCATATTCTTTGATGGTGGTACTCTTTGCTTTCTCAATAGTATCCTCTGAATAGCCCAGATTCTTGATTAACTACAGGGTACAAATGTTCAAACTAGCACCTCCATCTACTAAGGCTCTCTTGACCTTGTTTTTATGAATAATAACCTCGAGGTGTAAAGCACGATTACGAGATGGTTGTGACGGTAGGTCTTGTTCAAATAAGGTGATAAGATGATTAGTGATATGCCCCACCATAGCTTGAAACTTATTTGTGTCAACATCCTTGGGGATAAATGACTCAAACAAAGCTTTTTCCAATATTTCCCTATGTGTGGGTGATAGCCTTAATAACTCTAAGGTTGATATCTATGTAGGGGTATTCTTAAAATGATCTAGGAGATTGTACTTGCTGGGATTGGATGTTGGAAAATTAGGTTGTGCCCTAGATTGAGGTGGGACTCCTCAAGCAGCAACTTTTCCATGTCGTGTGGTGACTCCACACTTTGCACTAGATCCTTTTATGTTGACGACAGTGATGACGCTATCGCAGGAAGCAATGACATTAGAATGGGTATATTGTACGTTCATGTAATCCTTAACTTTTTCATTTTTGTTTTCTTTGTTATGATCTGGCATAGGTTTCATGTATATCTTAAGATCTTGATTCCCAACTAGTACTTCAATAGATATGGTGTCATTCTTTATGAAGTTTTGGATGATATTCTTGAGTCTCATGCAGTTTGTTGTTTTGTGCCCTTTGATTGTGTGAAAGTCATAGAGATCATTCTTATTGTACCAAGATGGTTTCTCTTTCGATTGTTGGTAGTTTTCAAAGTTGGGAAGTGTTATCTAATTTGAATCTACCAACTTATTCATGATGGTTTTGATAGGTTCAAATAATTGTGTGTACTTACATTTGGGATAGTTGTTGTTGGTGGTTCACCTTTGTTGCATATTGGTGTTATTGATCTGATTGTTCTGAGGAGGTGTTGTTTGTTGCACCATCAGTTGAATGTTAGCAACCTAATTGTTGCTTGGTCTAGGAGCACTAAGGACTACCTTAGCATCTACCAAACCATCATTTTTTATGTTATTTTTCTTAGCCCAAACACAAGGCTTGTCATTGGAAATCGTTGATGGGTGGTTGTAAGCTTGAGTATTTCCTTGTGAGATTAGAGCTCATTCGATGTTGAGGGCTCTAGGGACAAGCTCGTCATAAAATGTAATGCACTACATTTTCAAGTGGAAAGATAGATTTGGATCCAAATTTTCTATGATGATTCCCACTTATTGTTCTTCAAGAAGGGTCCACTTACTCTTACTAGCTTTTTGTCTCCATGATTGCAAGAAATTGGTGAAAGATTCTCCTTTGGTTTGTTTGAGAGTTTACAAATCTGTTAGAATAACATACATGTCAAGCTTGAATGAGAAGTGATCAATGAATTTATCAGTGATTTCTTAAAAAAATTGATGCCGAGAGGTAGATGAGAAAATCAATCCATAACAGGACCTATTAAGCTTCGAGGGAAGAGATGCATTAAATAGGAATCATTGTAAGCTACCTCCATACACATGACATTGAATTATTTGAAATGGTCCATGGGATCACTTCCTCTCTCTTTGTATTTATCGGATTTGGGGATTTCAAAGTTGGGAGGGAATGGCACCATTGTGATGTTTCTATCGAATGTATAAGGACATAGATTATGGGTATGGGGCTTCTTGGTCTTTCCCATTTGAAGGTCTTATATTTCTTGGGATAGCACCTTAAATTATGATGCTAGATCATCTTGTGGGTTTGGTGGAGGAACATATGGTGGGATGATGGATGAGTTGTATGTGGGATTTTGATATGATGATGTGTTGTATGGGGTGTATGGTTGCGTGAGGTTATGTGAAGGTGATTGAGGTATTGATGTATATGTTCCTAACACATTTGTATTGATGATGTTTTGTTGAGGATTATAGTAGGAAATTCTTTGATTTTGTTGTTGTTGATGTTGGGCATACTTCTGAGCTAGTAAGGCTTGTTGTTGTTGTTTCTTATGTTGGGCATATTGTTGAGCTAGTAAGGCTTGTTTTTGTTGCATCGCAAGGGCTTGTTGTTGGTCCTGTTGTTGTTTTTGCACCACTAAGGCTTTTTGTTTAGCTTGATGTTGTCGTTGTGTCATGAGGGCTTGTTTTTGGGATTGATGTTGTTGGTGTGCTACTAAGGCTTGTTGTTGGGATTGATGTTGTTGTTGTGCTGCTAAGAATGCTTGAAAAGCTTCATGTTGTTGTTGTTGTGCTGGTAAGGTTGCTTCTTGTTGTTGTTGTTGTGTAGCTAAGGTTGCTTCTTGTTGTTGTTGTGCAGCTAAGGTTGCTTCTTGTTGTTGTTGTTGGATGACTTGCTGATAAGCTTGTTGTGCTTGTTGTAAGGCTAAGGTATGAGTTTACAATGTAGGACTAGTTGGTTGTTAGGATACTTGTGATGGATTGTGGGTGCTGATGTTTTGGATGGGTTGTGAGATGGTGATGAGAGGTTGGGAGTTCTCCTGGTTTAACATTCCTTGTAAGATGGTGGATTGAGGTGGAGGAATGTAAGTTTGAGGTCCCATTTGATTTTGCATAGTGAAGGGGACTGTGGGGAAAGATGAGGATGGTGTCATTAGATTTTGCAATGGTAATGGCATATTAGGACCTTGATTCCATTGATTGAAAAGGTTCCCCTATCTAATTTCATGAGGATTCTATTGTGCTAGAGATGTATACAAAAGGATTACTTGTGTTGGTGGGATTCGTTACCAAATGATTTATTTGAGATGGGTTGATGATGGATGGGATGGATGTGTTTTGTGACACCAATGGGAGGATTGGGAAAAAATTTCCCTATCTACATTGAAGGTTGACTCTATGATATAGTATTGGCATGCCCTTGTGTGATATTTTGAGACACTTGGTCCATACTACTTTGTGTGATGGTGGGCACACTTGTGGTACTCATGGGTATGGATGAACAAGGGTGTCCTTGATATGTAGAGGTCATGGTGCAATAATGAAGTTCAAGAGGTTTATATAGCTACTTAGGATTTTTGGGGATAGGAGGAGCACCAAAGGTAGGTGTCCAAGTGGTTGTTGGAGGTGGAGGATTGGTATCTAGGGTACCCACAAGTGTACTGATTTCAAATAGAAGAGTTAGCCCAAAGTCCTTGGTGAGGCCAGTTGTAAGACTAGGAGTGGATGTTTGACTTATCCCTGATGGTGGATTTGTAAAGCCGTGTGCCAAATTTTGTGCAAAAAATGATGTGGAAATAGGAGCTATGTTTTCAAAGGCTTGATGTTCCATGATTCCTCCCTAGTAAGCTCAAAGGTATTGTTTGTGATGTCTTCAATCTCATATGGTCCCGATGGAGATGATGGTTGTTATAATGGGGTAACTTGACTTCTAGGATCAAATTATAGAGGATTTGGATTACTTGAGGTAAACGTGGCTTTGGTTTTCTCCAAGATTCTCTTGTATTGTCATCTTGTCTTTACCATAAATTTTGGGTCACTTATGGGAGATTTATGTTCAGATTTTTAATGTTTGAACTCTCTAGTTGACTCAAATCTAGGTAAAATGGATGCTCTAAGCCTTTTTGGAGCAATGATGATAATGTGGGATGAAAGGATGGGTGATATGGAAAGTGATCTTTGCAAACATTTTACGACAACACTTTTGACTTGAGTTTGATATTTTGATGTTAGGATAGAGTATGTTTATGAACTTGAGAATATTTAGGGTAGGCTCCTAACCTTCAAGATAAAATAGTCCAAAGATGATAACTAGCTTAGCTAGGTGCATGGAAAAGGATACATTTCACATACTAAAATAGCCAAATTAGGGATTGGTTTGATAGATGCTTAAGTAAAAAATTGTTGGTGTAGTTGAAATTTTTACAAAGTTTGGTGAAGTGAAGGATGAATTTTGAAGAAGGGGTGGATGAAATGTTTGACCCAATGTTGATTTAGAATGAGTCTTTGTTTTCCAAGACCAAGGTAGTGAGAATGATGCTAGACCTGTAAAGATTTAAATTCCTAAAGATCCAATGTTGACCTAAATGAGAGGATAGATGCGGGTATGCAAATATGGTTTGTTCCTCCTAGATCGAGCATAATGGTTTCTTACCAAGAGGTTATGATTGTGATAAAGTATTACACCCCATTTCCTACCAAAATTTGAATTACGATGCCTATTTATATAATGGTAGGATGTAGATCTTTCCCTACGGATTTGATTGAGTGATAGATTAGTCAAAGAAGTTCAAGACCATAAAAAGGACCAATGTTTTTAGATAGGTTGATTATCATGAAAAATACTTGGATTTTGACCCATAAAGAATGCATACATGTCTGGATGTCTTCTTAGTGCACATTCATAAAAGTTCACCAATAATTTGTTTATGTTTTGGTATAGTGCTAAAGTGCGATTTTTAATTTCTTTTGAACTAAGGTGCCTAAGTTTGCAATGATGATCGGTAGACCTTATCTTGGGGATTTTTTATTTTGCATGAGATCATTTAGAGAAGAAGAAGATATTTATATTTCCATGTAGGGGTGGTAATATAGGCCTTTTGGCTAAAATATCAGCTCTTTGTTCTTCTTTATCTAATACGGTTGCAACAATTCTCCACTGATTGGATGTTTCATTGGTTCAAAAAATGAGGCTTCTCAAACTGCCAATGATATTTGTTTGTTCTCCCTCAATGAATTCAAAGTTTGGTTGAATGATAGCACCTGTAAGGTTGGGTTGTTGAGCGGGAGCGATCTATCTCCAAATGGTCATTGTGGGGTTCAAATAGTTAATTTATATTGCTTACGTGAATTTATTTTACCATAAACACTTGTATTGATTAAGTTTCAAACTAAAATGTTTATGTCCAAAATATCATAACTTTCATGATGTCCATTTCGTGAGAATCATGAGGTTGAAGCCATAATTTCCTATGTTATCTTTAGAAAATATGGATTGAGACATAAGTCAAGATATTTAGAAATCCTTAAGACAAGCAGTAATATCAAGGCTAATTCAATAGGTATCCATATTTAGGCCAAAGTGTTTGAAATTTTGATGAAGATAGTGAATGTTTATTTTCATGTTTTGAATCCAAGCAATGTATTTAACTGACTCACAATAATTTAAAATCCTACGTTTGAAATGGCCATACTTTTTGAGACACCACTCGGATTTCTCCAAACACTAAGACATTGTGAAAAGTTAAGAGATTTGGCGACACTGGCTCCCCTCCTGACACACATTTCTCAGGACCACCAAATCTCAAAATCTTTAAGATCCTAAGGATTTTTTTGTTTCAGAAATGAATAGTACAAATTTGGGGTGGCTTCAGAACGACCGTTCTTGCACCAACAGGTATTAAGGATTTTGGATTCTAAAGAATGGTTTGTAATAAGGGCTTCTAGTTCAGGGAATATTATAAAATCCCTAGAGAGGTCTCCCAACCCTTAGAATAAGAGATTTTCGCATCATAAATATACTAGGGGAGAGTTGTCACATACCACTTCCCATTGATCATAATTTTCATTGCAACCACATATTTATATAGCGGTTTGGAAGGGCTTGGCTTTAGCCCATTACCGCTTGGATCATTCCCTCCTTTTGAAGTGGGGAGGCAGACCCTTCTAAAGATAAATAATAGCAAGGAAGTACATTTGTAGTTCCATCATCTAAGTTCACATGAAACAAGGAGAGAACACACACCACATCTTTTTCCCTACACTCACAAGGGATTCATTTTTAATCTGAAATGAAAGATGTAGGTGATTTTGCAAAGTGTTAGGGAATGTCTCTATTTCTCAAGATCACCAAGTGGTGTGAGAGAATTGCATACACATCCAATAACAACATTGTAAATCAAAAAATAACAAACACTCATAAATTTAAAACCTCAAAGTAGTGATGAGTTCGTTTTAAGTACCAAATGAAATGTTAAGTTGCCTTGTTCAATTTTAAACCCAAAAGACAATGATGAGATGAGGACTCAATTTTAGTCCCATTTGAGCATTCATTTTAAACACAAATTTAAATTTAGTGAGGTCCTAAAGAATAAAGTAGAAAGCATAAAAATTTGGGTTATAATTGCCTCAAAGCGTCAAATGCTTGTTACAATCATAAGATTTCAAGATAAAAATGCTTCTCTGCTTTAACTTCGTGTTGTCCAATCCAACAAAATTGCATTAGTCTAAAAACTAGAATAACATTAGAGGCATGTTAGTACTTTGATGAATCAAAAAATTAAAACAAGTGCTAAAAAATGTTCATTCAATTTATTACCAAATTTGGGCATCGCTATACATGATAGCGTTGCTCTAGTGAACAAGTGTGTCTCTCTGCAGACAAAAAAAAGATAACGATAGCATTGTTATATGATTGGGCGTCATCATTTGTAAATCTTCGATACCTCTATATTATATTAGCATCACCATTTTTTTAATCAGTTTCAGTGTATTTAATCAACGTCGTAGTTTGAAATGATGATAGCGTCGCTATATGGTGACTCCCTGCAAAGGCGTCACTGAAATTGAGTTGGGTGTTGCTCCTTCCTGCAAAATAAAAAACGAACAAAATTCAAGCCAAAAATTGATAAAATTTGATCAGCTTTCCCTCCCTCTAACACTAGAATGTTGACCAAGGATATTAGTATGGGTTGATTACGCTTGATCCATGAAGAGTCGAAGCATAATGAAGCCACTAATACTCAATCTCAAACAAGATCATTCAGATGATAGTTAAACTAAAAATTTACTGAAACAAAGCATTCTAAACTAAGAAAGCATTGAAATGTCTACTATAATCCAACTGAAACTTATCCCATTTTGGAATTGGTGTCGTGTTGATGTGGAATGACCCTTTCCCAATCCTGAGATCAGTGAGCTTGTTTTAATTGATTCTATTGAAGAGAATTGATGAAACCATTGTGATAAATGGATGAAAACATGATTATGCTCAAATGAACATGATGCAAACTAAATTAACATGATTTAATGCTAAAATTGATCTAAATATGCAAAAGCTAAGCTAATTCTAAGCTACAAACCCTAATTTATAAATGAACTAATATGGATGCATGGAAGCCATTAATGGAAGCTTAAAGCTATTATGCAACTAAAAATGAACTAAAATATGTTAAATGTGAGTAAAGTATGAGTGTGAGTGTGAGTGATTTCTGTGTGTGAGAATAAGTGGTCTAACTAGAAAAATAAATTAACACACCAATGAAACATTAGATTAAAGGAAACTAGTTAGAAAAGACAAAGAAAACTCTAAATAACAGCAGCTCCTTCAAATGCATTTTTTTGTCCTCTATCTCCAAGGATTTGATACAAGTTATTGGCTCTCAGTTGGTGTAAGTAGCAGTTTGTTGAAATGACAACTTAGAAGAACGAGATTTTATGCAGCATGCATGTCTATTTGCTAAATGATTTAAGCTATGAAGTTGAAGAGCTAAAATTCTATGAACTTGAAAATGATTATGCTAATATGCTGATTTGAATGCAACTATAATGATTATGCTAAATTCACAAAATCTAGGATCCTTTTCAACTCACAAGAGGGTTGTATTTATAGATTTTTGAAGGCAAAAATCTAGTTGGCCAAGATCAACGATTGAATTCAAACCTGTCAAGATGAATGGTGAGAGATTGAAAAGTTGAGAAAAAGATGGAAGGTTGAGAGAAATATGGGAGATGTTTCCTCTTATACAACCTTTTCCATTCAAAAATGAAGGAAAGCTTTCATTTGTGCACTTCATTTATGAAGAGTTAGTTGATAGTTGAGGAAAAATCCATAATTAAATAACTAAATTTATTTAATTTGATGTGTCAAAGAATTAGAAGCTTCCATAATTTAAATAAATAATATTTAATTATGTGTGAGAGATGATAAAAGCGTTTTAATTAAATATATAAAATACTTAATTAAATATGAAAAGAAGAAAGTTTCTAATTAAATATTTTAGAATATTTAATTGTGGAAAAAAAGAAAGCTTCTAATTAAATATTTTAGAATATTTAATTATGTGGAGAAAAAAAAGCTTCTAATTAAATATTTTAGAATATTTAATTAAGTGGAGAGAAGAATTATCATTTAAATTGTAAATTTAAACTTATGATAATTAATATAAATAAATTGTGAAATCTATTTAATTAATTAAGAAGAAGATGGTAATAATTAAATAAACTTATTTATTTAATTAAATTAGAAGAATATAGAAAGTGAATGATATAAATAAATAATTAAATTTATTTATATGTAAATGAATTTAGAAGATTATTAATTAAATAAATCATATTTAATTAATTAATAGGCTTGATTAACTGTGACCATTTTTGGATGTGTACATTTTGCCCCTCTTTGAAGTGATGTGTTTTACGCATTGCTTCAAAGAATTTTGCCCCTAACTTTGAAAATTGGCTGATATTATATGCCCCCTTGAGAGATAAATCGCATGATTTGAATGATGATGATGATGATTGAAAGAATTTTAGATGATTTTTGGAGCGAAATTGCTGATTTATCTCTCGAAACAGTGCTTCACACAATAAAAATGAGAATAACCTCCCTTTTTTACCCCCTTAAAAGGTGGAAAAGGTGAAAAGTCATTGTCATTTGAGTAGTGGTCTATTGTAGTTTTCCGAGCTCTGAGAAGAATTTCTGAGATACCGATCTATTACAAGCGCCACCGATTCGAGCGAGCTTGTCATCATCAGAGACCAACTACATATGGACCTCTGGTAAGTTGATCTGATCCTCCTTCATGAATTTAAATCGCATTTTTGAAGTTTTTTTTTTCAATTTTTAGGATTTTTGAAGTTCTTCTATAGCGCATAGGATTTTACTTTAGCACATGTGAGCCATAGTTTAGCGCATAGATGAAATAGAGTAGCGCATAGACTTGATAGATTAGCGCTTTGATGAAATAGCGTATTTAACCTCTATTTTAGTGCATCCATGGATAAAGTAGCGCATTGATGATTTAGCGCATTGATGAACTGTTTTAGCTCATCCGTGAAATTTTGCTGATTTTGAATTTTTGAAATGAATTTGATATTTGCTTGATGATTGTTGCTAGATTAAACAATTGATTTTATGCTTTTGAATAACAACAAGGATAGATTAGCCCGATTTGATAAATTTGTCTTCGTGCTTGAAGAACAAATAGTAATAATTTTGATAAATTTGCTTTCCCGCTTGAAAGACAAATAGTAGTGATGCTGATAAGTTTGTTTTCCCGATTGAAAGACAAATAGTATTGATTGGATGTTGAACCAATTGTTTGTTAAATTTATTTCCATGTTTGAATGAAAAAAAAATAGTAGAAAATGATAAATTTTCCTTCCTACTTGAAGAACAAATAGTAAAAATGATGTGATAAATTTTCTTTCCCGCTTGAAAGATAGATAGTAAAGATAGATTTGATATTGATTTGATTTAGTTGATTTAATATGAGTTGCTTGATGTATTTTCTCTTGATTCCTTGTTGATTGATGTGATTTTGATGTGCTTTATTTTATAAGAGGATTTTAATATCCTCCAGATCAGAGATCGATTTCCCTATACATGGGATATGATACCCAAACTATTTTAGCCAGAGATAGGGGTGATTGTGAGATGTGGGTTGGGTTCTCTGCTTAGGATCCCACAGTATAGGGTCAATAGTGCACTGTTGACCTCACTAGTTGAGAGATGGCATAGTGAGCATAATACCTTTCACTTGTCGACGAGAGAGATTACAGTGACACCTAAGGATGTCTATAGGATTCTGGGCATCCCAGTAGTTGGTGAGCTTGTGATGTATGATCACAAGGAGATTGGGGGGGAAAATGCCTTGTGGATAGTTTTTCGGGATCCTCATGCGGGCAGGTATGAGATTGCATGGAGGGATATGGTATAGAGATATGCCCCTCTACCATCAGTTCTAGCAAGTTTCATTGGTGGATTCCTTTGTCGTGATCGCAGGTCAAAGGGACTATCAGTAGGCTGGGGTCAAATTCTGGAGGACATGCTCCTCCATCAGACTAGATATGCATGAGGATCATGCATGCTTGCCCATCTGTACCATGATTTTCATCAAGTGTACACGGATGGGAAGAGTATCTCAACTGGAGTTACTCTTCTATAGATTTGGGCATGGGAGCACTTTTCCATCACCCGCCCCATTGTTCAGAGAGATCGCCCACTGGGCTATCCATATGTATATTCTTACACAGGTCCCTTTATTGGCTGGGAAAGTTAGAGTACTGGCAAAGGATATTGGATGACATGGATAACATCATCTGGAGACCATATCTTTACTACAAGGCATGGGATGAGGATGAAATAGAGCTTCCTTACTGTGGGATAGCTAGATATATGATTGGCCATACCCCTTTTATCATTGAGCATTTTTTGGTCATGAGAGTATTGAGGTAGTACGGTCAGGTGCAAATGATGTCGCAGGGTGTGGCACACTATGCTAGGCGCCATGAGGATGTTGCTGAGTGGGGGCCATTTATTACTTTTGAGGTGGCCAGGGCTAAGTATATGGATTTACAGCCAGAGTTTTGGGTGATACATCCTAAGGTTATAGATGCTCACATGATAGATGACTATGCCGCTTACTTCTATGCACATCCATTTCCGAGGCTGACCATTCCAGATGAGCCTGCGCCACTATTAGGTGGACCAATTCTTTGATAGGCACAGGCACAGGCAGGGTAGCCACAGGGTCAGGCACAAGCGTAACCACAGGTAGAGGATATAGGTGGGGTGGCAATGGAGGTAGATGATGAGGATGATGATTCAGAAAACTCTGATGATAGTGATGATGACGGGGATGATGGAGGTGGTGGGGGTGGACAAAGATTCTTCTTTTATGTTCCTTTTAGGATGAGGCCTTAGACATCTAGAGTGGTAGACTAGCCAAGTACTTCGGCTCCAAGTATTATGATTAGGGCTCCTTCTCAGGGATAGGTAGATAGCTTGTAGGCAGAGGTTCAAAATATTTAGAGTCGGCTAGCATAGGCATAGGTCACCATTAGCACAAGTTGCACAACCACCATCTCCTGACCCATAGGTAGCTTAGCTAATAGAAGAGCGAGACAATTTCAGGGAGTGGTGTATTCAAGCAGAGGAAGTAGCAAAGAGACTCCTTAGGTTAGTTGAGAGCACCTCCATTCGAGAGGTTGTGGTAGAGGGATTGGAGACTACTTGGTAGACCGAGTACTACAGAATGAGATACTTTGAGGCAGTGTCGCCCGAGCAGAGGATTGTTTACACATAGTCAGGTACCCGGTGATGGAATCACTCACACAGTCATACCAGAAGTGCCACCAGGAGTGTGGGACATCCGATCAGATGAGAGATCATGGCTTCTGGCAGTAGAGATCCAACAAGACCTACCACCTCAAGAGGCATCAGTAGCCATGTTCCACGTCTGAATTCCCCTCAGTGATGAGTGATTGATACATCCTACCATTCTATTTTATATATCTTGTTTAAACATTACACCTATACATTTGTTTTAATGAGATTTATGATATGCAGTGATGATTCAATATGTATGTGTTATGGATTCATGTATGCATTTTATTACTATATGCTTTGTTGTTTGATAATTGCTATGATGATGATTATATGCAATTTGATATGAACTGCAAATGATGATGTTTTTATTTTATGCAATGTAAGATTCTTATGATGATGATGTAATGATGATATAATGTAATATGCTTCATGATGAAAATGATTTCTAACATGATGATGTATGTAATGAATGAAATGGATGCATCTTTCTTTTATCAATGTATGTTTATGCAAATGATGTGAAATGAATAATAATGAAAATGTTGTGAAATGATATAAATGAGATGAATAATTAATGAATGATATGAAAATGATATGATATAAATTAAATATGGATAATGATCATGATTAACTAAATGAGACCTAATAATGATGATAATGATAAAAATGATAATGAAATGAATTGATGTGAGAATGGAAATATGCAAATGAAATGATAATGATAAGCTAAATAAATAGTCATGATGAAATGAGATGCAATAAATGATAATGTAATGAGATGTAATAAATGTCCAAGTGTACACAATTGTTGTCTTAAAAGATATATGAAAAATTTCCAACCTCCAAAAATCTACTTAGACAAACCTCAAATGCAAATCTAGATGAATCATGCAATCCTAGAATGTAGTAATGAACCATTCTCCTGTTTGTCATTCCATGAGCCAATGTTGCACATGATTTTCATCATTGAGCCTTTTGATATGTTGAAAGTTTGTACAATCATCAAAGGGGATATTAGCACCAATGATGACCTCAGTAGTACTTTAATTATGTTTGACGTAGCAAGTTAATACAAGCATTGAGGTATAATTGAACCAAGATGACCTAAGTATTATTTGGAGAAACAGACAAAATTTAACCATTTTCCTATGCAAATTCTGAAATGTCATCAATGATACATTGTAGAGCATGTCCCATGACAAATTTACCCAATACTAGCAATTAACTTACATACAACAAGCAAAGAAAAATCATACTCCTTCCTTGTGATTCTAGTTTAGTACATCATTGAACCACTCCAAAGATATGATGTCATCAAATGTCAAAACAACAATCCAACTTATGCTTTAAGTTTGTCATTAATTTTATTCAGATTAAGATCATCCAATTTGTTTCAGTTTTCTATCAAATAGTCATTTAGACCCAGCTTTGAATGGATAAGTTTTTTGTTTCTGATATTCCAATGCTTGACACATGTTTTTGTTTGTCTTCCAGAGAGCTCCAAGAAGTGAATTGCCCCCAATGACCCTGCACTCTTACTCTTGCTTAGACACAACTACTGCTAAGAATAATATTAATCATCAAGCCATGATGAAATCCTTGTCGTTTCAAAGAAATGTTGGGATGCATGATGCGTACGTGATGGCCAGGCATGTATGTGATGTTGATGAAAGATGGATATGCAGAATGTATCCTAATATATGAGAGAGCCAAACAAAACACAAACAATGCCTGTTTGCCAGGTTTTCACCATTTGTTTTTTTATTGCACTTTTTTTTGTTGTTACCAAGATGCCTGTTTGCCAGGTTTTCATCAAGGCAACGGTTTTTTTCTCTTTTTTCTTATATTTTCTATGTCAAAAGATGCATGTTTTCCAGGTTTTCACCATATTGACACATTTTTCCAATTTTTATGAATTTTTTCATGACTCTTTATATTGTTTTTGATATTTTTCAGGACTTTTATATTGTTTTTGATATTTTTATGGACTTTTTATATTGTTTTTGATATTTTTTAGGACTTTTTGTATTGATTTTGATATTTTTCAGGCATAAAACTTCTTCAGGTGAATGTTGTTGGTCAGGTCTTCAAGCAGGTCCCCTTCTAATTTTGATAGCTGATATGCCCCTGATCCATATCCTACAATGATAATGAATGGGCCTAACCAATTAGGCTCGAACTTGCCTTTATTTTCCCAATCCTATTGATTACAAGGGTTTTCTTTGAGAATCAAGTCACCCACTTGGAAAGCTCATAGTTTGACTCTATGATTGTAGCTGTGAGACATAATTTTTTGATATCCCTTTAAATGATTAACTGCATTTTGAAGTCGTTCATCAAGCAGTTCCATCTCTTGCAACCTTGATACTCTATATCTTCATCATTTATTATCCCCTTTAGTGATACACAAAGTGAGGGAATCTCAACTTCTAATGGAAAAATAGATTCTACTCCATAAACCAAAGCATATGGGGTAGCACCTGTTGGTGTGCGAATACTTGTTCTATATGCCCATAATGCTGGATTTAATTGGACATTCCAATCACGGCCTGCCTCATTCATTGTTTTCTTCAAAATCTTCATAATTGTTTTGTTTGAAGCCTCTGCTTGACCATTTCCTTGTGGATAATAAGGTGTAGAGAACCTATGTTGGATGTGAAATCTTTCACAAAGCTCATCAACATCCTTATTTTTAAAATGTCTTCCATTGTTTGTAATAATGGAGTTGGGAATGCCATACCGACATATGATATAGTTTAAAATAAATGAGGAGATTTGTTTGCCAGTAACAGTTATTAGGGGAACAACTTCAATCCACCTAGTAAAATACTTGGTGGTTGTGATAATGAACTTGTATCCATTTGAAGATGATGGATGCATCTTGCCAACCAAATCCAATCCCCACTTAGTGAAAAGCCATGTTGTGGTGAAGGGTTGTAATTCCTGAGCAAGAGCATGAATGAGATTCCCATGAATTTGAAATTTTGCACATTTCTTAACAAATATGAATGATTCTTTCTCCATGATCAACCAGTAGTAACCCAATCTAACAAGTTTCTTTGCTAAGGTTAGTCCACTTGAGTGTGTCCCACAAATGCCACCATGTACCTTTTGTAAGGCCTTTTCTAATTCATTATGTTCGAGACATCTAAGGAGGGTACCATCAAGACCACGCGAATATAAGATGTCAACAATTAAGGTGTAACGAGAGGATTGACGTATGAAATTCCTTTTTTGATTTTTAGACAAGTCTAAAGGTAAAATAGTATTCTTTAGGTAATTATAGATTTGGCCATACAAGGGAGAATCAAAACTAGTTAAGTGGCAAATGATTTGGGTTTCTAGATTGTCATAGGCAGGAGAAAACAATTGTTCCTCCAGGAAGTCGTACCATGATTGATTCTCTAACAACTGGAGTAGTGATGCGATTGTAGCCATGGCGTCCGTAGCTTTATTATCAGTACGTGGAATTTGCGTGAACTTGATAGCAACAAAGTATTTCTTGAAATCATCCACCATCCTTTTGTGAGGTATTAACTTGTCATCCTTAGTTTGATATTCATCATTGATTTGATTTATGAAAAGTTTTGAATCACCAAAAACTTTTAGTTATGTGATTTTCTAATCTACTGCAATACTCATTCCAATTAACAATGCCCCATACTTAGCTATGTTGTTTGTGCAGGGAAACATTAGTTGATAAGATTTTGGAATTGTATGTCCTCGAGGTGTAATTAAAATAATCCCTACCCCCGAGTCATGTTGAGTGTAGGAACCATCAAAATAGAGTGCCCATGACTACTTAATAGTTGTTGTGAATACATCGGCATCAGGAAAATCAATGTGTATTGGATGTTTTGCTAGCATTGGTGCTTCTGCTAACTGATCTGTGATTACCTATTCCTTTATGGTTTTTCGATCCACATAATGAATGTCAAACTCCCTCAAGATCATGACCCATTTAGCCAACTGGCCAATTAAGATTGCCTTACTTAGAAGATATTTGAGTGGATCAATCTTAGCCACAAGCTTTATTGTATGAGCTAGCATGTAGTGTCGCAACTTTTGAGAAGTGAACACTACTGCTAAGTAAGCTTTTTCAATGAAGGTATAATTTAGTTCATGGCTTGTCAAAGTTCGACTGATGTAATATATTGGTCACTCCTTTCTTGAGTTGTCTTCTTATGCCAATAATGCTCCCAAGGACACCGTCGTGATAGAAATATACAATATGAGCGGTTCACCTTGCACTGGTGGAATCAATACTAGTGGACTCATTAGATAATTCTTTATTTGAACAAATTCCGCTTCACATTTGTCTTCCCATTTAAATGGAACATTCTTATGTAAGAGATGAGTAAATGGTAGACTTTTATCCGCCAGTTGTGCAATGAATCTCCTGATGGATTGCAACCGTCCCTATAATGAGCGTAATTGACTAATGTTCCTTGGTGGTGGCATATCGATAATTTCTTGTACCGTTGTTGGATCCACTTCAATTCCCTTTGCTAACACAATATATCCTAGAAGCTTTCCATATTTCACCCCAAAGACACATTTCTTTGGATTAAGTCTCACTTTGAATTTTTCCATCCTGTTAAAATTTTTAGATAAGATATCTAAATGTTCTCTTGTGTGTGATATGGCTAAAATATTATCGACATAATCCTCCATGAATGTGTACATCATGTCATGAAAAATGGTATTCATTTCTCATTGATAGGTAGCTCCTGCATTCTTGAGTCCAAATGACATTACATTCCAACAATATGTACCCCAAGGACATGTGAACATTGTTTTAACCTGATCTTCAAGCACAATTTTTATCTGGTTGTATCTCAAAAATCCATCCATTAGCGAATACATAGAATGGCCAGCAGTCAAATCTACAATCATATCTATATTTGGTAGAGGGAAATCGTCCTTAGGGCATGCCTTATTCAAATTGCTGAAATCTATAGAAATTTTGATTCTTCCATCTGGATTTGATACAGGTACGATATTGGAGATCCATTTTGCATAGTCGATAGATCGAATGAATCTGACATCTAAAACCTTCTTTAACTCCTCCTTAACCAATAATGCAACAGATGGATGCATTTTTCTGATTTTCTGCTTCACAGGTTTTTCCCCCAACATGATAGATAGATGATGGATGATGAGATCTGCATCTAATCCAGGCATATCTATGTAGGACCATGAAAAATTGATTTGATTGTTCTTGAGAAATTCTGTGAACCCTGGTCTTTCCTCTTATGTTAATGATGTAGCCAATTGCAAGATTTTGGGTTGCTCCATAGTACCTAAATTGATAGTTATTGTTGGTTCTATTAGAATAGAAGAAATTTCTTGATAATGTTCTGGGAGAGTGTCAAGTTTCCCATCTTCCAGTGTCTTTGACAAGTTTTCACCGTTAGATACACTTTTTATTTTTATCTTTTCATGATCCAATACTGCCTTTGTTAGATTTTCACCATTAGATCTTTATTTTATGTTATTAATTTCATAGCTGAGAAAGTTGGCACTTTCCTGTCAAAAACTTTTATCTTGTGATTCCCTAGTGGAACTTGTTTCTGATTGGGATGAACAAAGGAATTTTATGATGGTTTCGTCATTTGGAAAAGTTGGGATATCAATTGGTGCAATTTGTTCCCAATCAATGAGTTCGGGATGGACCAAAGGAAATGGATCATTAGGCTGAGTAAGGTCACTGAATGTTAGGGTCATGATGCTATCATCAACTTCATTATAGGAAAAAACTAGGATGGTATCCTCCTATTGATGATTTGTCTCACTTTGAATCGAATCGTCCTCACTCGAGTCATGATCGCTTAGTAGAACGTAATCAAGTGGAGGCCTTGATATTTCCCCTTGTATGAGTGTGGGTGTGAGTTTTTGTATGACATCCATCTATTTATCTCTCCATAATTTATCATCAAAGATGGTGTCCCATTCATACATTGGAGTCAGTGTTAGAATTGTTTTCTTGAATTCGCAGAATTGTTTCAGCTAACTCCTCATTGGATATTCTTTGTACTACTTCTTCATTTGCATCCTCACCATATCCTAACCCAGTTTTATCCTTTGGGTGCATTGTTTTTAGTTGGATAGGTTCAACAATACCCTCCTTTCTTTTGTCTATAGGGTCATTTCCTTCATAACCCATTTGTTGCATTATTGCATAACCTTTTCCATATTGCTTTGTGGGTAACTTGACATGTTGTATTGATTCTTCTTTATCTTTATAGAGCCAATCAAGGATAGCTCTATCTTTCATTTCATTTTCTTTGATAAATATTCCATCAAACTTGGTGATGGGAACTGAAGCTGAGGCTAAAGTTGCTATAGCCTGTTGTATGGATGTTGAGGGTTGACCATGGGATCTTGGAGATATGGGTAGATTAGAGAGACATAAGGAATATTCTCCCACCCCATTATCTTTCAATTTTAACTTGGTGCCAAAATTACTTATCATTTATCATTCTTGTTCATTGTATATGGAGGTATTAATGGCCAAAGCCTCTCTATTATGTGGGACGAGTGTGTCATGAGTTGCTCTTAGATTAGAAGAAGGTTGACTGCTAATGTGATCGGTTGGTATTGTTACTTCCTGTCCATCATATGGAAACTTCAAGCATTGATGATAAGTAGATGGAACTGCTTGCATCTCATTTGACCATGGGCGACCCAAGAGTATGTTATAGGATAGATCTTGATCTAGAACCTAACAAAAGGTATTCTTCACAACAAGTCCCACTCTGATTGGTAACATGATGAGGCCTTTGGAAGCTCTTTCCTCATCATTGTATGCCTAAATTGTAATTTTCCTTCATGGATCTATAGATTCTTCTAAATATCCCAAATCAAGGACCAATTTCAAAGTAAAAATGTTTAATCCAACTCCCCCATCTATTAGGACACGTCTAATTCAGGCTTTATGAACCATGAATTCTAGGTAAAGTGATGGATTATGTAGATGGGTTATGGATGAGTCATCCTTCTTAGTAAAGGATAAACATGTGGATGAGGACAAGTGTCCCACCATGGCTTGAAATTTATTGATATCCAGATCAGGAGACACATTTGTGTCGACAAGTGCTCTTTCCAGAATGTCCTTATGTGCGGGTGATAATTTTAAGAGATCCAAAATAGATATTTGGGCCGATGTTTTTCGTAGTTGATCGACCAAATTATATTGACTTGGAGGGGGAATTGTCGCCTTGGATGAAGTTCCTTTTACAATGATTTTGGCTTGTCCCCTTGTCGTATCGTTTACCTCTCGATGTTCTTGTTTACCTTTGATTCTGATAGCATTGATTTGTTGATCATCCGTATAAACATGATTGATAATGGTGTCATAGACATGATTAATATTCTTGCCTTTGTCACCCGAAGATTCCCATTTTTGATAATTGGGGAGAGGATCCTTGAATTCCTGATGGTCATCATTGGCATTAGGTCCCTCAACCATGATGGTACGGTTATCAATCAAATCTTGAACAAGATTCTTTAACCCTTGGAAATTATTTGTCTTATGACCTTTACACCTATGATATTCACAAAAGTGTGAGTCATTTCATGATAGTGGTTTAACTCGAGGCTCATAATCTCTTTGTGGAGAAAATGTGATAGCATTTTGATTTGATAGTTCTTTAAGAATGGATTCCAAAGATTGGCCCAAGGGAGTAAAACTTCATCGATTTGAAAAAAAATGAGATCTGGGCACATTCGGATTTTGATTATTGCCAAAATTATTTCCATGACTATTGGTCACATTTCCTTGGTTGGAATTATTGCCTTGGGTACTAGAATTTCCAACATTATTGCTATAATGAACCCTCGATATATTGAGAACGGCAGGATTTATATTCACGTTAATAGCATCTACTACCCCATCGTTCACAACATTTTTATTTCGAGTCCAAAATCGTGACTTGTCATTGTTGTTACTATTGGTGTTGTTGTTGTACGAATTTGGACCTTCTTTATCGAGTTTCAAAACTCCACGCTTGACCAAGGCACCTTCAATGGTAATTGCATTTTCAATCAATTTTTCAAATGATTGAGGACAGTGAAGGTTTAGCCTATAACTCATCTCTCGATTCAAACTGTTGATAAAGATCTCCATCTTTTCTATTTCAAGATTAGGATGGGAGTATATGGAAAACATCCTTCTCCATCTTTGTCAAAATGTGGTGAAGGATTCCCCTACCTTTTGTTTCACTTTACACAAATCAAGCATGGTTATTTGGTGTTGGATATTGGAGGAGTATTGCGATATGAATTTATTTATTAACTCCTCAAATGTTCTAATGGGGGGAGTTATCTTGGAAAGCCACTCCATGGATTTTCCACCTAGACTTCATGGAAACAATTGCATTAAGTAGGTATCTTCATGAGAAAATTCTAAATTCATATTTCGGAAATCCCTCACATGTTCAGTGGGGTCTATTTTCCCATTATACCTATCAAACTTTAGGATTTCACAATTTTTTGGAAAAGGAATCATTTGAAGACTCCTATCAAATGGATATGGAAAGATATCATCCAAAACATACGTCTTTGTTGTACCCCCTTGGATTTCCTTTATTTTCCCTTGCAATGCTTTTATCTGTTGAATAAGAGCACTAAAATCATTAAGAGGGGTTTCAGGATTTTCTCTAAGCCCTTCCATGTTGAAGTTAGCAGGTAACTTAGCTCCTCGATTAGCTAGTGAAAGGAAATATCTTTCCTTGTTTCGTTCTAAAACTCTTTCCATGAGAGTATGGAATTGGGGACCATGTTCTGCTTCTTGGAGCTTTTCATCCATTATCTCCTCAGTATTCAAATTATGAAAGGGATTTTCTTCCCTATCACTATTATCACCCATTTTGCTTAATGTACTTTCCCTTTTGTCTCCTTCTATGTGCTTTTGAGATCTTGTGACAACAAGCATAAGCTTTTGCCAAATTTCCACTAACTTTGATCAAAAGAATGAAATAGCACAATTTTGATGGGTATCAAAGTTGGAATAGAATGAAGATTCTATGACTTATGAGATTTCTAATCTTTAGCTCGTGATTCCTTGATTGAAAGGATGATGATCCTATTTGCGGGAATTAAACCAAAGATCAAAAATAAAGTTGATTTTGTACTTTGTGAGGTTTGATCGTAGCTTTGTAAAAATAAGGATTTTGATAAATGTCTAATGTCCCCTAAGCTCTCTATTTCAAAATTTGATTGGGATGAGTAGCGTACACAATTGCAAGTTGGGGAATGTAAGAGGAACGAATACGCTGACTATGATTATGTCTTTGATAAAGGGCGCTTCTTTGAAAGAAAGCTCATGAGTATAATGGTTCTACAACATAATCATCAGTGAAACCTCTAGCAAAGTCGTGATATCGATGAATAAAGGTTTTGTGTTCAAGAAAGACCTTTCGACTTTGGTGTAAAAATTTCCTCTTTTTCAATAACTTCTTATAACTAAGATATTTCTTTGGCTTCTTAATCTTCTTCTCTAGGGACTTCTTGGAAAAAGTTGCAAACTTCCAAACCTTGAGCATAGAAAAACACTAGACTGAGATGGAAGATTCTTGGGTGTCAAAAAATTACCCAGGTTCAGGATACAGAAGCACTAAAGTTTTCAGCAGATGCGCTAGAATATCCAACCTATGCACTAGACTGTTGTAGGTATGCGCTAAAACAAAGCACAAATGCACTAAAACAAAGCATGAATGTGTTGAAACGAAGCACAGATGTGCTAAAACAAAGCATGAATGTGCCGAAATAGAACATAGATGCACTAAAATAGAGAATAAATGCATTGAAACAGAGCACAGATGTGCCAAAACAGACTAGGGATGCACTAAAATATCCAATTACTATTATGAGACAGACATGTTTTGATAGTTTGATGTTTTTGGAAGATCTTTATCTGATTTAAATGTGAAAAACACGGTATATAGTAGAAAATAGTTGTTTTTCAAATCCTAAAATCTAAACAAAGAGTGTATGGTCTTGAGATTTTCACGGTATTGAACAAAATAAACACTTCAAATAGACTCACTCTTAGTTGTCAAATAGGTCATCATAGTAACCACAACCCACATCTTAAAATTCTGTCGACTCACACAGCCATGTCACCCCTAGAGGGTGCTCGTGTTTTGTCTTTTCAAGGTTTGTACTCAAGTTTAGATTTCTCGATCCCTTGAGCAAAAAATCTATGGCAATTATATGGTGAGTATCTTGGAGGCAAATTCTTCCCTCCACTTGCACTGTGTTTAATATGATGTTTGAATACTAACACGGTTGGCTTTCTACACTATGGTTTGTAATAAAGGTATCTGTTTGGCATGGCAATAGATAAACTCCCTCAAGAGACCTCCCAATCTTTAGAACAAATATTTTGGGGATGGTTATCTTGCTCACTTCCATTGAATATGGGTTTCTCCAAAATTCACTTTTGATTAGAGTGGGATGAAAAACCCGGCTTTGGTTGTTCCCACTTAGGTTGTTCCCGTAAGGTGAGTAATTTTTCCCACTACAGCAGGCCTTCTAAAGGATGTAACAAAGCATGAATTGCATAAAATGAAAAAGGTAAGTCTGGTGTTTTGGTCACCAAGTAAAGGGGAGAGCATAAACCTATTACCCAACAATCACAACAAACAAATGGTTAATTTTAGATCCAAATGACAATTTTCTATGCTGAGTGAAGATTTTGCTTCACAACAAACATTGGATTCATTTTAACCAAGAAAAAATGATGTTTGGTGACTATCTTAGGATTGGTTAATTCCAGATTTATGTGACTAGCCTAGGATTGCTTCATTTTACTTTTAAACTGAATTGAAAAATCTCTTTACACGGATGGCATCAGAATCAGGATGTGTTCTATTACACTTATATATGTGCTAAAAGTACCTGCAAATGAGCTAAAATATCAAACACAGATGCACTAAAACAGTCATTAAATGGGCTAAAACAGACTACAAATGTGTTAAAACAGACTGCAAATATGCTAAAATAGATTGCAAATGCTTTAAAATAGACTGCAAATGTGCTAAAACAGAGCTTGTATACGCTAATCCGCGACTCATATGCACTAAACCAAAGCTCCAGTCCATCACCTATTAGAAAACCTACAGTAAAAGATTAAAAACGGGGCAAGGCCCCACAATGGGCGCCAAAAATGTGTGTGAGAAGAAGTGGTCTAACTAGGAAGATAAAATAGCACACCAATGAAACATTAGATTAAAGGAAACTAATTAGAAAATACAGATAAAACTCTATAGAACATCAGCTCCTTCAAATGTGTCCCATTATCCTCTATCTCCAAGGATTGGATACAAGTTACTGGCTCTCAATTGGTGTAAGCAGCAGTTTGTTGAAATGACAACTTAGGAGAATGAGATTTTATGCAACATGCATGTCTATTTGCTAAATGATTTAAACTATGAAGTTGAAGAGCTAAAATTCTATGAACTTGAAAATGATCATACTAAGATGCTGATTTGAATGCAACTATAATGATTATGCTAAATTCGCAAAATCTAGGATCCTTTTCAACTCACAAGAGGGTTGTATTTATAGATTTTTGAAGGCAAGAATTTAGTGGGCCAAGATCAATGGTTGAATTCAAACCTGTCAAGATGAATGGTGAGAGATTGAAAAGTTGAGAAAAAGATGGAAGGTTGAGAGAAAGATGGGAGATGTTTCCTCTTATACATCCTTTTCCATTCAAAAATGAAGGAAAGTTGCCATTTATGCACTTCATTTATGAAGAGTTAGTTGATAGTTGAGGAAAAATCCATAATTAAATAAATAAATTTATTTAATTTCATGTGAGAAAGAATTAGAAGCTTCCATAATTTAAATAAATAATATATAATTATGTGTGAGAGATGATAAAAGCGTTTTAATTATATATAAAAAATACTTAATTAAAAATGAAAAAAATTAAAGTTTCTAATTAAATATTTTAGAATATTTAATTATGGAAAAAAAGAAAGCTTCTAATTAAATATTTTAGAATATTTAATTATGTGGAGAAAAGAATGCTTCTAATTAAATATTTTAGAATATTTAATTAAGTGGAGAGAAGAATTATCATTTAAATTGTAAATTTAAACTTATGATAATTAATATAAATAAATTGTGAAATATCTTTAATTAATTAAGAGGAAGATGATAATAATTAAATAAACTTATTTATTTAATTAAATTAGAAGAATAAAGAAAGTGAACAATATAAATAAATAATTAAATTTATTTATATGTAGATGAATTTAGAAGATTATTAATTAAATAAATCATATTTAATTAATTAACAGGCTTGACTAACTGTGACTATTTTTGGATGTGTACAATTTTAACAGCATAAGTTTGATGTTGAGAGATGGATCCATTTGTCTCCAAATAGTGTTATGTTTATAGGAAAGCAAATGAGAGATGGAGGGTTGAGATTGAAAAATCTAATCAATGGTCAAGGATGGAGGAAATAGGAGGCATGGATCATGGATTCTCATCAACGGGTGAGAATGCAAGATGAGATATAATCAAGGGTTCTCATTCCTTCCAAACAAAAACACTTTTGACCTATACAAGAGGTCAAAAGTTAACTTGCTCAAGAGGTTACAAGATAACTTGCATTTGAAGCCAATTGAGAATGTTCTCTTTTTCAAGTGATTGGAGGAGAAAAAATATTCTTTGGAATATTCATGGGTGAGGAAATAGATATTTTGCTAATTAAGACAAATTTTATTATGCAAAAAGGGAGGGAATATTCCCTTGCAAGTGGGAGAAATTGGATTAGTCAGATAATTGCTAATTAAACAAGGTTTAATCATGCAATTAGGGGAATTAGAAGAATAAAGTGATATTCATTAGTTTAAATGATTTAATTAATGGGAAAATGGTGAAATGACATTTATTTAAATAACTTAGGGTTATTTAATTAAATGGAAAGACCTAGGGAGTTAAATTAAATACTTTAATTTATTTAATTTAAGGGATGAAATGTTAGCATGAAAGGGGGTGAATTAACCCGATTGGATGAATTAGGTTAATAGATGCAAATGATGCAATTAATTAAATAGCTAAGCAAATGTAATCAATTAAGCAAAAAGAGGATGGGTTTTAGGAGGAAATGATGTTAGTATACCTAATTCGAGTGCATGATATCATTCAAGACATTTTTTAGTGTCTACAAGATATATGGTGGAGTTGTGTTAAACTTTTCAGACACTAATTGTCTCAAAATGACTTCCATATACTAAACAAAGCAGGTATTAATCGTGGTAGTATCACAAAAACATCTTACAAAGAAAACTAACAAAAATTGGCAGTTAATACCACCACTCCTTCTCTAAATCCTTATGGACATTCTCGAGAGATCCTAGGAATGTGGTAATATTATAAAACAAAAGGATAAAAGTATAAAAAGATAAACAATGTTGTAGTATCACTTGCCATATCCGTTGTGATGTTTTAAGTTGTCATCTAATGTTGATAATGTTTATTGTAAGAATGTTCTACCGTTAAGACATATCTCATGATGTTGTTGGTCAATTTTAAATAGATAGGTAGTTAAAATTTTGGTATTATTTGCACTTGATAGTTTGTCTAATTGATTCAATCTTCTCTTTGGAATTTTTGATTTTGATGTTTTCTTTTTCTTTTTCTTTGCATTGTCAAAAGGTGATGGTGATGATTTTTTTATCATCGATGAAAAGTTTATTGCAGTTGGTGAGGATGGAGGTAGGACCTTTTTGATTTTCTGAGTTTATATGATGTTTTTTTTGTTTTCAAGGGACTAATCTAGGGCCTCAGGGGCTCATCAAAGATAAGTCATGCCTACCTTGTACACACAAATGCTCATAGTTCACTTGGTTTAATAAGAACATGTTTTTGACTCTTCTATTTTTTGAATGTTTTTGAATTTTGGATTTTTTGAATAAGTTGAAATAAAGCATGATAGACACCTAAGGGGACTAACCTAAGGCATCAGGGGTTGATAAGCCTTTCCTACATTATACACACAGAGACCATGTAGTTCGACCAGTTTGACTCAAAATAATAACATGGTTTTTTGTGATTTTGATGTGTTTATGACTTTTATTTTATTTTATTTGGTTTCTAGATGTTTTTGATTTTGATAGTTTTTGAACATTATGGGATGCACAAGGATATAATTTTCTATCTATTTTGAGAAGTTGCCCCCAGTTCGAGGCGAGACTACCTTCATAAGGAGAGACAGATGTTGATGGTGCATCAAGGTTCAATACTAAACCAACCATCAAGCCATGGTTGGACACATGTTTTATTATGGGATGAATGTGTGGATGCTTCAAATAACATTGATAGATAATGATGCAAGTCTTATTCAAACGTAGTGCATGTTTTCTAGGTTTTCACTATGATACCTATTCTAGAAGTGCCACAAAGTGGTTTTCACTTAAACGATGTTTTATTTCTCTTTACTATTTTTTTCTTACTTTTTGTTTTTTTAGATTTATAACTTTTAGATTTTTTTTATTTTTAACTCTTTTATTTTTTAAAGATTTTTACCCTTTTTCCTAGGGTATTCCGACGTGTTTCAAGTGTAGAATTTCTTCAAGTGTCTATTGTTCAGTGGTTTGGCTAAAGGTTCTCCTTTCGGATTAGCCAATTGATAAGCTCTAGAGACATAACTTGTTGTGATCATGAACAAGCCTAACCAATTTGGTTCAAACTTACCTTTTCCATCTTGATTTAGTTGCACCTTCTGATTCTCTTTGAGTACCAAGTCACCAATCTGAAAGTTTTTATTTTTTATCCCTTTATTGTAGCTTTGTTTGAGCTGATTCTAATAAACCTGAAAATGGTTTAACACACTTAAAAACCTTTCATCTAGGAGTTCCAACTCATTTAATCTGGACACCCGATACTCTTCATTGTTGATCATGCCTTTTAGTGATATTCGCAGTGAGGGTATTTCAACTTCAATAGGTAAGACAACTTCAGATCCATAGACCAAGGAAAATGGTGTGGCACCTATGGGTGTATGAATACTGGTTCGGTAAGCCCATAGGGTTGGGTTCAGTTGTAGATGTTAATCATGACCAACATCATTAATAGAATTTTTTAATATCTTCAAGATGGTTTTGTTAAATGCTTAGCCTAACTGTTTCCTTGAGGATAGTAGGGCATGGAGAATCTATGTTGGATAGAGAACTTGGAACAAAGATCTTTCACATCTTGGTTCTTGAACAGGGTCCCATTATCCATTATGATGGTTTGAGGAATTCCATATCAACATATTAGATAATTCAAGATGAACTTGGATATTTGTTTACCAATGATGTGGGTTAATGGAATTTCTTCTATCCAGTTCGTGAAGTATTCAGTTGCGGTAATAATGAACATATGTCCATTTGAGGAAGCGGGAGAGATCTTACCTATCAAGTCTAATCCCCACTGTGAAAAAGGCCATGGTGTCATCATAGGTTTTAGCTTGTATGATGGTGTGTGGATGAGGTCACTGTGTTATTGACATTGGCAACATTTTCTAGTGTAGGCAATAGCTTCACGCTCCATATAGGGCCAATAGTATCATGTTCTTAGTAAATTTTGTGTTAGATTAGATCCACTAGAGTGGGAACCATAAATGGCTTTGTGTACCTCTTGTAGGGCGGTTTACACTTTTTTTGCGTCAAGACCTCGGAGTAAAGTACCCTCTAAAATTCAACAATATAAGGTGTCTCCTAGGACTCTGAATCAAGAAGTCCTACATGCAAAGGTTTTCTTTTGGGTGGTTGTCAAATGAGGGGGTATGATACCTTGTTGGATATAGTCAAATGTGTCATGGTACCATGGCGAGTTGGGACCAACAAAAAAATACACTAATTCTAATTTTGGGATATTGAACGTTGGTACGAGTAGTTGCTCCACAAGGAATTCGTACTTAGAAATGTTATGTGGAATATCAAGAAGTGAACCTATCATTTCCATATCATCGACTGCTCTGTTTTTTATTCAGAGAACCTGTTCAAAGGTTATAGTGAAAAAATATTGCTTGAAACTGTCCACCATCCTTTTATATGGCATCAACTTGTCATATTTTGTTTGATATTCATTTTTTACTTTCCTGATTATTAGTTGAGAGTCTCCATAAACCTACAGTTCTTTAATCCTCCATTCGATAGCCATTTTAAGTCCTATGATTAGTGCTTCATACTCAGAGATGTTATTTGTGCATGCGAAAGCAATTCTATAAGACTTAGGTATGTTATCTCCTTGTGGAATGAGAAATAATATTCTTTCTCTTGAGCCGTGTTGAGTGTGGGACTTGTCAAAATACAAGGTCCGACGACTTGTCTGTTATGTTAGAAATATGCTTTTATCTAGGAAGTTTGTTGTTAGAGGTTGGTGATCTTCCATTGGTGCTTATGCTAGTTGGTCTGCTATGATATTTCCTTTGATGGGTCTTCTGTCTACATACTCTATGTCAAACTCGCTTAGAATCATCTCCCATTTAGCAATCTTGCCTGTTAAAGTTGCTTTTGCTAATAGGTATTTTAGTGGGTCTACTTTTGAGATTAGCTTTACTTGTTTGTTTAAGATATACTATCTCAATTTATGTGTCGCAAAGACAACAAAGAGAGATTCTCTTTCTATGGGCGAATATTTCAATTCGTATGCCACTAGTGTTTGGCTAATGTAGTAGACCACTCTTTCCTCATTATTATCGTCTAGTTGTGCTAGGAGAGCTCCTAATGTTGCTTGTGTTTAGAAAAATAGAGTATCATTGCTTTATCTCGAATAGGGGGCATGAGTACTAGAGGATTGAGTAGATACTCCTTGACTTGGTGGAACACTTGATCACATCTACCATCCCATTTGAATGTGATTTCTTTGTGTAGGAGATGGGTAAAGAGGTGACAATTGTTTGCCTGTGTAATAAATCACCTGATGGATTGTAGTTTCCCTTCTAAACTTCTCAGCTACTTTAATGTCTTTGGAGGGGGCATCTCTTGTATAGATTTTTCTTTTGCAAGATCTACTTCGATGCCTCTCCTTGATACTATGTATCCTAGTAGTTTTCCAGATGTTACTCTAAATGCACACTTTTTGGATTGAGTCTCAAGTTATACTGTTTGAGTCTATCAAACACTTTTGAAAGGTTGGTCTAATGGTTTTCTCTTTTGGTGGACCTTGCTAGTATGTCATCCACATAATCTTCCATACTTTTATGTATCATATCATGAAATATTGTATTCATTTCTCATTGATAGGTCACTCTTGCATTATTTAGACCAAATGGCATGACATTCCAATAGAAGGTCCCCAATGCACACGTGAAGGCTATTTTATGTTAATCATCAAAAGATATATTTATCTGATTATATCATGATAAGTCATCCAACAGTGATAGCATTTCATGTCATGCCATTATATCTACAATCATATCAATGCTCGAAAGAGCGAGGTCGTATTTTGGACAAGCTTTGTTTAGATATTGGAAATTTGTGTAGATTTTGATGCCCCGAGTGGGATTGGATATTGGTACTACATTCAAGATCCACTCAAGGTAATCAATTGGTTTGATGAAACCCACATCTAGTAGTTTCTTTAGTCCTACTTTTACCAAAAGTGTTATCTAGGGATGCATCTTTCACTAGCTCCAAGAAATATGGCTAGGTGGTATGCGACCAATGCTAGATCTAGCCCTGGCATGTCTACATATGTCCATGCAAATTTTATTTTACTTTCATTAATGAGCGCTGAGAATTTCACTTTCTCTTTTGGATCAAGTGACACTACATGGTATGTGATCTTGGGTGCTTCTTCTATGCCAACATTTATAGGTTTCACTTCTTCAACTAGGAGTGTCGAATTCTCTTGATATTCAGAAATAGGGAGATTGAATCCTCCATCTTTAGGTGCCTTGGGGAAGTTTTTACCCTTATATTATTGATGTTATGATGCAACATTGGTTGTCACTTTCAGTCGATTAAATAAATTAAATAATAGCCGAATGGATATTTAATTTATTGAGACTTCGATTTAAGGAAGAAACACAATCTAAATTTATATTAAATAGTAATTGAAGAGGCGCCTTCATTTATGGTCAAAAGATTAAATATTAAAGTCATAATAAATTATTATTATTTGTTAATGGAAGCCGAATTCATCTATAAAATCGTGCCTTCTCCAAAGACTTCCTTTTCTAGAGGCCGACCTCTCTTGGTGAAAGGGTGTGATTCCATTTGGTTGTCTATATATGTGATGCCCTTCATTTGTGTTTAATCATCAAGTCAAGCATTCACTCAAGGAGAAGAAATCGATCTGAGCAGCAGATCATCATCAATTGTAACATTATATTGACTCAAGGAGAAACATATTATTTTGTATCATTTACATCTAAGAGAGGTGTTGTTCATTGTATCGATTAGGCATTGTATTGTGCCATAGTTGTAAGTAGATTTTTGCTCATATATAATAAATATATAAGAGATATATTGGCTGGGTTTTTCTCCCTCAGGTTAGAGGGTTTTCTTAGGGTATTTGTTGTGTTGTGAATCTGATTTGAATTAAATTTCTATGCATTTCATCTGATCATTAAAAATTAACATGGTATCAGAGCGGGTTTGAAGAAGATCTTGATCAAATTTGTGTATTACAGTGATACTCTCTATTTTCTTTCTCATCTTTGTTTACCTCTATCTCTCTGTCAAGATAGTGAATGGTCTTAAGATTGAGGATAGGCTTGAGGGAGCATCAAATTTCACTTTGTGGAGATTCAGGATCATGCTCAACTTGGAGGAAAGAGAATTGCCAGAGTTTGTGGAGAGCACAACTCTCGAACCTATGGATGAGGAAGAAAAGGTTCTTTGGAAGAAGAAATATATTAAGGCGAAGAAGATGTTAGTTGATTCCACAAAGGATAATATTGTTCCTATTATCTCCAAGCTAAAGATGGCAAGGGAGATGTTCAAAACCATGGAGGATATGTACAAAATCAATAACACGAGTCGGGCACTTTTACTAAAACAACAACTCCATCATTTGAAGATGGTGAAAGGAGAACCTATTATTGTTTACTTCATGAGAATAACTGAGTTGAGAGATCAACTCTCTTCCATTGGGAATAATTTTGACAATAAGGAATTGACCATGTTGGCTCTTAATGGTCTTCCTGCATCTTGGGAATCTTACATTCAAGGAATGAGTGCAAGATCTAAACTTCCCAAGTTTGATTGTTTAAGGGTAGACTTCATTCAAGAAGAGTCTAGGTTGGCTGCGAGAGGTATTGGTCAAAGTTCAACTAATGAATAAATTCATGTTCTTGCCACTCAATCCATGAAGAAGAAAGGTAAATATGGGAAGAAAGGTTATTTCAAGAGAAATAGAGATAAAGGAGCTGATGGTGGCCCCACATTTAAGAAGAAGAGGGACCTCTCCAAAGTTCAATGTTTCTGATGTGACAAGTATGGTCACCTTAAAAAGGAATTTCCTACTAGGCCTAGGTAGTAGGCCACCATTGCGAATGTTGATGAAGTTTCCCTGTAGAAGGATTCAAGTGATTTCCTATTCTATTCATCCTTGTCAAGCAATGTAACTATCGACACCAACACTTGACTGGTTGATAGTGGTGCCTCTCGCCACATCACCGGATTTAGGGATCATCTATCTGATTTGGTGGAGAAATATTCTAGTGAACAATTCATTATTGGAGATGATGCTAGTTACTCTATGAAAGAATTTGGGACCTCATCTCTTCATTTGGATTTTGGTGCTTCCTTGCAATTGGATGATGTGCTATTTGTTCCGGGCATCAAGAGAAACCTTGTTTCCATCTCAGCCTTGGAAGACAAGGGTTACCAAGTTGCATTTTTAGAAGGTAAAGTTCCTATATGGGCTAAGAATGCCAACATCAAGATTGCCCGGGTGATTGGAGTTAGACATGGGTGTCTCTACGGGCTATGCACTCATCCTCTTCAGGCTCTAGTGCATGATTCTTCAAGTTTGTGTGATCGTTGGCATAGAAGATTGGCTCACCTTCACTTTTGAGCCCTACCTATCATGGAGAAGATGGTCATCGGCCTTCTGAAATTCAACCAGGAGCATGAAGGTACTTGCAAAGGTTGTGCCTTAGGTAAGAATACAAAAGGTCCATTTCATAGTAGTGAAAGTAGATCCAAATGTATTCTTGATCTCATTCATTATGATTTATGTGGTCCAATGTCTGTTGCATCTTCGAGTAGTTTCTTGTATTACATTATTTTTATTGATGACTACTCTAGAAAGACTTGGATTTATTTCTTGAAATCTAAAGAATCTAAGGAGGTATTAGAGAGATTCAAAGAATTCAAAGCTCAAGTAGATAATTTGTCTGGAAAGAGGATCAAAGTCTTGAGATCCAATAACGGAGGAGAGTACACTTCTGTTAGCTTCTGTAACTTTTGCAATGAAGCTGGGATTAAGAGGAAGTCCAGCATTCCTTATAATCCTCAACAAAATGATGTTGCTAAAAGAAAGAAAAAATCTATTGTGGAAGCAGTCAAAGCCATGATTCATGACCAAGACTTGCAAACCTCACTTTGGGTTGAAGCATCCAGGACATCTTTTTATGTTCATAATAGAAGTCCTCACAAGATCTTGGACAATATAACTCCTGAAGAAGCATTCTCAGGGGTGAACCTGAAGTAATTCATTTGAGGATTTTTGGATGTCCAGTGTATGTTCATGTACCAAAGGAAAATAGGACAAATTTGGAACCTTCTGGAAAGAAGGGAATTTTGGTAGGCTATAGTGAGACATCAAAAGTCTATAGAATCTACATTCTGGGTGAGAAGACAATTGAGATCAGTAGAGATGTCACATTTGAGGAGGATGTTGCATTCCGAAGATCCAAGGGCACTCATATGGAGATCAATGATGAAGATCCTCCTGAGGATACAGAAGTTGACCATGTTCCTGAGAATTAGAGAGAGGCTCCAGAACCTAAAGGAGATGATGATCCAATTGAGCCCTTGGAACCTACTGATGGGCCTACATATATTGTGATTGGAAGGAAAAGACCTCTTGGGCCAAGAAAATAATGCAAGAGGCAGAAAGTTTTGCAGCCCCAAGAGGATATTTCAGAGAAAGTAAGAGACCTAATAAGTTCTCTAGTTATGTAGCCTTGATGAGTCAGATTATTGAGTCAGAGCCTTCTAGTGTTGAGGAAGCTTCTAGCCAATAGGTTTGGAAAGATGTTATGACTAAAGAGTATCAGTCCATACTTAAGAATGATGTTTGGGACATCGTTCCTAGACCCAAAGGAAAATTTGTGGTGTCTTCTAAATCACTCTTCAAGATCAAGCATGTGGCTGATGGGAGCATTGAGAAGTACAAGGCCGGATTCATGACTAGAGGGTTTTAACAAAAAGAGGGATTTGACTATGAAGAAACCTTTGCTCCAATGTCTCGTTATACTTCAATCAGGGCCATCATTGCTATTGTTGCATCTAGAGGATGAAAGATTCACCAAATGGATGTGAAGACAGCCTTTCTGAATGGTGTAATAGAGGAAGAGGTTTATATTGAGCAACTCGATGGATTTGAGGTAAATGAGAAGGAGTCTCATAATTGCAGGTTGAAGAAAGTTGTGTATGGTCTTAAGCAGGCTCCCTGTGCTTGGTACAAAAGGATTGATCATTACCTATTAAGTCTAGGTTTCTAGGTTTCTCAAAGAATGATGCAAATTCAAACCTTTACTTCAAGGTGATTAATGGTGAAGCATTGATTTTGGTCTTGTATGTTGATGATCTGATTATTACTAGAGAAGAACATCTCATTCTCAAATGTAAGGAGTTAGCTTCTAAATTTGAAATGAAGAATCTTGGTCTCATGCATTACTTTCTTGGCTTAGAAGTTTGGAAAAATACAGATGAGATGATTCTAAGTCAAGGGAAGTATACCATTGACATTGTGAAGAGGTTTGGTATGATTGATTGCAAACCCATGTCTACACCTATGGAGACCAACTTACATGAGTTGAAGGAGGCTGCAGCTAGTTCAGAACTAGTGGATCCCATGATGTACATGTAGTTGATTGGTTCATTGATGTATCTAGTTAACACTAGACCAAATATTTGCTATGCAATGAGTGCACTTAGTCAATTCATGTGTGAACCAAGGAAGATACATCTTGTTACAACAAAACATATCATGAGATACTTGCATGGCACAATTGGATATGGGTTGAGATATTCTTCAAGTGTGGATTTGACGCTGCATGGTTTTATTGATTCTGATTGGACGGGGTGTGTTACTGATCGGAAGAGTACCTTTGGATGTTGCTTCAATTTGGGGTTTGCTATGATATCCTAGTGCAACAGGAAGCAGTCTTCAGTGGCATTGAGTACAGTAGAGGCTGAGTATATTGCATCTTGTGTGGAAACTCAAGAAGTAGTGTGGCTTTGAAAGCTCCTTGCAAGATTGTTTGGACAATCAATGGAGCCTACTATCATTCATTGTGATAACCAGAGCTGTGTGAAGCTTTTTTTCAACCCTATGTTCCATGACATAACTAAACATGTTGAGATCAAATACCATTATATCATAGATATGGTATTGAGGAAAGAAATTTAGTTGAGGTATATCAACACTGATGAGCAGACGACAGACATTCTCACCAAGCCTCTCTCTAGGATAAATTTTGTGTACTTTCGAGATAACCTTGGTATGGTGGAGAATCAAGCCGTGGCTAAGAAGGAGTCTTAGTATCAGTGATTCTTTGTAATGTTTTTCTCTTCTGAGAGAGATTTGAGGTGCAAACCCTTGATAATGCATTTCTCTTTGAGATTTGAGGTGAAATCCCTTGTTTCCACCCTCTAGGAGAGCCATGGTGGATGTCATGTGTGTGACTTCATGACAACATCACGTGAGGGAGTTCGTGATGATTCACTTGTACTTGCATTTCACCCTCTAGGAGAGCCATGGTGAGCATCACGATGAGGTGACAACATCACATTGAGTGATGAGCACTTGTACATACCATCTATGGATGTAGCCATGATGGTTGATATCATGATGAGGTGATATCCAATATCACAATGAGGTGATATCCGATATCACGATGAGGTGATATCTGATATCACGATGAGATGATATGATTTCACGATGAGGTGATAAGCTCTTTCTCACATGTGTGTAGCCATGTTAATTGACATCACGATGAGGTGACATGTCTTGTACAACTGGAAGTATCCTCCCTAGCTGAGAGGGAGTGTTGATGTTATGATGCAGCATTGGTTGTCACTTCCGACCGATTGAATAAATTAAATAATAGCCAAATGACTATTTAATTTATTGAGACTTCGATTTAATGAATAAACACAATCTAAATTTATATTAAATACTAATTGAAGAGGTTCCTTCATTTATGATCAAAAGATTAAATATTAAATTCATAATAAATAATTACTATTTATTAATGGAAGCCGACTTCATCTAGAAAATCATGCCTTCTCCAAAGACGTCCTTTTCTAGAGCCTGACCTCTCTTGGTGAAAGGGTTTGATTCCATTTGGTTGTCTATATATGTGATTCCCTTCATTTGTGTTTAATCATCAAGTCAAGCATTCACTCAAGGGGAAGAAATCAATCTGAGCAACAGGTCATCATCAATCTGAGCAGCAGGTCATCATCAATTGTAGCAGCAGATCGATTCAAGGAGAACTATATTATTTTGTATCATTTGCATCTAGAAGAGGTGTTGTTCATTTTATCAATTAGGCATTGTATTGTGCCTGAGTTGTAAGCATATTTCTACTCATATATAATAAATATATAAGAGGTATATTGGTTGGGTTTTTCTCCCTTAGGTTGGAGGGTTTTCCCAGGGTACTTGTTGTGTTGTGAGTCTGATTTGAATTAAATTTCTGTGCATTTCATCTAATCATTAAAAACTAACATAGATTCATCCTTTATTTTTCTCTTTTCAGTATCCTATAGAGCCACTTTGTGGTTTTCCCTAGGGGATCTCATTTTAATTTTTACATTGTCTTTTTTAATTTTGTGACTAGAGGACACAATCTCCCGTCTAAAATATGCTTGTTGTTCGAGTTCCATGACAAACACTTTTTTATGATCTCCTAATGGTATATTGGTTCGAAGCCCCATAAACTCTACAATAGCTTCATCACTTTGGAATTGATACAAAATAGGCGTATGGTGTTGTTGATCCCAATCTATTAGTTGTGGGTAGCAAAGGGGCAGGTTGTCATCGTTATCTATAAAGCTCACAAAAGTTTTGGAAATGGTCAATATGGCTCTGGCATCATTCTTCCATTAGGTATCTAGGTCATCATTGCTAGAGGTGACAAAGGAAGGAGAATCCCATTCATACTCATTAAATTTCGATTCATAATTACAATATTTGAATCTAGGTTTGCTAAGTTGGATAGGGAATAGACTTATGCTAAAGTTTTCAAATAAGTCCTCAATGGGTAAACTGTTGTCCCTAAGATGGTAGATATCCAATGTCTTAACGTTATTAGAAGGAGCTCCTTTCTTACAAGAGGTATGTCTAGTGTTTGGAGTCACCACGTCTAACTAATCATAGCCTAGTCCCATGTTCTTATTTCTTTGTTCCACTATAATAGGTTCCCTTCTTCCTTGCTTGTGTCGCCCAATGCCACCTTTTCCAGTGTATCCCATTTGTTTAGCCATTTGGTACCCTTTACCGCTAGGATCAATGAGAAGGGATTGTATTTGTTCTGGTTCTTTTTTTTCTTCCTTATAGATCATTGACAAGAGGTCCTCTTTGAATATTTCCTCATCCTTCATATCTCTCCACTTAGTAAAGATTGTGGGTTTGGCTATAATTTTTATTGCTTGAACATGTTTGATCTCTTTAGGCCCTCCATAAACCTTTGGTGTTGGGGGAAGCATTCCAATGTAAAAGGCTTGATTGAAATGATATTTCTCATTAGCTTTGTCAAGTAATTGAATCTTGGACTCAAATTTTGGTTTCTCACTTGATATGGGTTTAGCTGAGGTTGATGGTAGTGTTTATGGGTCAACATATGAGGAGTGAAATGATATATCATTACTAGTTATATGTTGGATTTTTTTGTATTTCTCCTCCAATTTTGCACAGTAGTGGAAGGGTTTTGGATCGACATATAATGTAACCTCCTTTCCTTCATGAGGAAATTTTAGACAGTAGTAAAATTTTGAAGGAACTGATTGTAATGCATGATTCCATGGGTGTCCTAGAAGAAGGTTATATGGTAATTCTAGGTTTAGTACTTGACATGTGGTTTCTATTGTTGTCGGTCTTATCTATACATGTAGCCTGATTTTCCCTTCTGAATTTCTTTCTAGGTCGTCATAAGCCCTTATAGTGATTCTTTTTCCTTTGTCAATTACATTATCGAAATACCCTAGCTATTCAACAAATTTTAAGGTACATATGTTTAAACCTGCACCATTATCTATCAATACTATTTTGACCATATGTTTTTGGACACCATCTTCTATATAGAGGGCTTGGTTGTGGAATGACTTTTGCAAAAGGTCTTTCTCAAAAAAGACTAAATGATGATTGGTCGTGATTTTTCCAACCATGGCTTGAAACTGATCAGGATTGAGATCATTAGAGACTATTATTTCCAAAGCTTTCTCTAGTATTTATCTATGTGCAGGTGATAATTTCAATAGCTCTAGGATGGAGATCAAAGAGGGGGTCTTCTTCAGTTGTTCCACAATAATATAGTCATTGGATGACTTAGCTATGGGTTTAGGTGGGGTTCCTTGTATTGTGACTTTCCCTTGATGGGTAGTTACATTACATTCGAGGTTCCTAACTCATATAGTTAACACATTGACTTTAGTTTCATCTGCTTGAGAGAGGGTACCTAGGATGGTGTCACCATAGGTGTAGTTGGTGAAGTGATAGTTTTGTTATTTCCCTTTGTCATTATTCTTAGCATGGTTCGGAATTGGATTTGTGTAGATTTGGAGGTCTTTTTTTCCAAGATGATATTCAATATCCACTTCCCCTTTGTCAATTAAGTCTTGTATTATATGTTTGAGTCTCATGCAATTGTTCATTGTATGCCCTTTGATATTTTGGAACTTGCATAAGTCTTTTTAATTGTACCATGGTATTTTGAAACTTGGCTCTTTGTAGTTTGGGCGGTAATTAACTTTGATGAGATTTTGTTGAACTAATTTGTGCATGATCATCTCAAGTGTTTCTCCTAATTGAGTAAATTTCCTCCCTAGTTGGTCATATTGTCTTTGTTTTCCTCCTTGAAATGTTCATTGGTTATCTGATTGATTATTTTGGGGATAGGTGAGTTGATTGTTTTGTAGATTTTGTGTTTTGAAACGAACGATAAAGATTGCATAGTAGAATATCCTGATCAACGATTCAAAATTGTTGAGAGGAATTAGATGGGAAGAATCAATGGATTTTAATTACGTAATCAGTGTGATTGAAGAAATCAATTTGAGTGTGGAATTGAGGAAATAGATGGAACCTTCAGTGGGATTGAAGAATAGATGAATTAGTCGGGAATAGATGGATCAGTCATCCAATCAGAGTGAGCAATCAATGGATCATAATTTTGTCAATCATAAAAGTGGGTGAGGGTAATTAATTAATTAATTAATTAATCTTTTTGAGTTGAACATGCAAATCATGTTTGACTTTTACAAACAAATTTGTATTTATTTTGTTGACATTTTTGAATGATGTTTGAATAATTTATTTAATTATTCAAGTTTAGAGGAAAGTGATTTAATTAAACTATTAAGTATTAATAATTTAATTGATTTAGGGGAATATGGTAAATTAGTGACATAATTAAATAATTGACATTATTTAATTAATAAAGAGGAATAAAGTTAGATTAGGACTTTATTAAATAAATAAAATTTATTTAATTAGTTCAAAATATTGAAAAAGTGAATTAATTAAATAATGTAATATTATTCAAGTAATAGAGGAAATTAGGGTTTTTGATGTGAAATGCAGTGATATTAGGTGATAATGATGTCGATGATGAGAAAATGTCACTTAGGATGTGCAATAAGTGTTAGGTTATTTTTGCATGTCTACACAAAATTTCTTCATTCACCATGATAACAACATCTCAACCTCACAAATTATAAGATTAAATTAAAAGTGTTAAGCTCCAATACAAATCACGAGTACCAAAGCCTACTAAAGAGAGAAGGTCAAACCAATTAGGAACAACCCCAACCCTTGGAGTTATCCACTAAACCCTCCCCCTAAGGACTTGAGGTCACAAGGGCATCCATCATCGAAGGACCGCCTATGTACCCGCTTCCAAATAGATCAAAGTCACACATAGTTCTCCTCACATGGCCTCTTAAGGGATACCTATGCTCAATTTTCCTCATAATCAAGGTTTCATTAATTATTATCTTATTCCAACAAGGTTCCTTTAAATGATTCTCAATAGTTAATAGTGAATATCGACAAGTAGGGAATTTCAACACCATTGCCAATTTAGTAAACCTATAGCATTCCACTTCCATCCATGTATGTCAAGATATCAATTAAACCTCACCATAGTGATTATTTCAAATTCAGTGTGAGCATCCTCAAACCCCTTAGAATTTCCTATCAAGGATATTGTGCCACATGTTGTACCCTATGATAATACAACATAGTTTATAACATAGGGTTCTATTTTGGCTCAAAACATGATTTGGTGATCTTGGATATCCATTGAATAATCATCCAAGTATATACATCTAATAATAATATATTCTTAATCTCTTAATATCCTTTATCATCTAAGTCAAATCCAATACTTTTAAAATAGCCTTAGTTCACACAAACCTATAGGAAATCATTTCCATTTGAAACTCATATATAAAAGGTTCAATATTGAGGCACTTATACTCAAGTGGTCAATAGATACCTTTGAAGGACAAGTTATAGTATTTAGGAGCCCGTTTTAAGTTATAATCAATGCTTGAATCCCACTTAAGAAACTTGGAAACACTATATCCATTAGACCAATACATGAAAACATAACCCATTAATAATATTTGTAATAATATTCTTGATCTTCTAGTTTTCCTTTACCCTATGGAGCACCCCATGTATTCTTATAATAGTCTAGTTCATTGATTGGGTAATTTATTTTTACTAAATATGACCATGATGGTCAATAGTAAGGTCACAAGAGATGTTGGATAGCATTATATTTGTAATATAAGAACCCAATTTTTTTTTCTATTTTCTGTTGATTGTGTTTTAAGAGATGTTTTGCATTGAGTTTTCATGTGCCAATCATGCATAGAACTTGCATAAAATATAAATTGCAGAGGACATAAAATAGGAGCAATTGCACTAAGAAAGGAAAATTTTCAGAGCTTCCAACAATCAACTCTTAATGATAGAAAATTAATGTTCAATACAACTTAGTTTCAAACTTAGATTACAAGTATTTCAAACTTGAAATAAGCTCCCTAACAATAGATTGTATCATCTTCCTTGCCATGCCAAACACCCATGGAAAGAGGTTTCAAGCTCGATGCAATTTTGGGCCAAAGTCGTCCTCCAAAAAGCTCCCAAAGATTGAATCTCCTTCATAGAAATGACCAACTGGAATAGAGATAGACACCCAGAATATGGTGAATTGTAGCAAAGGGCAATCTAGCTTAATAAATCTAATTCTTCATCAAAAAATGCAAACTAGTACTTATTGGAGTCGCCATGAGGAGAGTAATCCATTGAATCGATACCCATATGAAAACCTTAAGCCATTTGAAAGTTGTGAACAAAATACCAAGTTCAGGTCAAGTTATGAAATGCCCAAAAAATGATAGAAACACACCAAAATCTCCTATAAATCCATGCCAAACAGAAAGGATGCAAACTCAAGCCAAAACCAAGTTGAAACACCTCAAAAAAACTAAAATATCTTCATTCTCAAAGACTGAAATCTGTTACTTGAAGCTCCAATGTGATTTATGAATGAAACTACCATTCTACCAACTAGGGCAGGTCTTGCACTGTTGAAACCAGTCTAAGATGTCAAGGGTTTTCATCATCAACTCTGATTTTTAGACCTCCTGGCGAAAAACCAACAACATCTTCTTAAGCAGTCAAATCATCCTTGAAGAATGAAGCTCAAAATAAACTTTTTAAGGCTCAATAACAAATTAGGGTGACCACTAAGTCTTAAACCCTAAACCCCTTTCAAATCTATGCCTCATGTAGCTTTATTTGATTTTTAATTTTAATGTTTGGCTCTAATTATAGCTTGGGCGCCCAAGCCTTAATCAACATTCTAAAATGATTTATTTGCTTTAAAAATAACTTCAAGTCATTACCTTAGGCATCCTTGGTAACTTTTTATGTCCCCTTTCCCTCAACTTAAAAATATAAAGTCACTTTATATTTATTTTAATTTTGAGGGGAAAGCAAATATTAAAACATTTCAACCTTAGCAATTGATGCCAAAACTGAGAATATGTTGTTGAGATAGCCCTAACCAGGACCATCTTACCCAAAATAGACACTATCTTTAGAAAAGGCTAAAAATAGTAAGTAATACGCATGACTCAAACTAGAGAGATACTGATATGCTCACAAGGGCTCCCTGAAGACTAAAGCTCAATACTAAACTCCTTGCTCAAAATAGATAGTACTCTGAAATACTGAAAAACCAAACACCAAGAACCGGAACTGAGTTCCCTTACCAAAACCATTTAGCCTACAAGAACTTAGGAATAGGCTAAAGATTGTGTGCACTGCTCAAAGGCTAGGAGGGGACATTACAATCAAATAGATTTATCTATTAACTTAATTTCAACAACATAATCAAATTAAATGATAGTTACCTTCCGTCTACAGTATGTGATCATATTGCAGTTCACAATAGATCTACTATCTTTTTTCGTTCACATGATATTTCCAGTATTAAGGTTCTCACATTTAAGAGATTGATAGACATCATGCAGCCATATTTAAAGTGATTCTCATAGTATCAACAAATTATCAAAAGTGTTGAGTTTCCACATTTAAAAACATGTTTAGTAAGCATGGTTGTAGTACCACTAAATGAAGTCACGCTTACTTACAATATTATGCAACCAAGATCCAAGGCCCATATTAATTATATTTGTTTCTTGGTTCATATTTTAAGGCTATCTTGTAACTAATATTTGATCTAGGACTCCTTGCTACCTTATTTCTCTTAAAGTTCGAACACAGAGTTATTCAAATAATTAACCATTGTTTATAGTAAGTTCTTAGTTTATAATTTTTTATATATATTTTTTTCAAAATATCCTATAAGATCATCATTGCGACAAAAAGGTTAGATTGATTTCTTAACAAGAATTTCTCTTTGTTTGCGCGATCATATTTATCATTAGACCAAGACACTATGCCATGAATTTACATTATTCCAAGGCAAATCCATGTAAGGTTTTATTTGGCTAACTCCCAAGAATGAACAACACCCCTTAGGCACAATAAGATAAGTGAACCTTCACCTAGTTATCAACTCGATGTCGAATACAATGATATACTTATTGATATTTACACCACATACCCTCAAGGATTTTATCAAGTAAATGACATTAGAAAAATATGTTAATCATATCTCCCCTTTTCCAATAATAGTGATCAATATTTTATACAATTTTTTAAACAATCCTTGTCATTAGTATTTTTTAACTCCTTTCCTTTCTTGTTGCTCCATTAAGAATAGTGTATTACCTTCTAAAATGTAAACTCTAAGCTCTTAGTTTAAACAACCCCAAAGGTTAAATCAAATATGTGACTTATAACTATGCAAGTCATACCAAAACTTAATCATGATTCCAAGGATAGTTAACTAAGATTGAAATGAATGCCCTCAAGTACAAGAAACTATATACCTTAATTTGAGGGTCCTCAATCATTCATCTACTCATGAAATCACAATATAATCAAATAAATCTCTTACATGACACCCATCCCATAGTGGACTATTTCAGACAACGTGTAAATCATTTACAATCCATTATTATTTCAAATAATACATAATAATGGTATGGTTCAGGTATCTTACTGGGTGGCTCCTAGTTCTCATTTGGGCTTTGGAAAGGAGGATATGACCAAGGTTTCCTCGAATGTTCCCAAGGTCTTTGTGAATATCCTGCCAAGACTTGCAAACCATGACACCTCATCTCCTTTAGGAATACTATGAATTAGTTCATGTCACATGTGCATTTTTTAAGACATTTGCAACTATGGCATCGAACAAAACTTCCTAACACATCTCTATCCTCTCTGAAATTTTTCCATCTTATATGCTTTAATGGTAATATATAACCTGTGGAAGCTCTCATAGTGGCATAGCTAGAGATGTTGTGGGCAATGGTAGTAGAATTTGGCTTCACACCCACCAATTGATTTTGTTTGAAAGTTTTTGAAGCCTTTTCAATGAATCCATTTCGTGAGTATCCTACAATCTCTGCATTTTTCGTGAAACCACATTTCTTCTCCCCAACAATGCCCTTAATTGGATTTAAGAGGCATACACTTTGCTCTTTTACACCATACTCAACATTCCTTCCTTAATTCCCCTACTTTCAAACTACTCCAAAATTGCCTCCATTTTGTCTTGTCTCTCCCATGTGCCCTCTCCACTGCCTTTTCTCTTCTTCTTCACGCCTTACTTTGCATTCTCTCCCTCTCCTTCCAAAGAAAACATTGAATGAGAAATTAGAGAGGTTGTGGGGTTTTAAGTCTACCCTACAATTTTTCCACGTGACATGCTATTTCCCACCACAAGAAATTCCCACCACAAGAAATGGGTTGCCATGCTCATTTAATGACACCCACTCCCCTTCCATTCATCTACACCATGCTTCTTTGATTGCGCAACTCCTCCACAACACACCCACGCCATTTCCATTTAATTTGAATCGTCTCTTATCGTGAGATGGGTAGATGCCTCCATAAATAACACCCTTATCTTTGTTGGGTCATCCATAGAAAATGTCATGATCTCCACAATTTGTTTTTCATTCTTTTATTTATTTTATTGACTATGTCCACGTGAAAGAAGTCCTTTTGATTGGGATGCGACATATAGTTGAGAATTGAACCTACTAAAATGGAAGCCATTTTGGAATGGTCCATGCCTTCCAATTTGATAGAGACAAAAGACTTCGTAGATATAATTTAGTTAATTAAATAATTTTACCATATCATTTCAATGCATAAATTCTATAACAAATAAATATTTTATTTGGGGTAATAAATAGCAATATATTTGCTGACTTGATTCATAAGATATACTATCTTACATAATTTGGGTTGAATGTCATTGAATAAGATTTGGATTGGTACAATCTACAGTGTCCTAGAGAGTTGAAGTGTGAAGTAAAAGTGCTATGAGAAAGTTATAGAGATTGTATAGAGGTGGATTTTTTTTGTAAAGGATATCCATAAAGGCTTCAAGAGGGTGGTAAACATGCAATAGCTTATAGATAATGTCATAGGAAATTTTTTCTCTTTTGTGAGGTTTTGTCTTTTTTGGATTTCTAAAGTCAAATGTTATTTTGTTCTATAGTGTTTGCATTTCTTGTTCTTGTTTACAAGCTATATTTTTCCTTTATTAAAATGTTTCACTTGATAATGCAAATCCAAAAATATAAGGTCCATAAGAAATAAAATCTTAATCTATATTTTTAATCTCTAGTTTTGTTTATGTTATGCAACTACTTTTGTTGTATTGGTCAAAATGGAAGAGGCCACAAAGAATAAACTTTGCTCGAACACCTCAGATGTCCAAACTATGAAAACTTACCACTATATTACACTCAATTCTACTTTAGACACTCATCTTAAGTACATTCATAACCTGATTAATTCTTATTGCATCTTCAGATTTATTTTTGTAATAAAGAGATATATTATTGTAGACACATAAAATATACATGCACCTGATTTTGATCATACTAACATCATTTTGTCTTGAATCATACTCTTAGCTTATCAACACACCTTTTCATCCATTAATTAAATAAATCATCCTTTATTTAATTAAGTCTTTCTACTCTGGTGATTAAATTAATCATATTTCTCTCTTCATTTAAATAATTCATTTTATTTAAATTAAATCTCTAAAGTCCTCTTATTAAATTGAATAAATTAAAACATTATTAAATTTAATCTAACATATTCCTCCTTAGTTAAATAAATCAAAATTATTTATTTAATTAATCATTTCCTCTCAATTTGATTTAAATCAATTCATAAATTTAAGTCTAAATTGTCACGTCTCCTAATTCCTCATTAAATTGATCAAATCTTGATTAATTTAATCTCAATCACTAAAATCCTCTAGAGAATGCAAGTTGCATAATAAATCAATTATTTTGATTTATTAATTTATCTATTTTTTCTCACAAAGCATCAAAAGGGAATATTCTCTCTTTTGAATTCAAAAAGACCAAGTGGGCTTGGTCCTTCCAACAAGGCATTCAATGTCTCTTACATGTCCTTGACCTTGCGCCAAATAACATTAACTCCATTTCTCTTTCCCTCTCACATGTCACATTCAAAATTCAAATTTGAATCCAATGGCATTTATCATACACATTGACCAAAATGTGCTCATTCTTCAACCATTCACATCTTGACAAGTGACACTTGGACATTGGATGTTGAATGATCCCACATTGCCTATTTTCACTTTCTCTTACATTTTGGAAATCTATAAATGAGAGACTATTCCTCTCATTCAATCATCCACATCTTGAGTAAACTTACTCTACTCAACTTCATCCTCAAAGCAAGATCTTAGATAGGTTATTGCAAATTTTCTCAAGAACACATCTTGTTCTTCATCAACAAAGTAGATCAATCACTCATCAAATAATCAAAGCTTACAAAAGAGTTGGGAAAGGGCCAATTGCAACATCTCATTGGCACCAACTCCCCCATGGGATCAAGAGTTTGCATACTTAATTAGGATTTAATTGTTTTATTTGTTCATCTTTTGTTCATTTTCCTATTTTAAGTTTTGCAAATGGATTTCATAGGGAATCCTAGTTTTACCTTGCATATGATCTAATATTGTGATTGTTTACTTTGTTTATGCAAATATCAAATTGAGGTTCACAATTATGTATATATTTACTTATTGAAAGAACTTATTAATGAAAAATCAAATTATGCTAGTTACTTGAGAGTGACATCTTTCATGTGAACACTTATCCTGATTGAAAAATCCAAGACATTCTGCATGTTTACAAAGGTATTGTTTCATGATACAAAAAGATATAATATAGGATTGCCAATGCCCAAAGTTTCTCGAGGATAATGGTGTCTAACAACACATTGGAGAAGAATTACATGGTCCTCGGGAACATCGATTTGAATTTCCAACAGTACTTGCAAGTTGCAAGGGATCACTTTCCAAAAAATGATGCCGTTACAGCTGAAGTACGTCACCACATTTTAGAGCTCAAAGAAGCCAAGATTCAACCTTGTGTGTTCAAGAGTTTAAAAATTGACTACAACACTTGTCAGCATCAGGGTCGTTAATTTTTATCATCCTGTTTGATGATAAACATTAGTGACAGTAAGTTAAGAGTATTCTATGACAGTGCAGCAATTGTTTTTTCTAGTATTTGATCAGGTTAGAAACATGAAAGCGTTTTGCTTCAGATGCTTTTTTCCATGTCTTTTATCTCACAAAAGTTTCATTTTTAATTTAAAATGTATTTCCCAAAAAGCAGCCTTCTCTTAAAAGCACATACCTTTATTATTTCATCAGTAACCATGGGTAATGATGATGTATACACTCTGTCTCTTGCATTTCTTGCCTACCCATAAGACAACCAATGTTCATGTGAGTAAACAATGTAGTAGGTGTATTTCTACATCCATGGATAATATTCAGCTAGATACAAAGCAACCATTCATTTTCATGGCCAAATCACTGTAAAGAGGAAGATGGTAGATTTAGTATATGAGAGCAAACCAATTTGTTGTTCTAGATGCTATGTGCATGTGGACATGAAACACCCATTAATGCACCTAATGTGCATCAGGTACACCTCAAAAGGAAATTGAAATTGGTCTTATACAAATTAGATTCATTACAGGCTGCTATGTGCCATTGATATTCATTCTTCTGTGTCATGCATATTTTACATTCAAATAGTTCCATCTTAATCCTATGCACCATCGTTGATGAAACAAAAAATCGATACAATTCATGTCTTCTTAGAAATTTGATATAAACCAATATTTGATGGAAATATTCAATTCACTCTTTAGAATGGATAGACTCAATGAGATTACTTACTTGTTGTTCCCAGTCTGTACATAAAGTCATCAGGAATAGTATAATTGTTTGTAAGCAAAGGCCACAGATAATTCCAAGCCAGAGTCCCTGAAATATCCATAAAAGTTTGGCATAAGCAACAAATTGAAATGTTAAAGTAATATTCTATTCTTTTATTTGTAAACACCAGCACTTTGCCTGCAGCCTAGGAAGAAAGGAACTAGGAAACATTTGAACAGTCAAGCTTGCGATGGAAAATAGTTTGCATCTAGGTAGCAGTTAGGATTCAAATATAGCAAATAAGTCTAGACAATGAGATATAATATGAAGTAGCTTTATGCCTACAATTAGTTATGATTATTCTCAATGAACAATTTTGAAATGAACAGATTACTGCTTCGTAGCAGGCCTTATAACAGGGAAAATATTTCATATTCTCAGACTACTGGTGGGAATGGTCCAGCTAGTTGAACGTCAAAACCAGAATTTCAATAAATGTTTAATTTTCAGAATACAGCATTTTAAGCATTGATCACAACATAAATTTAGAGCTTTGTAAATCATGTCAATGGGGAAAGTGTAACTGACCCTGCCACCAAGATGCAGTACAAAGGCCAAAAGGACCGCTGCAGGAATGGCAACCATGTAGTATGCCCCAAGATTAACATAAGCACACAATTTTTGCCACCCTCATCCTCTAACAATGCCTGAAATATTATTTTCAAAAAACCATTAGTTCGACAGAAAATGCTTTTGCAGTGTTTCCTTGAAGATGAATATTTTGGTAGCTCCAAATATGACTATCAAGGGTAAATCTTAACCTGAAAGAGCGCCTTGGATTCCATCTAAAATTGAGGAGGCTGCTAGCAGTGGGATCATGGTTGCAACATAATCAATAACCTCCCTTTCATTGCTGTAAGCATAACCCAAAACATTTCGTACAGAGAATAAAAGACATCCTATCATGGCTGCCTCTGCAATTGCCATAGAGAACACTACATACACTGCTAAGCGAGCAGCATGCGAGTGTCCAGCTCCTAATTCATTTGAAACTCGTGTACTGCCAGGCAAATATTGCGATTTTTTTTAATTGAGAATGACTTGGATTAAATCTTCGACAATCTAATATCGTAAAAAAAATTCCTTGTAAGGTTAAACAACTAACAGAAACAGTGGAAATTTACTAGTTGGCTGTAAAATGTACTAACCTTATAGCAGCACCAAAACCAAAGGGAACCATATATGCTAGAGTACCAGTGTTAAGGCTGCAAAATATAAAAGGAGCTCATAAAAATAAAGTAGATGCAATAAAATGCCCTGTTAAGATTAATTTATAGTTAAAATTTTTATACCACACTTCATAATTAAAATTCTCATATTACACATACATACCAGATTGAAAGGACTGATGTTTCAAGTTTTGGATTGGGCAACAGGCCTGACAAGAGAATAAGCATTTCGAAGGACCAATACTCCACGCTGTTTGACAGCCATAGAACAATGAACTGACAAAACAAATATAGAAAAAAATTCTGGTATAATCTGCTGTACATTATTAACAACTTGAAATATAATATGAACAAAAGATCTGGTTAAACCTTAAAAGGACGTCTATTCACCACAAAATTGCTATGAAGTATTACACAGATAACTTCGACCAAATCTTGTAGCTAAGAAATTAAACTAGTATAACAGATCATCAGTGAAGATGGAATGGCAAACTTAAGAAAATCTTTAATATCATGCAAGGCCTCCCTTGTAAAGGATGTCCATGTCTGCTTGCATAAAGGCGAGATGTTAATATATAGTAAGAGAAGTGCCACATTGACCCAGTTGGAAATGCTGCTTGCCAAGGCAGCCCCTTTACTACCTAATCCAGTTTTAAATACCAAAGCCCAGCAAATGGGAACATGGAAACACACAGTAATTGCAGAGCATAGCGTCATGGGAAAGACGATGCTTTGTGACTGGAGGAATTTTTGAAGGGGTTGAAGAGCTGCATAAGCAAACAGGCTGGGAATTAGCCATCTCATATTACACATACATACCAGATTGAAAGGACTGATGTTTCAAGTTTTGGATTGGGCAACAGGCCTGACAAGAGAATAAGCATTTCGAAGGACCAATACTCCACGCTGTTTGACAGCCATAGAACAATGAACTGACAAAACAAATATAGAAAAAAATTCTGGTATAATCTGCTGTACATTATTAACAACTTGAAATATAATATGAACAAAAGATCTGGTTAAACCTTAAAAGGACGTCTATTCACCACAAAATTGCTATGAAGTATTACACAGATAACTTCGACCAAATCTTGTAGCTAAGAAATTAAACTAGTATAACAGATCATCAGTGAAGATGGAATGGCAAACTTAAGAAAATCTTTAATATCATGCAAGGCCTCCCTTGTAAAGGATGTCCATGTCTGCTTGCATAAAGGCGAGATGTTAATATATAGTAAGAGAAGTGCCACATTGACCCAGTTGGAAATGCTGCTTGCCAAGGCAGCCCCTTTACTACCTAATCCAGTTTTAAATACCAAAGCCCAGCAAATGGGAACATGGAAACACACAGTAATTGCAGAGCATAGCGTCATGGGAAAGACGATGCTTTGTGACTGGAGGAATTTTTGAAGGGGTTGAAGAGCTGCATAAGCAAACAGGCTGGGAATTAGCCATCTGGCAAATTTCCCTGCTTCAAAAGATATTAAAGGGTCCTGCCCAAATGCAATTAGAATGTTGCCCATATATGCCCACACCACAGCAAGCGGTATGCTCACACAGAGAAGAGCAAAAATTGCTCTCTGTACATGAATCCCAAGCTGATGGTATTGCTTTGCCCCATAGGCCTGTCCACATAGTGTTTCCAAGGCACATCCCATTCCCATCTGTACAGGGTGAAAGAGAAAAATAGTTAGTCTTCTAAGCAAGATTGCATTCATGGCTTCTAAACAATAAGTTTGGATTTTTTTACTTCACTTTATAGAATTATATTGGATTCATGAAAGCAGATTACCAACCTCTAAATAACTTCTGTTCCGAGACTAAGAGCACATCTAAAAGATCAAATTTGATTTTTGTTTCATATGGCTTAGAGCTCTAGTTCAAAGGTGCAATACAGGATCATAATTAGTAAAGATATTTGTATCTGCCGAGCAACCCTAATTGAAAAATCCAGGTTATTTTAGAGAACCATTTAGGAGGTATTAATAAATTTCTCAGAACTTGTAGCGCAAACTATTGAAAACAGAAATAGGATGTTTATTTAGCACCTGGGTGCACAGACTGACTGCAAGAACATTAGAAGCCTGCTATATGATTTGAGTCTGTATTTAGGCTCTTGTCAAATATTTGTTAAGCATAAAATGTTTCAACAGAACATCATTATCAAAATAATATTTCGGGGATCAAATGCCTCTTCAATATTTAGTAATTTGTTTCTTTCAAACATCTTATACCAAATATAGTTACAGGGGATGGCTTATCTATAAAACAGAGCATTTTGATGTCTTATGATTTTACGCTTTATAACGGCCATTTGCTAGTTCAAGATCTATGCAGTATGCAATCATGTACGTTAGGACGTAGTACAACTAAGCATATGAGATTTAGTTTTTCAACCTTTCTAAATTTTTCTGGAAAGAAAGGAGTCCAGATTCTCTAATTATGGTTTAATTTTTCAACCTTTCTAAATCTTTTTCCTCTATGGGAATTTTACAAAGAAAATGATCTCAGAAAAGTATTGGAACTATGAACTCTTACGATAAAAACAAACCAAAAGCAAGGAAGGTTTGTTAATCACACCAGCATAGTGGGGCCGGAGACACTTGCAGAGGAAGTAGCAATAGATGCACTAGAGAGCGCAAGCTAAATGGCACTAGATACCACCTGCAAGCTATAACAAGCTAAATGGCCCAGCATTGTTTCTTTACTTCTGCTGCACTTCATCTCCGAATACAAATGTCTCCTCCTTGGCTAGAAGCGGGCGGATCTAGCACATCATTATCATGCCTATGGGTATAAATTGAATCACCTCTCTCCATAGTTGATTGAATGGAAGAATTGCATTCGACCAACTTAAAAGCCGGATTGTCAGAAAAATACACGCAAAAAGAAATACAATGAAAATGGCAGAAAACAAAAACACTGACGACCAAATCGGAACACAATAACCACTTCACATATTTACCCATGGTAGATAAACACTTCGCGGAAGAAGGTGAAGCATAGTAACGGTTTTGTGATAGAAATATGCAAGAAAAGTGGAGGAGCTCGACTCCAAAATCTGAAGACTACTCCAATTCCGTCCTCATTGTCTCTCTGTTTTTGTTTTCATTGTATTTCTTTTATGCGTGTATTTTCTTTTATAGCATAAGAATATTGAATCGCCTCTGTAGAAGAGAGATGGAAGAAATTTAAAAAGAAAAAATCGATCTTTCATCTTATTACAGATATTTAGTTCTTCTCGATCTTTCAGCTTATCACAGCTTTTTAATTCTTCCCATTGCATTTGAAGGTAAGCGTGTCAAAAACTAAGTTGACCACGGGACAAGATGTACATTCAGGCCGCTTGAAAATTCTAGGCCCGGGAGACAATAAGTATGAATTCTGTACATATCAGTTAGAAATACAATCATGTTTTATTGCTGTTTTTGGAATTTGATAAAAGAGTGCGTGTTTTTAATTATAGGTAGATGTTCATTCCTAGGGATTTCTTCTTTTGTCATTACAGGTGGATTTGGTCTCAGTATAATTTTGATTCCATTAGACTATTTTATTTAAAGAAATTGTGGAATTGTGTGGTCTAATTGTGAGGTCTAAGTTTTCAATCAACTCTGTCGAAAGATTGATTATAATTATTAATTTTGGACAAGTGTTCGTAAAAATCAAATAAATATATAATGATTTAGATGAAATTTTGAAGTATATATTGATTCTTTTTAGTGTTCGAAATATGGATGTTTCTAAGAATGGTCTTTGTAATATGATATCACATTCTTGTTTGCTGGTCTTGGGACGAATTCCCAAGTCTGATTCTTCTCAGTATTTCTCAACTGTTGTTGATTAACGAGGGGTGAAGCTAGGAAAATCATTAAAGTGAAAGATCATGGTTTAAAAGGTAAAGTATTTTATTTCTGGGAAATACATAGTTGTTTCTAGATAAATTAATGTATTTAAATATCAAGAAATAACATAGTCATAAAAAAACATTTACTAAGCTAGCGTCTAGTACTTAGGGGTGAGAGTCAACAATTTAAATTTTGAATTTTTGAATTTTGAGTCAAAATTGCATCATGCAAGATCACTTGTGCACATTGAGAGTTGGTCAAGGGTAAAGAATACAAAATCTTAGAATAAAAAAATGATATATAGAAGTGTGGGCTAATAATTAGGTGAATGAGTGATAATAGGTGCATAAGGTCAAGATACAATTGAATATATAGAAGTGTCTGTATGCGAGAGTAAATAAAGATGGATAGGGATCTGGGAAGGAGCCTAGCATGGTTAGAATTGACTCAATCACTATACAGATGAGGAAAACTCTAGATAGCACACACAAAATCCTTGCTAAGAGAGACCCATTGAGTTACTCTTGGTCTCGTGGTAAGATCCATTCAAGCATGGATTGAACCAAGGGATTGTTCACTTCATGCAAAAGTAGAATGTTTGTGGATGGTAGTAGGGTTGTTGTGGTCTATCTAATTTTATTAATGGAAATGAATGGGATGACAATGAATGCTTTGGTTATTATTTTTAATGTTTATTTGATGCAATGACATTTGATGTCATTGGTTGAAGGGTTATATTTGAGTTGTAGTTTTTTTAGTGAGAATGTTCATATCTCTCATTTTCAAGTTTCAATTTGAAATGCAAGATTTAAAATGAATGTGTCAGGTTGGGATAAGGGGTTTTTGCAAGAAACTTATCATAGTAAATCTACTCTATCTCAAAGAAATACATTTAATCTATTCTAAATAAAACACATATTTGTATTCTAACAAAGAAATGGCAACACAAGGTTACTATTCTCAAGCAAGCTTAAATTTTCTAATTCCTAAATAAAAGGCTTAGAAAACTTGTAAAGGATCTATAAATAAAGAAGCCTCATAAAAGATTTTTGATGTTGTTTATGGTGACTTGTGTCCTTAGAGAACCCAATTTTTTGTTGATTCTCCTTTACAACAATTAGCAATTCCTCTTGATGACAATGAGGTTAGGGAAGATCTAAATATAGGAAGTGGAGATTAAATGGAATATGTAGGAGGCCTTGAAGCTTCAATACGGAAGGGAAAAGACTCATAGAGTCATGTGTTGAGGATAAGAATGTTGTAGGTGGAGGCCATAATGCAAAAGGCTTAATTCTCTATATGTGATTTTCTATCCTTGTTCTAGAATTAAGGGAATATGGAATGTAAAACTATTATCAAGAATCTTGGCAAAATGCAAAAACATCAACCTCTCAAATGCCAAAGGCAAGGGGAGTATGAATAGGTTTGAGGCTTCTCAATCATGGGGAATTGTTTGGGAGAAGACTCAAGAGTTGATGGATAGATGAATGTAATCGATTGAGAGTTAAGAGGAGAGAAGAATTAGCTACGGGGAGTTAATGCTTAAGAGGGACTAGAATGAATTCTCAATTAAGACAAAAAATGGTGGCAAAACAACCAAAAATAAATAAATTATATATCTACCAAACACAAGGTCACCCCTTTTTCTAGGGTTGGCCCCTCAAGCAACCATTTAGTCTCCCAAGAAACTCTTTAGTCAAAGGTCTACAAAAGGCTTTTAGTATTGCACAAGTACTTGGAACTTAACTTGAAGGCTAAATGAGCTGGACAAGAGGCTAAGAAGGCCGAGGACACTATCATCATGTTGGAAAATGTTGAGTGGATATGCAACTTAGGGCACATGAGTCATGATTTGGGTTGCCAAATTCATCATTGGAGTGCCATGCTAGCATAGACAATTTTAGGCACTTACAAAATCAAATTTAGCACAAAAGTGTGTCATGTGTCACTATGTAATAATATTAAGACGTTCCATCAAAAAGGACCCAAGACTAAATGGGAATTAGCAATTTAGCATGGGTATGCAAATTCCACCATTACATTTTTCCCACACTTTGAGGTGCATGTGAATCCTAAAATGAATATGTATTTCAAAGTATATGAGCAGTCATAAGCATGCGTGAAACACAAATATTTGAACATAGAAGGATATAGGGTTCATGTAAAGTAATGGATCCACTAAATCTCTTTGTGTGTATGCTCTCACCTTGGCATGCATGCTTTGTATGGACTTACACAATAGGGAAAAGATGTGCAATGAATATCTAATGTCTAACAAGTGAAATATGCACAAATTACAACCTTGTTTAATTATTTATTAATTAAAAATGTAAGGATATAAAGAGTAAGGTTATAAAATTCTCTGTGTATCGAAAGTGGTGTGGTAATACTCCACCTAATATGGTAGTAGTATGATGGTATGACATATTAGAAAATGTCATGTCATGACGATCATGATCATGGTGATAAGTCTTATGTAGCATAAATCACTACCTAAAATCTCAACATAAGAATTTTAGTGACAATATATTCTCCCTCTGATTGGTTGCATAGAACATGCACAAGGAATTGGAGGAGGGGGGCAATAATATGAAAAGTAAATATAAGTGAATAAATCATATAAATAAGGTAATAAGTGTCATGGATAGCATCATTTGACAAACAAGTAGGTAAATATCAAATGATAATCATGTAAACCATATAGACTAGAAATAATAATCAAAGTGTAAGATTTCCTCAAAATGGGTAAATCATAAGGTGAAAATGGCCCTAGATGCACAATATAAGTGGTGCGGGAAGACATAGTGTCCCCAATATAGCTCTTGGTACATTTTAGGCATGTGAACATAGGGTAGGATGGGGAAGGTATCATGTCTTAAATGTGACTAGATAGCTCTAGGAACATAATCAAGCATGTAAGCACAATATGATATGGGGGAGGTATGATACCCTCCAATATAAAGTCAAGATAGCATGGTAGAGAATGAAAAAAATAAGATTCCCACATTCTAATAGTTAGCTATATTTAGACTCTTGTCAAATATTTTTTAAGCACAAAACGTTTGACAGTACATCATTATCAAAATTAAATATTTTGAGAATCAAGTACCTCTTCAATATTTAATCATTTGCAATAACCAATCTCTCATAAGTAGTAATTTGTTTCTTTCACACATCTAACTGGAACTTGAATGACACACTTGCAATCATAACATCAATCGTCACCCAAGACTCAAATACAGTAAGCCGTGTTCTCGAAGAGGTCGGTCACCCAATTTCCCAAATCTACTTAACTTGCAACCCCATTTCAAAGTTCCTCATGAACCACTTATTATAAGAGCTTGCAACCCCATTTCAAAGTTCCTCGTGAACCACTTATTATAAGAGCTACCTGCTTCAGCAGAGCGTCATTATGAAATATTTACTCTGTTGTGGACCAGAAAATATATCAAACAGGGGTTGCAGGGGATGGCTTATCAATAAAACATAATAGTTTGATGTCTTATGATTTTAGATTTTACAACGGCCGTTTGCTAGTTCAAGATCCATGCAATCATGTAAATTAGGACTCAGTACAACTAAGCATATAAGGACACCAGTCACCCTGGAAAGAAAGCAGTTCAGATTATCAGATTATGGCTTAATTTCTCAAGCTTTCTAAATTTTCTTCCTTTATGGGAATTTAACAAGGAAAATGATCTCAGAAAAGAATTCAAACCATAAGCTCTTACAATAGAAGCAAACCAAAGCAAGCAAGTTTTGTTAGCTATACCATCACAGTGAAGCCGGAGACACTTGCAAAGGAAATAGCTATAGATGCACTAGAGAGTGCAAGCTCCCCTAAATGGCCTACCACCATAACAGATATCACCTGCAAGCTATACTCTAACAAACTCACTGTCACCATAGGCCCTGTTATCCAGCATTGTTTCTTTACTTCCTCCCATACTACACCTCCGTTACACTTCACTTTATCCTGCTCATCTCCGAATGCAAATGTTTCCTCCTTGGCAAGAAGCGGATCTGCCACACCATTCTCATGCCTATGGCTATGAATTGAATCACCTCTCCCCATGGTTGAAGAGAGATGAAAAACACAACTTAATCTTCCACTTTATCACACAGTTTGAAAACTGTATTGCTTGTGGAGGGAGATAAGGGAGAAAAGGGTATCAAAAACTGAGTGGGCCGCCCACCACAGCCTTTTATCTGCTTTTGTGCTGTTTTAGGAACATTTTATACAGTTTCCAACATATCGCCTTGTAAATTCTCTGATCATCATAACTACATGGAGGGAAAGCTGGTGACATATACACTAAAAGACCTCAGTTTGATAAAAACAAGAAATGCTCCTGTCAGGGATTTAAGGATTTTTTCAATAGAAGACAATCAAAATTTTGATAAGACTTGTATGCGTAGATTTTGGATAGATCTTCAATTATAGTTAAATATATATTTTGTCATATCTTGCCATATTTTGTCATTTCTTTTCTAATTGATTCGACGAGATGTGGGTTATATTGTGTTCCTTTCATAACAATAATTGGAAATTTAGTGCTTAAACTCAGGGATCTATGGAACTTTAAATTGATTTTTTTATGTAAAATGCTCCCTGGAATCTTCAGATTTATTCTGTGTTTTAACTATTTGGAAGAAAGCTTAATTGCTGTGTTTTAACAGTAATATGTTTTCAATAAACCCAGATGCAGCAAGCAAACTGGCTTTATCGGTGAATAGATAGAAAAGGCCAAGAAAAGGCAAACTAGCTTCCAAAATAGGTATGGAAATTTGTCCTTTCGAAATTCTACTGCAATCACCTGAAAAGAGGGCAGTGGCTATTCAGCATACAGCATGTCCCTGTAACATATCCTTTGGCATTTTCGATTTCATCTCCTATTATACAGATCTTAAATAGGAGTGTATAGCGTTAAGTTATTATATCTATCTAAAATATTATTTTATTTTACTTTACAATCATTTTATTTATTTTAATATTTTTATTAAATGAAAGAGAAAATAAAGGTCTTTATTATTACAACACTTAAATGGTAGAAAGTTTAAATAGATCTAAAAAAGGAGATCACCAAAAGAGATTATTATAGACAAACAACAAAAGAGAAAAAATATTATTACAAAATTAAGAATGTACCACAACACAAAAGCAATATTAACCATCAATACTACAAATATAATCTAATTGAAGGGAGAATGATTCAGCCTTTGAAGATTGAGAGTTGCCTCCCTTTCCTTAGAAAGTTGACACAAAGCATCTTTGAGAGAGTCAATGTTGTTACTAGACTCATGGTTAGTAGTATTTTTCTCCTTATTTGCTTTGGCTCGGGATATATCCTCCTCAAGGATCTTCATGCTAGAAGCAATTTTCTCTAGACATTGTTTGTTCAATTTAAAGACATTAGCAATCAAGTTGTGCAATTCTTTGACTTTCCTTTTGAGTGAGACCATTTTGTTTTGCATGGAATAATCATTTTGTGGTTAAAATAGTGAGTAGTGTAGGTAAAATATTTTTGTTAATTTTATTCAACACATTGCTTTTATTGTCTTTACGAACATTGGTAGTTAGTTTTTCATCCCTCTTCTTCGACCCCTTTCTCTCCTCTTTATTATGCTTCTAAGAGAAACATTCATCCTTGTCCTTATCTTTTTTGTATGATTCTTGATGTCATATCTCTCCTCAACAACAACAATGGCACTCTGCTTATCCTTCTTGGTCCGTGAGTAGGGGAGAGTCTACTATTGGACAAACTAACATCAACATCCACAATTATCTTCTTAATGTTGCAAATGACAAGATTCTCCTTTAGAATTGTTCTACTTTATCTGCTAGTATATAGGAATTCTATGTAGTGGAAGAAGATAGACATTTTAACAAGTTATAACTTGTCAACATGAGAGATGAGAGTACATTTCCATGAAGCTAGTTTCTTTCGAGAATGTTCAAGAAAATTATTCGAGATGGATTTACTTATTCTTCTTGAAGAGAGGGGCATACTCAAATAGGTAGCATGAAGGGGGCTAATATTACAATCAAGCACATTAGCAATCTATAATTACAATCTTTGATCAATATTAAAAATAAGCCACTTTTATCTAGATTTATGTTTTGTCTAGAGAAAACAACATAGTCTTGCAAATCTTGGTTTCAACAATAGAAGATTGATAAACGAGTATTGTATCACCCACAAACTATTTTTTATTGTAGAAGTTGGATTGAATCCATTCAAAGTAGCAGTATAAACATTCTTTGAAATATTCCTTCCCAAAACTTCAACTAGAATGATGAATAGGTGAGGTGGGTCTCCTTGTCTAAGTCCCAATTTTAAAGAAAAATGACCACATGACACTCCATCTATAATAATAGAAAACCAAGGAGTGGTGCTACAATTTTTTATTACTTTCAAGATCTTCTCTTAGAGTCCAAATTCTATAATAACTTTAAGTAGAAAATCCCAAGAGACTATCTCATAGGCTTTGGAGATATATAATTTTAAAGTCATACTATGCTTTATTTTATCCATAGATTAAAATTCCTCATGGATAATAATGACAAATTCTAAGGTTTGTCTTCTTGGATTAGTCATCTTGATTCTTGGGAATAATCTTCTCCATGAACGGCTAGATTCTCAAAATAAGAAGTCTGATTAGGGTTTTATAAATTGCATTACATAGGGTAATAGAGATAAAATGTTGAGACTATTAGCCCTCATTCTCTTAGAAATAAGGACTAGGAAGTTATTATTAAGTTCTCTCAAGATGCTACCATGTCATTAAAGAAATCCGTGGCTTCATAAAACACATCTTCACCAACTATATCCTATAACGATTGAAAAAATGTTGGGGGAAGGCATCTAGATAGAAGCTTCATAAGGATCAAAAGATCTATGCAACCACCTTGACATCATCTCAAGTTAAATGACAACAAATATATTTATTCTCTCTCATTTAAAGAACATTAGTGATAAATTGTAGTAATCTTTCTCTATAGAGGAGCCCATGGAGGGGACTCTCTTTAAGAGAGAAATAATTTGACACCTTCTTCTTTGTAATTTTGGTACCATCTTCTTTGAGATACTCTTCAATTTTATTATTCTTTTTTGTTTAAGAATAGATTTATGGAAAATTTTATGCTTTGATATCATGTTTTAATCCATTGTATTTTTAATTTCTATTTTTTAGGATCTATATATTTTGGAATAACTATATTGCCTAACATAATGTTAGCAAGTTGTCTTAAGACTTGAACAATCTGGGGTCCTTTTTGAGGCACAACTCTCTCACAATTTTTGTGTATATTGGTACTTCATTCATTGCTTGAATCAGAGGTATTTTGTGCAAACATTTCTAAGTTGGCCCCATAGGTCAAATTTAGTTTCATTGGGATTTTTGTGTGGTTAATCTTTTAGGGAACAATGTTTCTGGACTTGTGATGTTTTGTTGAGTCCTATTTTGTTAAGGTTTTTTTGGTTGATTTTCAATAATTTCTATTGGGGGCTCCTCATCAATTATTTATGTAATTTGAGGAGATGAATACCCAACAAGGATCTTTCCTAAATGGAGGTGAACGCACTCACCTCTACCCCATAGGTTGGGTATTAGATTGTTTCATTAGTATAAGCATGTTGAATAGGCATGTTGTTAGGGTTAGGTGTAGGTTGGACTGGTAGCTGAGGTATTCTTGGCTATGGTGGGGTGGCCATGGTTGGATTTGGAATTATAGCAAGATTTTGTAGCTACAAAGGTTGTTGTGGTTATGGGGAGTTCATATTTTGGTTTTGTAATTATTGACTCCCCTGCCACTGTGATGACCATTGGTTTTGTTAGGGTGAGCACTGAGAATTATAATTCAGAGCTTGATAAGACTGTGGTGACCATATGTCTTGTTGTGGAGCTCAATTGGGTGCTTGGGGCATTGGCCATGATTGGTTTTGTGCATTATTCTAGGGCTGAGTGTTCTAATGTGAGAAGTTTGAATTACCACATAGAAATGATATATTGTTTAAAGATAATGGATATGGAGGCATACCTTATCTTTGTTACCAAGGTTTGCACTGAGCAATGTAAAATAGTTGACTTTCTTCATCCTCTAAGACTTGAATTTAGACTTCCCTTGCCTTTCTTTAGAAATATTTGTCAACTTCTTGCATTAATAGTTTGTCCTTTTTTAGCAACAATGTGGACATTATTCAGTTGGGGTTGCTTATTCTTCCTCTTTCTTCTTCTTAATGTGCAATGTGTCTAGTTGGGAGGTCAGGTGGCCGATTATGTCCTCCTTCATGTTGGACAAGAGGTTAGTGAGTTCCACCCTTGAGACTCTTATGGATGTTTTGTTGAAATAAGGGGTTTTCTTAGCCTTGGTCTTCCTTAGGGATGATTTGGAATAGTTTTTGCATACTTTGAAAATATCCTTAAATGGAAATTGAGATATCTATCCCATACCCCTATGATGTTAAGGGCTTCCATACAATCTCCATGTACTCCCCACAAAAATATCAGCTTTAATGACTCAAGAGAGAGCATGTTCTAATGTGATTTATTCAAGAAAAATTGAAATATTTCCACATAGTCCTCAAGTGGTTCATCTTCTCTCTATAACATCCTAAATATGCCATCCCTCTTCATCTTTGTCACTCTACAGTAATCTTGATATTTTTGCAAAAATTTCCTTCATCATTTCCCAATTGGGCACTACATTTCTCCCCAATCCCATAAGCCACTACAAAGCGAGATCCTTAATGTAGTTGGAAAGAGCTTGAGCCTATGAGAATCTGTAGTATAATCATAACTATGGAATAACACATCAAACTCAAACAAGGATGTGCTTAGGTCTTCAATAACTAACCCATATAAAAAATGGGTAATTTTGAAGGGAGTATGTTCTTAAGAGGAACAGTCCTTTCTTGGTTTTTTATTGGAAACTCAAATTTCACATGCTCTACTGGATTGTCCATTGCTTCCTCAACCATGGTGTTAACATGTCTTCTATAAATCTCCTCTGTTTGGAGTAGCTACTGGTGTGAGGGGTGGTTTTCTTCCATTAATTCCCTCAATAGGTTCTTTGTTTGCACCAGTGTCTACAAATTCTTCTTGAATTGAGGGGAGAAACCTTCTCAGAGTGTCTCTCTACCTCCACATATAATAGTCTTGATCTTAGTAAGTGGTCTGTGTATGTTGTTAGTGAATAATTCTTTTGTTGATTTCTAGATATCTATTGGTCTTAATGTTGAAACAAAAATTACTAATCTATGAAAGCTTTTAAAATAAATTAAACCACAAATAAGAATTTTGAACTTAGCACCATCCCCAAAAATGACACCAAAAATGTAGAGCTTCCCTTATTGTCTAATTAACTTGGTGTAGGTGATCATGCACACATGGATTAATGGACTTGAACATCCCTAAACTAAGTAGTTCATAATTCAAGAGAGGGTTTCGATTAACTATCAACCTAAAACATAGAAAATAGAGTTGAGGGATCACCAAAATGATGGAAATGGGGTGATAGGTCTACCTATTCTTCTATATTCATTAAGAAATGAAATCCACACAAAAAATGACTTACAACCCTTTGTGAGTCAACTCAATGAGGCAATCTACTGATTTCCTTATGACTGAGGATGGGGGTGTCAGCCTAAACAACACTTTTGGGAGAAAAACTAAAAATAGTAAATCAACCTAATTATGCCCATTCAAATTTGAAACATCAATTTAAAGGTCAATGAAAACAAAAAACAAAAAACTTTCTACAGATCTGAGAAGGGCGGGAGGGTGTGTACCTATCACCAAAAATTATTTCTAGAAGCCTGTCTAGGACTCATTCACCCATGGGTGAATGGGTCTTTTCTCAGGGTTTTCACTCAAATTTTGAGAGTATCTGATGTCAGTTTGTAGCTTCTGACTGGTCTAGGTTTTAGTGTCAGAATTTTGGGAATACTTTCTACAGGCGAGTTTTTGTGAGATGACAACAAATATGCAACCTTGAGATTTTCAACTTCAACCTAAAAACTTGCACATTCACAAAGAGGATAAAAATATTTTATTTTGGTGAATGGGGGTTTGCCTTGGTCAAACCTCATTTTGGTAATTAAACAATGAAATGAAACAATGAAAGCATGAAAGGAACGAACAATTCTATGTTGCAATTCAACAAACCCTTGAATAAACCTTGATAATGGAGATCTTAGAAGGTCTGAAACTTGCATGAAATGGCTTCAATCGATGTGGATCTTGATGCTTGAATTATGATTTGAATGCTTGACTTGAATCTTTGAAACCTACATCACAATATTAGCTCCAAAATCATGCATGATTGCATAAAGACTTTGACACGATGCTTGAGATCTTGATTGATGCAATAAATCACTAATAAATTTGCTCTTGAATGCTCTTGATCATAATTCTTGCTCTTGTAATTGATCACTTGAAATTCTAGGATTGACAAAATAACCTTGTATTTATAGGTATGTATCCTTAATTTCCCAAAAATTAAACATTACAAGCCGACATCAAAATTTGAATTTAGGGACATTAAAATACTGCCAAAGTTCAAATTCCTAGGTAGGACACATTCACCCATGTCTCAAGTCCCTATTCTTGGAACACACATTGCTCAAGATACAACGTTATTTGTTGGCATTAATTATTGTCGAGATTCCCCTTCAAAAAATGTAATTTAATGGGCTTGTAGATGTAAATAGGGCTTATTTAGGCCTAATTAAGTCCAATTTAATTAGGAGGGCCCAAACAAAGTGTTAAAATGTAAGGAGTACATTTTAGTACACTACATTTAGCCCCCACTTTAGTGAGAGGAGCATAAGCACAAACTCACACTAAAGTAGACAATCAAGAGAGGTCTAATTGTACAACTATTGGAAAGATAAGATGGAAAAGGTCAAGGAGGATGATCAAGCCCCAAAGATATAATATCTCATGGAAAACAAACAAAGGTACAAAGAGACGCATGCCAATGTTAAAATATATGCAACAACAATGACAAGATACTTCACAAGCATACAATGCCAAAGACTTAAAGAAAGAAAGGAAAAGAGGGTGGATCAAGCCTCAATTATTTTTCCAACTTGATGTGGATCAAGCCTTAGTTGTTTGTCCAAAAACAAATTTAGAAGTGAAACCATTTGTTCACTATGCAAATAAAAATGCCCTCACAAGGGCTAGTGCAATTTGATATACACTAGGTGAGCCCCCAGAAAGTGGCTAAGTGAGAAAGTCACACTAGGTCTACAGGCTCTCATCATACAATGAGAAAGGCATGCCATTTATACATGCTCCCATTCTACTAACCATACCAAATTTATACCTCCTTATAACTTTGATAAGGCGCCACAAAAAATAAACTTTGAGCTTCATAAGGCTAGCAAGCTACATTATGCTAGACACTCATGAACAAAATGCAAATAAGATAAGTTATGTTCAAAGGGTTTTTCTTAATTCATGTAAGGTCTCTACTTAGGCAACATCGTGTCTAATGTCTCCAAAAGAGGACAAGTCTAGGATAAAAGATTCACAACTTAGAGAATTCAATCTGTAGCATTAGCACTAAGAGGAATGCCATATACTAAGAAAGGTCACACTCTTGAAGGACATCAAACCCAATGAAACCACCAAAAAGAGGACATGTCACATGAAGTAAGAAGACCACACTAAGAAACATGAGCTATAGTAAAAAAATGTCAAAATTATAATGCCAATGTATGCCCCCACTTTAAAGAAATTGCTAAACACCATGTTGTGAGAAATTGATTTAAAGTAGAAAATGATTAATGCTAAACAATAAAGAATAAATTAGATTTTATTTGGAAAGATCTATGCCAAACATATGTTTTCAAATGAATTTGTTTCATGAAGAGGGGTTGCCCCCAAGTGAAATCCCAAAATAACACATAAGGGATCCACGACTTTAGGGTTAGCGTATGTCATTGCTACAATGATATTATAGAGCTCGAAAATGTCATCATTCCCCAAATACACGTAGAACTAGAAGAATGACACATAGAGAGTGAAAAAAAAGAAAATCTTTTGGTTCAACATGGAAGAGACCTAAATGTCTCAAAGCATTGTGTCATCCCCAAAAGGAAAACACAAGACAAGAGAAAAGATAAAGGTTTATGACATGTAGAAGAATGAAGATACAAATAGAGGAATGAACATAAAGAAATGTAAAATAAAATGATATGAGGGATCACATTACACACATGAAATCACACAAAGAACATGAAAAGAAAATAAAGAAAAATAATAGTAAAGCACTTGCAAGTCAACCTATAGCAGGTCATCTACATATCAATCTTGTTCAGTATATATGGAAGGTGGATAACTAGCCAAAGGGACAATGACAAGTGTTGTACTGCGAGCATCACCAGGTTCAACGCATGGTGAGTCACTCTTTTTAGGAGGATCATCATGGTTGTTATCATTTAAGTTCATGGATCTTGAGGAAAACAATAAACTCAACTCATTATGCACTTCCTCATCAATTTTAGCAATCTCATCATTATCATCCAAGTTATTCACAATAGGAGGTCTAACAATAATATCCATGGAAGGTTCAAGTGTTGTTTTTGTTGTGGAAAAGGTGGAGAATCATCATGTCATTTGCTTCAATTGGTATTTGATCTTAATTTTTAGATTTATCTTTTGTTTATAACTTATGAGAAATAACATGATGTCTACACCTATGCTCTCTAACATTTTGGTTTATTTTTGTATGGTTTTCAAGTTGTGATTTTGTAGGAGCGGATTTATCAACCATAGTTTTTTTCTTCCCGCAAGGGAGGAATGAAAGGAACCATGGGAGGTTGCTCAACCACTTTCTCTTTAGCTTTATAAACTTGTTTAATTTGAGGACGCACAATGTAACTTATTTGGTTATCTTGTGGTCTCTTATAGGATATAAGTGAAGGATTTTTCATGGATTGTTCTTGGTTACTTGGAAGGGCTTTTTTTGGAAAATGGTCAACGCTCCCCTCAAGATTCATGACATGAACTAACCACCTCCTTTGGATCTGTTAACTCTAGTGGTTATATCAAACATTAATAGGTCAACCTTTTGGTGCAATGACAACTTTGGGGCCAACAATTGGTATCAAAGCCAAAGAATTATTGGGTTCGAATCCCCTTGGCTTGCACTAAGGGGGAGATTTTTGGAAAATGGTCAGTGCTCCCCTCAAGATTCATGACATGAAATAATCATCTTTCTTGGATTCATTAATTTTGGCGGTTGTATCGGACATAAAGAGGTTGACCTTTTGGTGCAATGATAATCGTGGGGCCAACACTTTTGATTCAATCATAGTATCATCGATGATGGGAGGCTCAATCATGGGTTGAGGTATATTGATAAGGGATAATTATGCTATACATTTGGATTTGAACTTTTGGTAGGATTTGTAAAAGAAGTCCTCACGAGGCTTAATAGGTTTCATAGGTATGGGCCAAAAGAAATCCAATGAGAAATTCCCATGGGAAGATGTAGGATTAAAACCACTATGGTACATAGTAAAGATATCATTTCCAAATGGAAACTTTAAGCATTTATGCACAATCAATGGGATGACATTCATGGAGTGAAGCCATGGGTAGCCTAACTTCAAATGAAATTGGTCCAACAACGGGATGATGGAGAATGAGACAATTGTTTCGGTCCAAATTTAAGATAAAGTTATCAAACCTATCATAGGGCAAGAAAAACCATTATGTGTTTTGATCCATGCTTTCGGTTGTTCATAAGTATCTTGATAGAGTTCATGCACAAACACAAATTCTTCAGTGAGAACATTCTCTACACAAATGGGATCAAATAATACCCCATTAGTAGGCTTGTCATAAATTCTTTCGACTATGTAAAGAGGACCATTGGTGCATGCTTAATCATGTCATTGGATGAGAAAACAATATCAAGGGGCATATTTGTTCGGCCTTTACAAGGTTAAAATTCAATTATTTCAATCATAGTATCCAAATGATTTTCCTCATTATCATTCATGTTATCATCATTTGTGTCAACATTCATCACATCATTCTTTGTTTCACTAGCTTTGAAAAAGGAGATGTTATGATTTGGCATGGGATTGGTAATGATTTGTAAATTTTGGTTGGGAGGGGAAATGAAATTATTACCTTGATCATTGACACCACCAATTTGGATATGATTAGAATCAATGAGGTCTTGCACAGTATATTTAAGATGCATACATCATTTTGTATCATGTCCATTTTGATAGTGATAATGGAAAAAGGAATTTTGGTTATGGTTTGGAGGTAAAGGCTTAGTAGGATCGGGAGCTCTAACAAGAGGTAAGGAAATTAAGTTCTTGTTTAAGAGCTACAACATGATGGAATGAAGGGTATTGAGTAACGACATAAAATTGATAAGGATTTGTCATTTTTATAGCAGCCACATGGGAGTCAACATGTTGTGTTGGTTGAGGGTAATTTAGTTGTATAAAGCCATTTTTTTCTTGAATGGTTAGAAGTTGGTTTGAGGCATGGATTCATATTTTTCACGATGGTTAGAGGGAGCTTTCACTTCACAACTACTAACTGAATTTTTGTAATCATGAAGGGTTGTACATAAGTTTGTAAAGGAGGGAAATTTTAACATCTCAATTTTAGCTTGTATTTTGTGTTGCAAATAAGCAATTAACATTCTTTGAAGTTTGACATTATCAATTTTAGCAATCTCGTCATTATCATCCAAGTTAATCACAACAGGAGGTCTAACAATAATATCCATGGAAGGTTCAAGTTTTGTTTTTGTTGTAGCGAAGGTGGAGAATCATCATTTGGTTTTCTTCAATTGGTATTTGATCTTGAGTTGTTGATTCATCTTTTGTTTGTAACTTACGAGCAATAGCACGATGTCTACACCTATGCTCTCTAGAATTTTGGTTTCTTTTTGTATGGTTTTCAAGTTGTGATTTTGTAGGAGTAGATTTATCAACCATAGGTATTTTTCTTCCCACAAGGGAGGAATGAAAGGAACCATGGGAGGTTGTTCAACCGCTTTCTCTTTAGCTTTATAAACTTTTTTTAATTTGAGGACACACAATGTGACTTATTTGGTTATCTTGTGGTCTCTTATAGGATATAGGTGAAGAATTTGTCATGGATTGGTCTTGGTTACTTGGAAGGGATTTTTTTGGAAAATGGTTAGTGCTCCCTTGAGATTCATGACATGGACTAACCACCTTATTTGGATCCATTAACTCTAGCAGTTATATTAGACATTAATAGGTCAACCTTTTGGTACAATGACAACTGTGGGGCCAACAATTGGTATCAAAGCCAAAGACCTGTTAGGTTCGAATCCCCTTGGCTTGCACTAAAGGGGAGATTGTTGGAAAATGGTTAGCTCTCCCCTCAAGATTCATGACATGGAATAATCGTCTTTCTTGGATCCATTAATTTTGGTAGTTTTATCAGACATTAATAGGTTGACCTTTTGGTGCAATGATAACCGTGGGGCCAACACTTTTGATTCAATCATAGTATCATCGATGATGGGAGGCTCAATCATGGGTTGAAGTATATTGCTAAGGGATAATCATGCTATGTGTTTGAATTTGAACTTTTGGTAGGATTTGAAAAAGAAGTCCTCGTGAGGCTTAATAGGTTTCATAGGTTCGGGCCAAAAGAAACCCAATGAGAAATTCCCATGGGAAGATGCAGGATTAAAAACACTATGGTGCACAGTAAAGATATCATTTCCAAATGGAAACTTTAAGCATTTATGCACAATCAACAGGATGACATTCATGGAGTGAAGCCACGAGTAGCCTAACTTAAAATGAAATTGGTCTGACAACGAGATGATGGAGAATGAGACAATTGTTTCGGTCCAACTTTAAGAGCAATTTATCGAACCTATCATAGGGCAAGAAAAACCATTATGTGTTTTGATCCATGCTTTCAGTTGTTCATAAGTATCTTGATAGAGTTCATGCACAAAAAATAATTCTTCAGTGATCACATTCTCTACACAAATAGGATCAATTAATACCCCATTAGTAGGCTTGTCATTGATTCTTCTAACTATGTAAAGAGGACCATTGGTCCATGTTTAATTATGTCATTGGATGAGAAAGCAATATCAAGGGGCATATTTGTTTGGCCCTTACAAGGTTAAACTTCAATTATTCCAAGCATAGTATCCAAAGGATTTTCCTCATTATCATTCATGTTATCATCACTCGTGTCAACATTCATCACATCATTCTTTGTTTCACTAGCTTTGACAAATGAGATGTTATTATTTGGCATGGGATTGGTAATGATTTGTAAATTTTGGTTGGGAGGGGAAATGAACTTATTACCTTGATCATTGACACCACCAATTTGGATATGATTAGAATCAATGACGTCTTGCAAAGTATATTTAATATGCATACATCATTCTGTATCATGTCCATTTTGATAGTGATAATAGAAAAAGGAATTTTGGTTATGGTTTGGAGGTAAAGGCTTAGTAGGATTAGGAGCTCTAACAAGAGGTAAGGAAATTAAGTTCTTGTTTAAGAGCTGCAACATGATGGAATGAAGGGTATCGGGTAACGACATAAAATTGATATGGATTAGTTATTTTTATAGCAACCACATGGGAGTCAACATGTGTTGGTTGAGGGTAATTGAGTTGTATAAAGCCCTTTTTTCTTGAATGGTTAGAAGTTGGTTTGAGGCATGGATTCAAATTTTTCAGGATGGTTAGACGGAGCTTTCACTTCACGACTACTAACTGAATTTTGGTGATCACGAAGGGTTGTACATAATTTTTTAAAGGAGGGAAATTTTAACATCTCAATTTTAGCTTGTATTTCGTGTTGCAAATAAGCAATAAAAATTCTTTGAAGGTCGACATTGAGAATCTTAATGTTTATTTAAGAATAAATCAATTGGTATCATCCTATGAAAACAGTGACCTTTTCACCATCCTTTTGTTTGCATGTCATTAAATCAACTAAGGTCATCTTAGCTCCTTCTGAGGACTACCATCGTCCAGTTTCAGGCTAGGTATTGATGTCCTTGATCCAATAAAAAAAATTGAATTTTGATACATACAAAAAAACTATGTTGTATACGGTCCGCCTATGTTTGAATTATAATTGGTTTGACTTTGAAACTTTATTAAAGAAAAAATATTCAATAAAACACTATGAAACCAAATGAACTATTTAGATATCGTAGTTACAAATCTAAATTCAAAGAAAAATAGAATTTTATCCTTCATTGAATTTTTTTTATGTTGTATACAGTGAGCATCACTCCTTAAAAATGGTGTTCACAAATAAAAACTAGTTTTGAAAGGAGATGGAAAAACAAGTACAATCTGATTCCAAAAATTTTGAAAAAAATATATTTAGAATCTACAAACAAAATGTCACAAATCACTAGTTTGCATCATCTTCAAATTCCTCACGGTTTCACATCTATAGGTGCCCGAAAGTGAAGATTTAGTTAGAAAAAATTAGTTCAGTGTCCAGTTTGGCCAAAATTTGTAAACTAGTATTGTGGGATCAGCTTATAGTAACAGTTGGATTAGTGTATGTCAGAATAGAGGTCATGGTTATGGAAGGAGGAATTGGATTTCCACCTTGACTTTGAGAATATCTGAAATTTTGAGCAAAACTAGTCATTTTAGGGACATGTTTATCAACAATGTGAGCTAGGCTACACAGAATATCTATTTTGTGTTCATTATCAATCATTTTCCTCATGTTATCTATGGCATAAATTATAGTACCAGCAATGTATTCAGAACTCACAAAGTTTTGTAGACATTCTAACTCTTCATTCATTTTTCCTAGGCTCTCTTAAGGGACATTAGCAACTCTTGATTCAATATCAATCATAGTGGTTATTGGTAAAGAGGTCATAGGAAATGAGGTGTCAAAGTATGGTCCATGATGGGTTCACTAGTGTCAACACTATGAGTGAAAGATCTAGAGAACTCAAGATCCACGGTGGATGTAGAAGCACGAGATGGCATGAGTCTAGAGTTATGTCTCACTAGAGTATTGGCAATAGGACACCAGGTTGTGAAGCTCATACAAGTTTCACCAACCTAAGGTGCACCCAAAATGGAAAATTAGAAATGGATAAATGTAATGAACAATAAACATTAGGAAGTGTAATGAAAATATGTAAAAAGAGCTAGCAATTTCTAGATTTAAAGCGAGATCATTTTTAGCAAAAATATAAAAATGATGTCTTTTTTTAAAACGTAAATTTGAGTTCAAAAAATGCACTGAATTTGACCAATTAACCCCAATTATGAACAATTACAGATAAAAAAAATTCTAGAAATTGAAACAGGAAACTAAATACAGCAACACAGAATGTAGATAGAGAGTTTTTAATGCCCAAGAATTCAGAAAAATCCCTGATTAAGGACTCATTCATCCATGGGCGAATGGGTCTTCCTTCAAGGTTTTGAAAAATTATATTACAAATTTATGTGTTTAGGTTTGTGTTTTCAAGTTTTGGTTGCAAATAGGTAGTTATAGTTTCCTATTTCTAGCAAATTGGGGTAATATGCAAGTGTGAAATGATGCTAAATGACAAGAAAAATGACCTAATTTGAGATGCAATTTTGATTCAATCTTTTGATTTAAGAGACTGATCATGCAATGTTATGTAAACACTATGCAAAATGAGTCTAACACTATGCCAATTTTTATGAATTTTTACATTTTCAATGATGCCAAAATGCACTTTAAGACCCTAAAATGCAAATTGAGAGATATAAGGAAATGTAAAAGAATGCAAATATAGAACTAGGATTGAAATGGACTCTAATTTCAAAAAATCTATAATGTAAGAATGTCGGGTTCACCAAAATGAAACATAGAAAAATGAGGTGAGGGATCACTAAAATGATGGAAATGGGGTGATGGGCCTACCTATTCTTCTATATCCATTAGGAAATGAGATCCACGCAAAGAATTGACTTACAACCCTTAGGTGAGTCAACTTGATGAGGGAATCTACTGATTTCCTTATGATTGAGGATGGGGTATCAACCTGGACAACACTTTTGGGAGAAAAAATTAAAAATAGTAAATCAACCTAATTATGCCTATTAAAATTTGAAACATCAATTTAAAGGTCAATGCAAATAGAAACATAAAAATTTCTGCAAATTTGAGAAGGGCAGAAAGGTGTGTACCTATCACCAAAAATGCTTTTTGGAAGCCTATCTAGGACTCGTTCACCCATGGAGGAATGGGTCTTTTCTCAAGGTTTTCACTCAACTTTTGGGAACCTCTAATGTCAATCTATAGCTTCTGATTGGTCCAAGTTTCAGTGTTGAAATGTCGGAAATACTTTATGTATGTGATTTTATGTGAGATGACAACAAATATGTAACATTTTGCAACTTTTCAACTTTGAGATCTTGAACTTTTCTTCAACCTAAAAACCTACACATTCACAAAGAGGAGAAAAATATTTGTTTTTGGTGAATGGGGGTTTTCCTTGGTCAAACCTCATTTTGGTAATTAAACCTTGAAATTAAATAAGGAAAGCATGAAAGGAATGAGCAATGAACAATGCTATGTTTCAATTCAACAAACCCTTGAATAAACCTTGATAATGGAGATCTTAGAAGGTCTACAACTTGCATGAAATGAATTCAATGGATGTGGATCTTGATGCTTGAATTGTGCTTTGAATTCTTGACTTGAATCTTTAAATCCTACATCACAATGTTAGCTCCAAAATCATGCATGATTCCATAAAGACTTTGACATGATTCTTGAGATCTTGATTGTTGTAATAAACCATTGATAAATCTGATCTTGAATGCTCTTGATCATAATCCTTTCTCTTGTAATTGATCACTTGAAATTCTAGGATTGATTTGATAAAATAACGTTGTATTTATAGGTATGTATCCTTAATTTCCCAAAAATTAAACATTACAAGCCAATATCAAAATTTGAATTCGAGGACATTGAAATACCACTAAAAACATAATTTAAATTTGGATTCAAAGGCCTAGGGAGGACCCATGGGCCAATGGGTTTCAGGTTCCTATTCCTGGAACACACATTGCTCAAGGTAAAGTGTTATGTGTTGGCATTAATTATTGTTAGGATTCCCCTTTGAAAAATGTAATTTAATGGGCTTGTAGATGTAAAATAGGGCTTATTAAGGCCTAATTAAGTCCAAATTAAGAGGGCCCAAACAAAGTGTGAAAATGTAAGGAGTACATTTTAGTACACTACACAATCAAGGAGTTGTAGACTTTAGATGATGCTGGAAAAATATATGCATTCAGGAATTTCAAAAATCCTATCTCGATTGAGTATAGGTAAACTGAACACAAACAAATGCATAAATTTTTGCTAACTAAAATTGACTTCTATCTTCAAAATAGAGTAAGTGGGTATAAATAATTACCTAATTTCTATAAGTGCTTAATGCAAGTATGGCATTGACACAATAATTGTTATACTCATGACTATAACTAAATGATTTTTATACTGCAACATGTCTTAATCTAACTAACCTTTGGAATATTGAACAAAATATCAAGTAGAGATTTCCAATTCAAAAATGATAACATATTATTCATAATTGCACAAACTAAAAAGTGAAGATTAAACTTGCAATGCACAATCTAATTTATCAACTAACTTAATGTGGTATGCATTTCCTAAGTGACCCTTGCTTGAGTTGTTGCATCCACAAAATATTCTTCAATTGATCACTCACCTGAAATCATGCTACCGAAATATCTTCTATTTATTGTATTCAATCAAAAACATAGAATTGTTGAACAAAATCTTATAGGAGATCTTATTCAATCTAATACATGCAAAATCTAGATGATGGACTTCTTAAAAAAGTACCCTACTATAGAGGATTTGCAAGAGTCCATTTATTTGTGTTGTAAACAAACTTGAAGGAAGATGTCAACTCTCTCATGGGAACAAGAAGAGGATTGATTTTTCAAAAACAAAAAATAATAATTATCAAAATAGGAGTATAGAAGTCGAACAAGGACCTTGTACTCAACCAAGATTAATTGTTACAACTGAAAACGTGCCCAAACATAACATTTTTTGTTATAACTCTTATTACTATTGGGAACAAATTTCTCTTTCATGATTTATTAAAAGGTAGGAGTGACACTTGGTCATCCATGATCTTGTCCTCAAATGAATGTCTTCATCTTCTTCTAAAAGTGTAGTCGTGTTGTAGTAGACTAACTCCTCTATATCAAATTTTCGTCCTTCTACTACATGTTGTGAAGCCTTTTGTTGCAAGTTGATAGGTTCCTTGTTGCAAGGGTTAGTACTTATTTCTTCAAGACATTTCATTGCTGACAACTATAATTAAACATGAAATTCTATTAAACTCGCATTCATAGCTCATATAATAATTCATTAATATAACATATATAAAATTTGAATGCTCTAAAAATACTTTGAAGTATATAAAGGTCTAGTAATGTCTTTCAAATTTTAGCAAAAAATAAGATAAAAGTATGTAACTTCAGTAAGGAAGTAAGACATAAATATGGCTCATCAAGAACTATAGTTGAATTTTTTAAATTAATTAACCTTAGAAGAAAGGCAAAGCGTAAATAATTTGATTAATTTTGGGGATGAATGATAACTAATTAATTAATGAGGGGCGGTGGGCCTAGCTCAATTGAGTAAAGCATCTTGTTGCAGGAAAGAATTCACGAGGTCTAGTCTCCCCACCATCCTCATGGTACTGGAGGGTGTGTTGCACCAGCTCCATCGGTCACGTGAAAAAAATTTACTAGGTGCACTACAATTTATAAGGGGGCGGATACTCGATTGATTCTTGCAGTCTTAAAAAAAACTAATTAAATAATGAATTATTTGATTAATTACATAAATACAAAAAGATAATAAATTATGATAAATAATTAATTATAAAGTGGATGGTCAATCAACACATGACACCCATTATATGAATACATAATGACCTATAACTATAAAAAGTATTATAAGAGAAAAGACTTATGAATCTTCACACCACCTCCAATCATAAAAAAAGATTGCATTTTAAATGAAAAGTGAAATAAAATAAGAATGCCATCAAATATTAATGTTAAAATGCAAGATCAAATACACAATACCATGATGAAAGAAGAAAATAATTTTCGGTATAAAAAAAAAAAGTAAAAAATAATCACACCCACCTAATTATTTGTAAAGGGGTCAACATTGCATGGTAGTTTTGTCCCATCGAAAGACAAATGTGACAATCACTTTGGATACTTCATATTATTAAATAGGATGACCATGACTTCTAGTTGATGTTGATTATGAAAATATCATTATTTTACTATCACCCCTTCATTATTTGATCATATTTTCTTTGCATTTTGTGTATTTATTTCAATTGCATGTTATTATACTTTCTTATGTTCTTATTTAGTATGTGAATGATACAAAGTCACTTTTAACAATGCATGTTGACATATAGATGGTCATGAACATTTATTTTTTGTTAATGTTCCTTATTTTTTTTGTGTTACAGTTTGTGTTTATCACATATTGTCATCTAATATGGTGAAATCACACATCTAATAGAGACACGCATACTATAAAATCCACCCCTTAGGCACTACAATTATTTTTTATACAAGTCACTACAACTACAAACTTAACGATTCAAACATATTTGATCTAAATTAGAAGTGCTAATTTCAATAGCTCTTCATTCTCCATGGTGGCATCAACTCATCATTGTCATTTATATGCTTACACAAAAGAGTGGTAAGGTCCCAAGGTTGGGATCTTTCCTAGACCTACAACCTAAGTCTCGAGGGTTCATGGTGACCCTACCTATGTATCCTCTCATGGGAATCAGAGACATCGTAGATTTCCCAACAATGTCAGAGGGAGTTCAATCTCTCCTCTTGTATGAGATTTATGATCTCACCCTTAACCCATGACATTCATTGAACGTAAGTTATCACTTAGTTAATTATAATATAATGATAATAACTTGCCATCAAGTGTTGGATCCATACCAATCATTACCAAACGTTAATGTACAAACATTCACAATATTCACAAGGGGTCATTCATACCATAATCTCAAATATTATACACAATGGCTATCACGAACATACCTCCATATACACAAGTTAATTAGCTCATACACATCACAAGTACAAAAATGTTTAGATCATACATGAATCACAAGTACAACAGTGATTAGCTTATATGTACATCACTAGTACAACAATTATTATCTCATCACAATTACATTAGTGACTAGCTCCAACATATGTCAAAAATACATAGTGTCAAGCTCCAACATACATCACATATACACAATAATGAGCTCCACCATACATCACAAATATATAGTGATGAGCTCCAACATACACTAGTAGAATTTGACAAATAAATGACTACATGGCTAAAACTTTTAGTCACAACAACTAAAGATGACTAAACTCTACTCATTTTTTACAACAAAACTATAAATTATTAAATAAATGACTAATTTGATCATCGGGTAAAAAACACAACTAAATAATTAGTCACACAAATAAAAATTAGACAATATGATATTAAAGTGGATAATTAAAAAAAAATTGAATTGAAGGAATGGATTGTATTATAATATAATATATTACAATACAATACAATATAATATATTATAATGTAATATGATATTATATAATATAATATATATTATATAATATTATATTATTATTAATATAATATATAATAATATAATATAATATTTATATTATTAATATTATAATATTATATTTATATTATAATGTATTTAATATTATATCATAATATAATATTATAATATTATGGCCCGTTAAGGGGCTTGGTTGGGTTAATCTAACTCCTTTGACTCTAGAGGTGGTAAAATGGGACAAACCATTAGAGGGATGGTGGAAGGTAAATTTTGATGGGGCTTCAAAGGGAAACCCGAGACCCTTAAGGGCTGGAAGCATTGTTCGTGATTGGAGTGGAAATATGTTGGCCTTAGGAGCGATGGAATTGGAGGAAGGGACTGACAATGTGGTTGAAGCAACAACAACCTTAATGGCAATCAAGTTAGTCAGGAAGCTAGGGGCAACAAGGGTTCATTTGGAGGGTGATTCTTTGGTAATCATCCAAGCAATAATGAAAGGAAGTATTGATGCTTGGCATCTGTAGGGAGTGATTAGGAAAATCAATGAAGAACTATCATTTTTTTATGACTTCAAGGTAAGTCATATAAGGAGAGCTAGAAATATGGAAGTAGATACCCTCTCAAAATAGGCATTAACGTTTGCAGAGGTTGGTGAAATTAGAATTGAGGATGTTAGTCGAATAGTTTGGGAGGATAATTCATTTGATGCATTAAATGCAGGAAGGAGTTAATGATAGAGAATAAAGGAATGATTTTGTAAGTCTCGAATCAAATGAAGAAGTGATGTTGGTTTGATTGTCAGTGTTGGACATACGTTCAATATTAATGGTGAAGGCTAGCAATGTGATGTGTATTAAAGATACACATTACGGTTCTCTCGGTGCTTCTTGGTTTTCAGTGGCAAGGATAGCTTTTAGGTTAGCGGAGTTAGGCAACTCACAAGCTAGCGTGATAGAGAAGAAATGGAGGCTAACTTTTCATTGCAAACAAGAAGAAAACTGAATCCTTTTTTCAGTAAAGAAACAATGAAGAGGTTAAGAGTAATTTTCCTCTTCAAGGATGAGAAAGTGGCACAATCAGTCCAGTTAATTTTGGGAAAAGGCTTTAGAGACTAGAAGCATAGATTTTAGAAAAATATGGATATATATTCATTGATCATGGTGTGGGGCTTGGACTTGGGAGAGTCGGTGGAGGAGGTGAGAAAAGTGATGAAAGCTCTAGTGCATGAGGATTTCTTAGAGAACATAGAAAGTATTCTGGAATGGGCCATACCGGGTGAAGCACTAGATGTGAGTGAAGGTGTTGAGGATGAAGATTCTGAAGATGTTGAGGAAGATTGCCCTTTTATCAAATGGCCAGAAGGAAGAACCAAAGCACAATGGAGGGAAGAAAAGGACCGTGGGTGGAAAGCACTAAAGCTATGTGTGGAATTGATGGAGGTCGAGGAGGTAATTGAGGAACTCAAAGCCATAACTAGAGCAGAGATGCTAGAGAAGAAAGGTTTACGCCCGAGGAAGAAGCAGAAGCAGACAATGGCAATGAGTCCATTGTACCTAGGTAGCACATCTAGAACCTCTGCATAACCATTAAAGTTTAAATTTTGGTTTGTCTATTGTGTTTGTCTAGATCTCTAAGGTAGAAATTTTGGGGTTAATCCCATGTTTTATCATTGAATTTGTATATAGTATGGGGAACGGGTAGTAGATATAAAAGGATCATGTGTAAATCTGGAAAATTTTGAGTCTTAATATGCAAGATGTAGCGGTAGGAGGGTATGATTTTTGGAGAAAGTGCTTGTCAAGCAGAGAATCTTTGAAGGTAGTTGGTAGGGTTTGAATCTTAGAAGACACTGTAAATTTTGATATATTATTAATAAAATAAACTATTATTATCGATCAAAAAAAATTATTATAATGTTATATAATATAATATATATTATTATTATATATATATAATATTATATTATAATATAATATAATATACTTATTATATTATAATATAGTATAATTATTATATTATAATACAATATAATATAATTATTATATTACAACATAATATAATATAATATTTGTATTATAATATTATATTTATATTATAATATAATATAAATTTTTTAAAGCAAGAAAGTAAAATAAGGATTTAGGCATATCCTTAAGAAATCTATTGAAATGTTAGAGTTGAATGGTTTTAAGCGAATCTTTAAAAAAAACACATGGACTTGAGTACATCCTGAGGCAAATCTATCAAAAAATTTAAGAATTAGAAGTTCACGAGCAAATGTTCTGAAAAATGCATCGTGTACATCCTTCGGCAAAGCTATTGAATTTTTTAATATTGAGCAATGTGAAATCTTATCTCACAAGTTTGCATTGCAAACTCAACCTCCACAGAATAACCAAAAACATCAAGTACAACAACTTACTGCTTTGTCAGTACTAATTCATCCCCAACTCGTGAGAAACCCTCTGATTTGGCCACCTTAGCACATTATAGCAACAAAAACATAGATAACAACAACACTCTCAAAAATCCACGACCCCTCCCACACATTTCCAGCATTTCAACACAAAACCGCATATCACAACTCCACACAACACAGATACTTATTTCTATCTTCAATGTTAATTGAAAATAAAGAATTTAAAGAATGCAACCTTCAATCCAATGCCACTTCACAGACCAGAAAAAGGTTATGTCTCAGAGACAAATCCATTTCATTTACACTCCTAAATTTCTCACCGACCAAAATACTCTTAAACACGCAACTAATCGACAAAGTCAACAACATATGATTTTAGCTTTTCGCAGCTTAATTTATGGAATTGAGTTGCTTTTCTCCTCAAATCCACAAAATTACCTTAGAACACTAGAATTAAAATGACCTTAAACTATTTATAGCAATTTTTCCTACAAAGAAATATCGTAACCTTGGATTTAGCTGTAATTGAGCTAGCTATGTACAAATCTCACAAATGGAAGCTCGCTTGATGGATCTCACTGAATTTAGATTGGTGATTCCAGTTTCATACATTGAATGTGTGTATTTCAAGAGATTTGAATACAAATCTATAATTTAAAGGCAAGATTTGATGCATTATTTTTGTATCTCTATTTGTTTTTGTCATATCCATCTCTACACTTTGGCACGACATTTTTTTGTCATGCATTTGCTTATAATAATAATATATTATAATATTTATAATATAATATATTATAATATTATAATATAATATATTATAATATTATAATATTATAATATTATAATATTTATAATATTTATAATATTTATATTATATTATATTATATTATTATAATATATATAATATTTATATTATTATAATATATATAATATTTATATTATATTATATTATATTATTATAATATATATAATATTATATATGATATAATATTTATATTATTTAATATAATATTATATTTATATTATATTATTATATAATATATTTAGTATTATGTAATAATATTTTATTTTATTTTTTTAAAGGCAAATTGCCACCAGAGAGGGTGGCACTCATATCATTAATAAAAACTAATGTATAGAAAAATTTGCTTAGAGCCAAATACAGAGAAGTATATTCAAAGAAACCAAGCAAACCTACAAACTACACAAAAACAACTCCAAAACCTGAAACCCTGCACAAACAAGTTAGATAGACATGTTCTAGGCTACCAATCTAGCAAAGATTCCTACTCGTGGTTCTGCCAAACTCACATCATTGCTGCAAATCTGATGGGAGAAACTTATCCAATTTCGGCTAGCTGGATGAACCTTCTGCCACAATACGATCAGGATTTTGATCAATGTCGAACTTCGAAAGGTGGTCCGCTACTGAGTTAGCTTCCATGTAGATGCGAGTTAGACTGAAATCCCCCACACCACCAAGAGCCATGTTTATATCATCCACCCACATTTGTAAATGCCAACTTGGAGCTTTTTTGGATCCCACTACCCTTATGACGACCTGGGAGTCACTCTCTATATCAAGAAAGTGCCAATTTTTTTAAGCACAAAATTTCACACCTTCCAACAGGGCGTGGCTTAAACATCACACACTAAGGGTTTGACTTCTTACATGGTTGTGGGTCCCACATTTACACCGTTCAGTCGGATTCTCGTCTTCCATTTCCCGTTTTCCTCTCCACTGTACTCCTCTGACTCTCGACAGTCACGGTCACTGCAACTTCCATCCAGCTGTCTGAAACTGACGGTTAAGTTTGAATTGAAATTTTGAATCTGCCTCTCCCGCTCAAGCAACAATAGGAGGATTTTAAGTGCAAGATATTCCTTCTGAAAGTAAGCTGGTTTGATGTTTTTTTTCCCTGCTGCTACTTCTTATGGAAGCCTAGCTTGTTGTTGTTGCTTCTTTTTATTTTCTTTGAAATTCAAGAGAAACTCCATCTCCAGAGCATGTAGATGGTTACGTTGGAAATCCTTTGGTAGACATGTATGCAAAATGCGGAAGCACAAATAGGGCATGTGAACTGTTTAGCGGATGCCTCAAATAAATGCAATCTCATGGAATGCTATGGTTGCAGGATATACGCAAAATGTGTTTGCTGAAAATGATTTAGAAACTTTCAACTAAATGCAATTGGTAGCTGTAAAGCCAGACTCCACCACCTTTGCCAGCATTCCTCATGCCTCTGCCAAAATGGGAGGTTTGGAACAGGGCATGGACATCCATCACAGGATAATGGATAGCGGAATATTGCTAGATGTAGTCGCAACTATCCTGGTACACATGTATGCAAAAATGTTGGAATCATAGACAAGGCATGATAACTATTTGACAAAATGCCTCAAAGAAATGTTTTCTCACGGAATGCCATAGGTGCAGGATATTAACAAAATGCATTTGAAGACATTAAATTATTAAGGTTCTTATTTTCTTTATTACATTTCTTCCTGATTGAAAGCATCACTTATTAGGTAGTGATGAGTTGTATGGGTTCTTTGATATATTACATGGGCACATAGTATATGTATTCAAATATGGGTTCTTAGTGGAAATGTTTCTAAGAAAATTATTCTTGAAGAATCTAAAAGTAATTGTACTCCATAGGGGTAGTTAATAGTTCCTCAAATACTAGTAATCAAGGAAGCATTGTTTGTTTGTATCAATAACAATTTTAAATATAGAAGAAATTTACAAAAATTAAGTACGGTATTTTTTAATTAAATTTTTTGTATTTTCACTTATAATTTTATAGAGTTTATCATTTAAGACCCTTCTAAATTCAATACCTAATAGACTCAAAAATTAATTGTCCTTATTTGATGGGAGTGATTTACATTACGTAGTATGCATCTTCATGTCTTAGTTAGTCTAATGAATTATTTCAAGATATTTGTTGAGGATCTATCGTTGAAACTATTTCTTCACTATTAGAAGGGTAATATAAAATATAATTATATTGGCTTCTCGGATAATTATATTTCACATTACAAAAAAATTCAAAATACTATTATTGAGTAGTTTAGAGATGAATTTGATCTTAATGGGTTAATTGCATAGCTTTCTAATATGTAGAAAATAAAAATGAATCAATTTGTCCATTTAATATTAGATAATCTCACTTTGAGTTGTGATAAATATCCCTAAGCATGTAAGATCTATTATATAAGAATGTTTGAGATTTTATCATGGAGTCTTTGATCCTAAGTATAATGTTTTTTCAAAAGAGATGAATCTCATAAGTCTCTCATAGGCTTATTATTGAGGTAAACATCGATGAAACCATTAGGGTATCAATGATGTTACATCTTACATCCAAAATTGTTTCTATCGATAATCCCTTATATTTGGATGTTTAGTCTAATAAGTTAGCTATAAATATTTGTGATGTTAATGACCAAGTTGTAGTATGTAATGATTCATTCCTTTGGTTTGAAGCATTCCAACAATTAGATACAAAATATGCTAAAAGAGAAGTTCTAACAAAGAAGATGAATAAACTACTAATGAAGTCAATTTAGCAATATTTCTTAATAAATTTTCTAGTACAATTATTAATGAATTTGGTTACGTAATGAGTCTCATGTAGCATGTTACAATGAATGTGATAAAAAATAAAGAGCCTATAATATGAAAAAGTCCTTCACATGTGGTGCTTGAACTTTCCATATTTAACTTCAATGATCTAAATGATGGTTTGGGTTACCTATATGACTCAAGTGTATATGTTTTTTTCTATTTTGATTATAGCATTAGTTTTTCATGTTCCAATACCCTAGTATGTAATTTTGCAACATGTGAATATGAGGCATTTAATTTTGATATTAATATATGTAAAGTGGTTTGCATGTAGTACAATGTCAAGACATTAGATTATGAAGAATTTTATTTTCCTATGTGTTGGGATAGATTCACTTTCCAATAACGATGAGCCATGTAATATTAGCGTAAATACTTGATGCAACTATGGTAATGTTAATATGTATGATTTCTATATGTTCCATAGTGAGCTATTTGATTCATATAAGGGCCCAAAAGTTAATTTTTATTCTTGATCTTCAACCAAAATATGCACATGTGTACATTCTTGAATGTATGAGAATAATTATATTTTAGTTAGGTACTAATTGCATTATAATAAAAAGAATGGAATAACTAATCTAAAATGTTGTTTTTGATTTAGGGAGGTATTGGTTTTATGTTTTCCTATAACTGTTGGGTACACGCGGTCCTTGTAGAGGATAGTGTATCACATTTTTTTCATGGACCATTGTAACTTCAAATATATGCTAGAATATTCCTAGTTGTAATTGCATGTCTCTAATATGTGGGAAATGTTGTTCATTGTGAGCCTTTAAGTTTTAGGTTTCTCTTTCTTTTATGTTTCATTTATATTTGTACATTGTTCTTGTGCATTTTAGTTTGTGGCCTTATTTTATTCTTCTCCATATCTTCTTGGTTTGGTATGCTTTATTAGAGACTTCTAGATTCTTGTTGTACCTTTTGGACATTTAAGTCCCTAATAAGAGGTTTTGTTGACATCCATTTATTTCTATCTCTTTATAGTGTTTTAGAATGCTTAGCATTGGTAATCTATCCAAGAAATTCAAATTAGGGTTTCATCCTTATGCCTTTACCTAGTTATATGATTGATGCCCTTTTTTATTTGTTTTCCTGCATACATTTATTAAATCTTTATGATTTTGAAAATATTTTGTGTTATAGTGATGGTGGAATATTATAAAAATGCCTACTTGTCCCTAATTTTCCCCAAATAGTTTATTTCTAATTGGTCATTGGCTTATGATAGGTAAAAAAACCTTTTTTGTGTTTGTTCAACAACAAGACATTCTCACTTTTGTGTTGGCACATTAGTAATGTACATAGTCACATGTAATCTCTTTAAACTCTATACATGAACAAAATTGGTTGAATTATTTGCTGCAAATTCTATCATTTATCCATTCAGAAAAGACTTGTTTGTAGTTTTCTTTTCTATGCCACAGACTTAAGGGTCAAATCTCATTAGTGGTCAAGATGGTGGATTCCTAATTGGGCTTGCATCATAAAGGAGTAATTCCAAATATCTAATTAGACCAATTATTTATGGTTTGTGGGATTTGTATTTATTAGATGTTCTCCTTTGTGAAGGAAAAGGAGAGTGTGACATGTTCTATTTTTTTAATAAATGAAAAAAAATTGGATAAATAAGTGTGTAGTGTAACTTCAACCATTATGCTTCATCCTTGGACACCAATCCTTACCAATTATTTGAGATTATTTAATCCATGAATATTTGTATAGGCTTGATATAAATACTATAAATTGAAGAGGTCACATTAATAATGTATTTGGCTTATGTCTTGCACTTTCAATAAATTGATGCATAAAACTAAATGATTCTAGGATGGAAATGATGCTAAATCTAGGTATTGAGATGATGATGAAGATGAAATACAAATGCTAAATGGAGGATGAAAGGAATTAAACTACCAAAATGAAAATGCCATTATGATATTAAAAAGGCACTAAAAATGCAAACTAAGCTAAATGTTCTCCAATTCTCTCACAAATTTCACTAGAATTTAGCAGCATAAACTTGCCTAATCTTCCTCTTGTGAAATGTTGTAGCAAAGGCTCTATTTATAGATTTTTCAAGCCTCAAGGTGATGTGGCAACAACAGACGGTCTGGATTATGATCCTGCGGCATCAACGACAAAGCATCGGGAGGTTAGAGGGAATTAGGGAGATGGTTCCCTTCCACAAGACAAATTTCCAAGTGTAGGAAGGAATCAAAGAGAAAGAGAAGTCATGTGTCTCAGGTTGTTCAAAATTGGTTACAAATTTATTGAGGATATTCCAGATTTTCAATTTATAAAAATCCATTTATGAGAAACATAGTGAGGTGGTAGGTGAGTTGGAGGAGGTTAGAAGAAAGTTGTAGAAATGTGCTTAAATTGGATTTAAAAATTCAATTTAATAGAAGAGGGGTAAATTAGTAAAATGACGAATAAATTATTTGTGCATCTTAACTAATTTTGGAAGAATATTCTAAATTTGAATTCAAAAATTCAAATTTAAAAGGAAGAGGGGAAAATTAATTAAGTAACAAATTGATTAATTCATCCTTTCAATTAATTTTAGAAAGAAGGTGGATTGTGAAAAGAGGAAATAGACCATGAACCATATAAATAAATTTCACAATTTATTTATAATAGTAGAAGAATTAATCAAATAGCCAGTATCCTACCATGAGAATCACGTAACACTCCCCCACAACCAACAGGACCCAAATTTCCTTTAGCCACACCGTCAAAGTTAACTTTATACCAGTCATGAAGAGGAGCTTGCCACACCACATCCTCCCTTAAAGATTTGGCCTTCCTCAGGGGAAAAAAGTAGTTTTCCTAAGATATGTTGATAGGACAATAAAAGAGATAAAAATAGCACTTAATTCGTCAACAACTAGAGCTAATATATGATAAACCCTTTATTACATCAAAAATTACATATGCTTACAATTTCAGATTTTATTTTAGGCATTTATGACCATTCCCATATCATATTTAGGGATCATCTTAACGTCAACTTTGGCCATTTTCCTTCACCAAATTACCAAATTTTCTATCAGATTTCGATTCTTCTTATTAACATAAAATCACATGTTAAATTTTGATTAATTTCCCTAGGATATTAGTGCAATGCTCTTGAGAATTTAAATGATATTATAGTGTCCAATGAATTTCACAAAATTTAAATGTTTCTTCTTTACCAATTACCTAACACAGACAAAAGATAATACAATTAATCTATAATATGCAATTAAATAGTTAACCTGACATAGGTAAAAGATAATACAATTAATCCAAACAAAAAAATAATACAAAATAACAACTATAATTGTGAATCATCCTCTCCAATTTCCTACGGTTCAAGCATCTTTTCATTTAATTTGGTATTTTCTTCACCTTTTATTTTCTCTTTCTCTACCTCCTACTTCAATTTTTCATTTCATACATTTTTAGTTTTTATAAAATTTTAATTAAACATCCAAGTTATCATAAAAAAATTCTTTGATAAATACCCCAACAATGAATATTAGTAGTGATCTCCATTGCACTCTATGTATCTAATTTTTAAAATCCAACATGATATTCTAAATTGCCAAAAACTCAAATAAAAAATAAAAAGTTAATAAAAATTTCTTGAAAATAGAAATAAAACCTTGTTCCCTCATGTAAATCTAATATAGTGCACATTATTATAGTGAATCCTCTTTTTTGTATCACTTCATTTAGTGTCACCAATAATCTCCACATGAAAATTCCTAGTGGATGTGAGGATCCTTTTAATGTTAACATAACTACAATTTTTTTTATAAGGGAAACATTTTGATTCACACTTAGAGGATAGGCATAAGTGCATGTTTAACTCTAGTTAATTGATGGCTTAGATTTCACTCAATAGAATAATGAATAGGGTTTTTTCTTGACTTAGAATTATTTCCAGAGCTTCTTTCCTCTTGGGAAAATATGTCCGATTGACTCTAATGCTATAATCAAAATAGAAAAAATCATATACACTTGAGTCATATAGGTAACCCAAACCATCATTTAGATCATTGAAGTTATATATGGAAAGTTGAGGCACCACATGTGAAGGACTTTTTCATATTATAATCTCTTTATTTTTTATCACATTCATTGTAACATGCTACATGACACTCATTACATAACCAAATTCATTAATAAATGTACTAGAAAATTTATTAAGAAATATTGCTAAATTGACTTCATTAGTAGTTTATTCATCTTCTTTGTTAGAACTTCTCTTTTAGCATATTTTGTATCTAATTATTGGAATGCTTCAAACCAAAGGAATGAATCACTACATACTATAACTTGGTCATTAGCATCACAAATATTTATAGCTAACTTATTAGACTAAACATCCAAATCTAAGGGATTATCGATAGAAACAATTTTGGATGTAAGATGTAACATCATTGATACCCTAATGGTTTCATCGATGTTTACCTCAATAATAAGCTTGTGAGAGACTTATGAGATTCATCTCTTTTGAAAAAACATTATACTTAGGATCAAAGACTCCATGATAAAATCTCAAACATTCTTATATAATAGATCTTACATGCTTAGGGATATTTATCACAACTCAAAGTGAGATTATCTAATATTAAATGGACAAATTGATTCATTTTTATTTTCTAAATATTAGAAAGCTATGCAATTAACCCACTAAGATCAACTTCATCTCTAAACTACTCAATAATAGTATTTTGAATTTTTTTGTAATGTGAAATATAATTATCCAAGAAGCTAATATAATTATATTTTATATTACCCTTCTAATAGTGAAGAAATAGTTTCAACAATAGATCCTCAACAAATATCTTGAAATAATTCATTAGACTAACTAAGACATGAAGATGCACACTACGTAATGTAAATCACTCCCATCAAATAAGGACAATTGATTTTTGAGTCTATTAGGTATTGAATTTAGAAGGGTCTTTAATGATGAACTCTATAAAATTATAAGTGAAAATACAAAACATTTAATTAAAAAATACCGTACTTAATTTTTGTAAATTTCTTCTATATTTAAAATTTTTATTGATACAAACAAACAATGCTTCCTTGATTACTAGTATTTGAGGAACTATTAACTACCCCTATGGAATACACTTACTTTTAGATTCTTCAAGAATAATTTTCTTAGAAACATTTCCACTAAGAACCCATATTCAATACATATACTATGTGCCCATGTAATATATCAAAGAACCCATACAACTCATCACTACCTAATAAGTGATGCTTTCAATCAGGAAGAAATGTAATAAAGAAAATAAGAACCTTAATAATTTAATGTCTTCGGATGCATTTTGTTAATATCCTGCAACTAGGGCATTCCATGAGAAAACATTTCTTTGAGGCATTCTGTCAAACAGTTATCGTGCCTTGTCTATGATTCCAACATTTTTGCATACATGTCTACCAAGACAGTTGTGACTACATCTGACAAAATTCTGCTATCCATTATCCTGCGATGGATGTCCATGCCCTGTTCCAAACCTCCCATTTTGACAGAGGCGCGAGGAATGCTAGCAAAGGTGGTGGAGTCTGGCTTTACGGCTGCCAATTGTATTTAGTTGAAAGTTTCTAAATCATTTTCAGCAAACGCATTTTGTGTATATCCTGCAACTATAGCATTCCATGAGACCGCATTTATTTGAGGCATCCGCTGAAACAGTTCACATGCCCTGTCTATGCTTCCGCATTTTGCATACATGTCTACCAGAGGATTTCCAACGTAACCATCTATATGCTCTGGAGATGGAGTTTCTCTTGCTATTCAAAGAAAATAAAAAGAAGCAGCAGCAGCAAGCTAGGCTTCCATAAGAAGTAGTAGCAGGGAAAAAAAACATCAAAGCAGCTTACTTTCGGAAGGAATATCTTGCACTTAAAATCCTCCTGTTGCTGTTTGAGCGGGAGAGGCAGATTCAAAATTTCAATTTAAACTTAACCGCCAGTTTATGACAACTGGATGGAAGTTGCAGTGACCGTGACTGTCGAGAGTCAGAAGAGTACAATGGAGAGGAAAATGGGAAACGAAAGATGAGAATCTGACCGAAGGGTGTAAATGTGGGACCCACAGCCACATAAGAAGTCAAACCCTTAGTGTGTGATGTTTAAGCCACGCCTTCAACAGCGCTGAACATTCTACTTCAGTGTTTGTGCCCGAGGGTAGCCTTATTGAAGTTGCAGCCAATAGATGACCATGATCGTTTCTGACGACGAAGCCAGCACCCGAGGGGCCTGGGTTGCCTTTTGAGGCTCTGTCAAAGTACAGCTTCAATCTGCCTTCAAGGGGAAGGATCCACTTAGCTTTAGGCCTTGCAGATTTGTTCTTTAGAAGCGAGCCCATTGGCGGCTTTAAAGATTTCCATTTCTTTAGCATTTGGTTGTCCCAGGTAGAAACATATTTGTAGCTATTTCTTTTCAATCTCCCATTGTAATGTTCGTTGATCCTGATTTCAATCTTTCCAAGGATACCTTCAATGGTCTTCTCCTTCCCGTTAAAAATCCTTGCATTCCTCTCCTTCCAAAGTTGCCAAACAATCATTGATGGGATCTCACACCAAAGCCCCCCCATAGCAAAGCCGACATGAAGATTTGGCCATGCTTCGAATAGTGATCGCAGATTATTTGGAAGAGGACCCAACCAATCCATCAAGGCACAAAAGTGTCTCCATATGAACTGTGCCACTTCACATTATAGAAGAAGATGTTGGGCATCTTCAAAATTTTGCAAACAAAAGGTGCAACAGAATGGGCCATGTATGCCCATCTTGTAGAGCCTGTCCCTGATGAGGATGTGATCATGAAGGGCCACCCACACAAATGCACCAGCCTTGGGTATAACATTGTGTCCCCAAAACAGCCGCCTTGGCCAAGGAGCCAAAACCAATTCTTGTTTTAGAAGCTTGTACCCGATGTTGACCGAGTACGACCCCGACTTGGATGCACACCAGATTATTTTATCGAGAGACTCTAATATGATGATTCTCCTCTTAGCAAGCTCCAGTTTCAGGATCTCCCTTGTGTGGGGATGAAGGAATTCAAAAGTTTTCCATGACCAAGCCCAGCCACATTCAGTCTGCCACACAGTTACGTAGTCTCTTACCACTTCTCCATACTCTTGTTTTGCAGGGATGATAGCTTCCGCCAAATCAGTGATGTCAACAAGAGTTGGGTATGAGTTCCAAGATTCCTCCCAAAAGGTGGCATTCTGTCCATCCCCAATTTTCCAGGACAGATGATCGCATATCACTTCCCTGCTAGCAATGATGAAGTTCCAAATAGCCGAGCCCTTTTGGGGGTTGGCTATTGTCAAGATTCTTTCAAGCTCCTGAGAGTCGAGGTATTTGGCTCTTAGGATTGAGGCCCACTGAGCAACTGGACTTCTGAACATTCTCCACACAAGTTTAGCTCCTAGGGCTCTATTTTGAAGCTTTAAATCCTTGATACCTACCCTACCAGAATCTTTAGATTGCATGACTGTCTCCTAGGCAACCAGGGGAATGCGCTTTTTCTCCCTCAAGCCATCCCACATTAGTTTATGCTGAATCCTCGTCAAACGCCTTATTTTTTTGTTTGGTGCTTCGAGGCATGAAAGCAAGTAAATTGGGATGGCTTCTAAGACCAATTTAACCATTCTGATTCGACCAGCCAAGGTCAGCCATCGCCCTTTCCAGTTTTCAATCCTTGAGCTACACTTGTTCACTACCTCTTCCTAGTGACAAAACTTTGATTGGCCCAAAATTAGCGGGACACCCAAATACTTGGACGGAAGTTGCGCAATGCTAAAGCCCAGATTTGCTGCGATCCTATCTTCCAGACGTCTTGGTGTATTAAAAAAGAAAATACTTGATTTTTCATTGTTCACTTGTTGGCCTGACTGAGAACAATACCTTTGCAAGATCTCCTTCATTTTTTGAGCTTCTTGAGTCGAAGCCGCCCCATGGAGAATGGTGTCATCGGCAAAAAGCTAGTGAGTTGTTTCCAGCAGTGAGTTCGCCACCTTTATTCCCTGCCAACTTCCCTGCTCTTTTTCTTTCAGGATTTGGAGGCTGAGAGTTTCAGCCATGATGATATATAAGAAGGGAGAGATCGGGTCTCCCTATCGGATACCTTTTGCACCCGAGAAAAAGCCGCAGGGTGATCCATTGATTACCACCGAATACCTTGGGGTAGAAATACAACTAAAAACCCAACTGATCCAGCCCTCACATAAACCAAAAATTTTCAAAACCTCCATTAAGAAACACCATTGAACCCTATGACCACCATGCCTTTGGATTTGGAGAGTTTGAGGGAATGAATAACCTCGTGAGCAACAACAATTCCATTAGAGATGTTTCTTCCTAGCACAAAACCACTTTGTTCCTTCGCTATCATTCTTGGGAGGATGCGTTTTAGACGGTTTTCCATCACCTTTGATATTATCTTGTAAATAGTGTTGCATAGAGCTATGGGCCTATAATCAGCAAAGGAGGCATTGTTCAAATGCTTTGGAATTAAGGCTATATTTTTGTTAGTCAAGTCTTTTAGAATGGTCTTCTTTCTTCTTGATTCCTCCACTAACCCAAGAGTGTCCTCCCCCATAAAATCCCAACATACTTGGTAGAACAAATCATTAAACCCGTATGGGCCAGGCGCTTTGTCTGGAAGCATTTGGAATAGTGTTGATTTTACCTCTTCCAAACTGATTCTGCCATAGAGCATTTCGTTATCTTCTCTTGTAATAAGAGGTCTGATGTCTACTACCAATTCTATGATTAGAGGATCCACTTCATTAACTCCACCTAGAAGGGAGGAGAAATATTCCACCCCTACCTTTTGAATTTCCTCTTCTTTTGATCTCACGACACCCAAAACATATGTTATTTGTTGGATCCTATTCCAGCTTCTTTTAACCTTTGTTGAGTTATGGAAATATTTTGTGTTTAAATCCCCCTCCTCCAACCATGAATCTCACAATTTCGAGCGCCAGTATATCTCTTCTCGATGTAGAAGCTCATTGTACTCCACCAACAAGGCCTTCTCCTTTACAAACTCAACGTTTGTCATTCCATGGTTTACAATGATATCACCCAACGCTACTAGGTCTACTTCAACTCGCTCTTTCTCCATGAAAATGTTTTTAAAAGTGGTCTTGTTCCACTCGCGAAGCTTTCCTTTCACAAACTGCAGGTTTTTTTAAAAGATAAACATCTTCGATCCTTCAATTTGTATAGGTTCGGACCACCATTGTTTTAGGAGATCCAGAAGATCATTTGACCACAACCACATTCTCTCAAATTTAAACTGATATTTTGGTGGTTTTTTTTTCTCCTCTATCGTGAGAATAACAGGATAATGGTTTGAGATTGATATGGACCAGATTAAAGCTTTCGGCAGGAGGTTGCCCTGTAGCCATTCCTTTGTCACAAGGAACCTGTCGAGCCTTTCTGCAATATTTGTGAAGTCCTTCCTCCTATTATTCCATGTATGAATTCCATTTGGAGTCTTAATATCAATTAGCTTGTTTTCTTCAATAAACTTCATGAAATCCTTTTGAGGCTGAAGAATTTTTCTAGAACCCCCTAGCTTCTCCTTTAGATCCAAGATTGCATTAAAATCACCACCCACTACTACTTTTGAGTTACCCAAATTATTAGATATTAGATTCCATAATGTTCTTTTATCCTTAGATTTGGTTGGGTTGTAAACATTATGTATTTCATAAATAGATTATGATTTGATGTTTTTTAACTCCATTTTCATCCAATTTGAATTTGAATTCAAAAGAGATACATGGACATTGTCAGGGTGCCATAGCACACTAAGTCTGCCTGAAGCACCTTGTGCATCCACAAACAAGCCTTCCCATGATTTGCAGGAATTTACAAAGACTTGAGCCTTACCATCTTCAAGTTTTGTTTCTTGGAAGAGAATAATGTCTATGTTTTGACATCCTAGCTAGCGTTTCACGAGCCATTTTTTGTTAGGGGCATTTGTGCCCCTAAAATTCCAAGTGAGAATCCTCATCTCCCCCCAAGGGAGGCTTTTGCTCCCTTGGACCGAATCATGTAAGATTTCAGAGATGGTTGGTCACATTTAAAAGCTTCCTCCTCTCTTTTCTTCTTCAGGGATTTCCTTCCCACCTTGGTAGTGGAAGCCTTCTTTAAACTCTACCTTATGTTATGCTTCTAAAAAATGTCCAGATCCTCATCCGCTTCTCTTCTCGACTCCGAGTTTTATTTGGTTTCATTGGTATGTCATTCTATCATTTTTATGGGAGAGTGGCGGTCTTCGTCCGAGGATTCAATTTCACCTTCTTCATATTGCATATCGCCCTCTTAATTGATTGATGCAAAAGGTACAGCATAATAATATAATATTATAATATATAATTTAATAATATTTATTGTGCAAAAGCGAGAGATTTATGTATTGTAGTTTATTTATTTTGTATTCCAATTTAAAATCCTTTTTTAGGGGGCAAATAAATGTTAATGTGGGGCAAATCTTGGCGGTAATTTTCGTTTTAATAAACATACTCTAAAACCCTCACTGAAACCTTATTTTTTAGGTTGTAGCTCACCAAATTGGAGAAGTGAAAGGTGCATACCAGCAAGGAAGATTTTAGAGTGTTGATGAGGTGGTGATAAAGATGAAGGTTGCACATTAGTTTGAAGAGGTAGCTATTGAACTAAAGGTGGGGTAGCACTTATTTCAGGTTGTATATTGCCTATGACAGGAGCCATATGTTGTGCATGAGTATTTGGTGACTGCGCAAGAGTGTAAGGAAGGGCGCTAATGGTAGAAAAGTGCTCACAAATAGTTGGAGCAGTGACTAATGAAACATATTTGCTTTAAGGGGATCTCATTTATGGGAGAAAGAAGAAAAGAAGGAGCAATTCTCATACTCAATTCTTCAATGCTTCTTGTTGTAATATTCAGTCTTATTTATTTGTATGCATTATATCATCTTAGAGCCAACATTTATAAGGTTGAATAGAATTTTGTTTCAGTATGTTTTCATCTTAGAAATTATGAAATGTCTCCATTAAAGGAAAATACTGTAATTTTTCTGTTATATTTGTTGATCATGAGAATGGTATAAATCTCCCTCAATGGTTATTACATGCAAGATCAGGAATTTGTGTGTGGTGAAAGTTAAGCAAGGAGATGCACTTGTAGTACCCATGGGAGTAGTGAGTTGGTGGTTTAATGACAACCCCTCAGAACAACTGGAGATCCTCTTCCTTGGTGTTTAGTTTCAATTTTTTTTGCAAATCTATTGTTATTTATTTGAAGTGAAATTATGGAGAACTTTTTTAGATTACCCACTTTTGTGTTTCTCAGGCTTTCTCAAAAAAAATATTTAGAAAATTTGACTTTTCTTTTAGCATATTGTTAGCTTCAAGCTGTGATTAGATGGCAGAGATCCTTGAATCATATTAACTTGAATATTTTGGTTTTTTGGGTCAAAATGTTCAGATTAAGATCCTATCATCTCACACATGGACTTCTTGTGGGGTATCAGACTGCTGACGTACAGTGGTAACAAGAAAGGGAAATCTGATACAAAATCACTGTTTAATAGTGCATGAGCTGAGATGAAATATTTTTTGAATTAGGAGAAACACATTTTATATTATTCATTGTGTTGCAAGTGCAGAAGTAAAGGTTCTTGAGTTTCAAATCCAAATGAAACTTTCAAGAAAAGAAATTCATTGATAGTGAGTGATTCTCTATTTTTATGCTTTTTTGAATTCTTCAATAAATAATGTAAAACAATCAGTGAGACAACTTGCTAGTGAGGGACATCATTTATATTTTTTGGCTTTCCAGTGAGGCTATAACCAGTGAAGTTTTTCTTTTCCAATAAAGCAACTTTGTCAGTGAGACATTGAATGTAACCAGTGAGGTTTTGATTTGCTAGTGAGGCTTAATGAAGTAAATTTTTACAGTGGTTTTTTCTCGCTGTACAGGGTTTTCCACTCATAAATATTGTGGTGTGGCTCCTCTTGATTTGTGATTTGTTTGTGTCTAAGCAATCATATTTGTTCAAGAATTTTAGTCTTTATTTCATGGTGCTTCTCTCAACATTTGAATATCTATGATACTTGAAGTTTATATGCATAAATTTGTGAGGATTAATTAAGTTAGATTTGATTTTGTAACTTGAATCACAAATTCACTCAAATAAATGACTAAACCATGATTAAATAAATGACTACCATGACTAAAATAAATGGCTACAATGACTAAATAAATGACTACAATGACTAAATAAATGACTACCGTGAATAAAATAAATGACTACAATGACTAAATAAATGACTACCATTACTAAATAAATGACTACCATGAATAAATAAACAACTATCATGACTATATAAATGACCAGTTAATAACAATCAATGACTAAATATACTACCAAATTGATCAATCAAAACAACCAATAATGACTAAAAATGGTTTAGTCATGAATTTGGTCATGTTATAAATAATTGGCAATAAACTACTAATGGTCACGTGACCAAGCTTAGTCACATATATGCAATTTTTAGTAGTTTTTTAGTCATTTATTGTTGTTTTTCTACCAGTGATACATCACATACACAATGGATGACTACCACATCACAATGGTTGTCTAACACGTGTTTGTAATGCATCCAAAATAGAAAGAATATCGATCCATTGTGCACTACACCATAGGTCCTATCCTTTCCTTTGGTCTTCTACACTGTTGGACAAATGGGAAGAGGATTTTATGCATCCCATACTACACCATGGGTCCATCCACCATCCCAAGGTTTTCCCCAAGTAGTGAACCTACCAAAGCCAGTTGAATCCAACTTCAATTTCCTATATGCCGTTAATGACAAGTTTGTCAACCCAAAAAGAAGTAACTCCCGACATATACAACCTTATGACCTTAGTGGTATTGTTAGCTATCTTCTTCACAATTATGGGTAACACTTAGCATCGGTCACTTTCATACTTATTAGTGATAGCTAGTGAACCCTCTCAATACGCAGTTAGCCCCAAATTACTGTTATATGCATGGATGGTTTCTACTCGTACAACTGCTACAATCATATCATAACAATGTTAGCCCGCTACCTTCACCTCTATGAACCAAGTGAATGTTTACTAACATCTAGCAGTAGCCCATACATCAATCATTTGCATAATCCAATGAATTCCTATTGTTGCTCAAATATCCCAAAGGTTCACTCTTGGGCGGTCATACATAACATGAATCACAATCACAATCAATAGATACATGGGCCTATACATAAATACCTCTAGATATGATGTTGAATTACATAGATACATAAGAGATACATGGAACCAACATGAGATGGACTTTACCCAATAAATACATATAATCAAATACCCATTATAAAGTAGTTAAATCTCTTACTTCATTCTATTTAATAGAATCCTATTATGTATTAAATATAAGTTATTAAATTCCCTTAACTTGATCATTCCCATTTGATACCCATTTTAGCCTCAACCGAAGCTTATGGAGGAGGAAAGTTCAAACCATTGAGGAACAATCCCAACATCTGGGAGTTATCCTCCCCCCTAGACTCTCCCCCTACGATCTTGAGGTCACAGATGTTAGTTTTAGGATCAAAAATTCAATAAACAGAAATGCAACACATAAGACAATGAACACAACAAGATATCCTAGGAAAATCCTCCTTTTTGAGGGAGACAAACCTAGTAAATATATCACTTATATATTGAAGTAATAAGAGTAGAAACCTGCTTACAACTTAGGCACAACACAATGTCGAATTTGATACAATGAATAATAGTGCTTCTCCTAGATGCACTAATACAAATGAATATGATACTCCTTGGATTCAATCTACTGTAGCAAGATGATGATATGTTTCTCAAGTGCGAACTTCTTCTTGAAATGCGAATATGAATGAATGAACTTGATGATGAAATGAGTGAAAGTGATCTCATATATATACAATCATGTGGAGAGGTTGCACCCTTTCATGGTGCAAGGTCAGCCTTAAATAAATAATAAATAAGTCGACCACCATAAAGAAGTCAGCCTCATTTAATTATTCACAATAATTAAATATTATATTATGTAGAAAGTGAAGCACCTCACCAATTGACGTCTTATTAAAATAAATAGCCGATAGGCTACTCATTTAATTTAATACAAGGAAATCAAGGCTGGAAGAGAAGCTCAATGATGCTCTAACATCAACACTCCCTCTCAGCTAGGGAGAAATACTTCTAGCTAACCAATGTCATGAAATGGCATCCACAACGGCTACACCCAATTATGAAAGGAGCTCATCACAAATTCACTCAATCATGATATCAACCATCATGGCTACTCCCATGTATGGTAAAGCATATGTGCACAAGTTCCCATCACGGAATCACTCAATGTGTTGTCATCATCTCAACATGGCGTTCACCATGGCTACACCCAGAGGGTGAATAAACACAAGTACAATAATATCATCACGAACTCTCTCACGTGATGTTTTCATGGAGTCACTCAACATTACATCCACCATGGCTACTCCCAAAGAGTGGAAACAAGGGCTTTCACCTCAAATTTCTCTCACAGAGAAAAATGCATTAGAGAAAATCATAGAAGATCGCTGAAGCTGAGTCTCCCTCTCAGCTAGGGCTTTATTCTCCATAATACCAAGCTTGTCTCGGAAGTACACAAACTTTACTCTGGAGAGAGGCTTCTAGTGAGAATGTATTTTTTCTTCTCATCAATGCTAATATACTTCAACTGGATAGCTTTCCTCAATACCATATCTCTGATATAGTGGTATTTGATCTCAACATGTTTTGTTTTGTCATGAAACACTGGATTGACAAAAATCTTCACAAGGCTTTGATTATCACAATGAATGACAGTTGGCTCCAATGATTGTCCAAACAATCCTACAAGGAACTTCTAAAGCCACACTACTTCCCGAGCTTCCACACATGTTGCAATGTCCTCGGCCTCTACGATGCTTAGTGCCACTGAAGATTGCTTCCTATTGCACCAAGAGATCATCGCAGACCCCAAACTGAAACAACATCCAGAGGTTCTCTTCCGATCAGCAACACACCTTGCCCAATCAGAATTAGTATAACCATGTAGCTTCAAGTCCACACCAGAAGAATATCTCAAGCCATACCCAACTTTTCCACGCAAGTATCTCAAGATATGCTTTGTTTCAACTAGGTGTATTTTCCTTGGTTCACACATGAATTGACTAACTATACCCACTGCATATAAAATATCTAGTCTAGTATTGACTAGATACATCAATGATCCAATCAACTGCCTATACATAGTAGGATCCACCAGATCTGAACTAGTTGCAGCCTCCTTTAACTTTTGAAAATTGGTCTCCATAGGTGTAGACATGGATTTGCAATCCATCATACCAAATCTCTTCAAGATGTCTATTGTATACTTCCCTTGACTTATAATGATCTCATTAGGCCTCTACCATACTTCTAAACCAAGGAAGTAATGCATGTACTTAAGATCCTTCATTTCAAATTCAGAAGCCAACTCCTTCTTGCATTTGATAATGAGGTGTTCTTCTCCAGTAAGAAATATATCATCAACATAGAGGACCAAGATCAATGCTTCACCATCAATTACCTTGAAGTATAGGTTTAAATCAACATCATTCTTGGAGAAGCCCAAGCTCAACAAGTATTGATCAATCCTCTCATACCAAGCACGAGGAGACTGCTTAAGGCCATACAAAGCCTTCTTCAATTTGCAAACATGAGAGTCCTTCCCATGAACTTCAAAGCCATTAGGTTGCTCAATGTATACTTCTTCATTAATTACACCATTTAAAAATGGTGTTTTCACATCCATCTGGTGTAACTTCCATCCTTTAGCTACTGTAATGGCAATGATAGTCCTAATGGAGGTATAATGAGCAACTGGAGCAAAGGTTTCCTCATAGTCTATTCCCTCTTTCTGAGAGAATCCTCTAGCCAAAAATCTAGCCTTGTCCTTCTCAATGCTTCCATCAGCCGCATGCTTGATCTTGAAAAGCCACTTAGAAGATACAACAGATTTTCCTTCTAGTATAGGTACAATGTCCCAAACATCGTTCTTGAGGATAGATTGATATTCTTCAGCCATAGCATCTCTTCATACTTGCTGGCTTGAAGCTTCCTCAACATTGGAAGGCTCAGATTCAATCATTTGACTCATCAATGCAACATAGCTTGAAAACTTTTCAGGTCTTTTGTTTTCTCTAAATGTTCCTCTAGGGGCTACAAACTTTTCTACTTCCTGCATTGTTTGCCTAGCCCATAGAGGTCTATTTTGACCAATAAAAATGTCTATAGGCCCATTAGTAGGTTCCAAAGGCTCAACTAGATCATCATCTTCTTTAGAATCAATAGCCTCCCTCTGAATCTCAGGAGTATGATCAACTTCCATGTCCTAAGGAGACTCTTGGTCTTCATTTTCTATCTTCATGTGAGAGCCTTTAGATCTCTTGAATGCAACATCTTCTTCAAATGCAACATCCTTGTTGATCTCTATCAGTTTTTGACCTAGAATATAAATCATGTATGATTTTGAAGACTCGGTGTAGCCCACAAATATTCCCTTCTTGCCAGGTGGTTCCAACTTTGTCCTTTTATCTTTAGGGACATGAACATACACAAGACAACCAAATATTCTCAAATGGCTGACTTCAGGATTCACACCTATGAAAGCTTCTTTCGGAGTCATGTTCTCCAAGATACAATGAGGGCTCTAATTCATAACATACACTGTTGTCCTAGAAGTTTTGGCCCAAAGGAAGATTTACAATTCCTGATCATGAATCATGGCCTTAACTGCTTCTACAATAGATTTCTTCTTCCTTTCTACTACACCATTTTGTTGTGGATTGTAGGGAACACAAAAATCCCTCTCAATTCCTACTTCAACACAAAAGTTACGAAAGCTACTAGAGATGTATTCTCCTCCGTTGTCAGATCTCAGAACTTTGATGCTCTTCCCAAACAAGTTCTCTACTTGAGCTTTGAATTCCTTGAATATATCAAGTACTTCCTCAGATTCTTTAGTCTTTAAGAAATAAATCCAAGTCTTTCTAGAGCAGTCATCATTGAAAATCACATAATACAAGAAACTGCTCAAAGAAGCAACAGACATTGGACCACACAAATTAGAATGAACAAGATCTAGAATGCATTTGGATCTACTTTCACTACTATAAAAGGGTCCTTTAGTATTCTTACCCAATGTGCATCCTCAACAATACCTTCCTTCTCCAGGGTGAGTTTAGGAATGTCGGTGACCATCTTCTCCATGGTTGGAAGTGCTCGAAATTGAATGTGAGAAAATTTTCTATGCCAAAGCTCATACGAACTTCATGTATCATGCAACAAATCTTGTAGTGGATGAGTGGAAAATCTGTAGAGACATTCTTGTTGAACACCAATCACTCAGGCTGACTTGATGCTAGAGTTCTTCGGCCATGCAAGAACTTTACCTTCAAAGCATGCATCTTGATATCCCTTGTCCTCCAAGGCTGAAATAGAGAAAAGGTTTTGCTTGATGCCTGGTACAAATAGTACATCACTCAACTGCAAGGAGATGTCAAAATCTAGGTGAAGAGTGGAGGTCCCAACACCTTTCACTAAATAACATGCATCATCTCCAATTATGACTTGAACACTTGTATCTCTCATCACCAAATCTGAAATATGTTCTCTAAATCTAGTAATGTGACAAGAGGTGCCACTATCAATCAGCTAAGTGTTGTTATCTGCTAGAACATTGCTTGATAAGGCAGAATAGAATAGAAATTCACTTGAATCCTTTTGAGGAGAGATCTCACCCACATCCACAATTGAATCATGTTTTTTGGGTCTAGTTGGGAAATCCTTTGCATAGTGACCAAACTTGTCACATCTGAAGCACTGTATGTGGGAAAGATCCTTATTCTTAGATGCAGGAGCACCATCAAATCTTCTATCTTTATTCCTCTTGAAGTAGCCTTTCTTTCCTTCTCTTCCTTTCTTCTTCGAGGATTGAGCGACAAGTACATGAATCTCCTCATTGGTAGAACTTTTCCCATTGCCTCTTGTTGCTAGTCTTGATTCCTCTTGAATGCAATATGCCCTCAAGAGATCAAACTTAGGTAGCTTTGATCTCGCACTAATGCCTTGGATATATGGTTCCGAAGATTTAGGAAGACCATTAAGAGCCAACATGTCCAAATCCTTATCATCAACCATATGCCTAATGCTAGAGAGTTGATCTCTCAATTCAGTGATCTTCATGAAGGAGGACATGAAAGAATCTCCTTTCGCCATCTTGACATGATGAATTTTTTGCTTCAAGGCAAGAGCTCTGCTTGTGTTATTGAACTCATACATTTACTCCAAGTTTTTGAACATTTTCCTTATTGTCTTCAAATTGGAGATAATTGGCACAAGGTGGTCCTTCACCAAATCAACCAAAATATTTTTTGCCTTAATGTCATTCTTCTTCCATTATGGCTTCTCAGTTTCATCAGAAGGTTTGGGAACTTCACCCTCCATGAACTCAGCAAGCTCATTTTCTTCCAATGCAAGCATCACTCTAAACTTCCAAGAGGTGAAGTTGGAAGCACCTTCAAGCCTATCTTCGATCTTGAGCTTGTTCACCATTTTGAAGATGAGATAGATGCAAGAAGATGAGAACAAGAGTGGATGAATTTTTTGCTTATATAAATCTAATCACAGTCTTCTTTAAACCCGCTCTGATACCATGTTATTTTTAGGATCATAAATCAATAACCAAAAATGCAGCACATAAGATAATGAACACAACAAGATATCCTGGGAAAACCCTCCTTCTCGAGGGAGAAAAACCCAACAAATATATCGCTTATATATTGAAGTAATAAGAGAAGAAACCTACTTACAACTCAAGCACAACAACATAATGTTGAATTTCATACAATGAATAATAGCGCTTCTCCTAGATGTGCTAATACAAATGAATATGATACTCCTTGGACTCAATCTGTTGTAGCAAGATGATGACGTTTTGCTCAAGTGTGAACTTCTTCTTGAAATGTGAATATGAATGAATGAAATTTTAATGAAATGAATGAAAGTGATCTCATATATATACAATCATGCGGAGAGGTCACACCCTTTCATGGTGCAAGGTCGGCCTTAAATAAATAATAAATAAGTCGGCCACCATAAAGAAGTTGGCCTCATTTAATTATTCACAATAATTAAATATTATATTAGGTACAAAGTGAAGCACCTCTTCACCAATTGATGCCTCATTAAATTAAATACTCGATAGGCTACTCATTTAATTTAATCCAAGGAAATCGAGACTAGAAGAGAAGCCTGATGTTGCTTTAACATCAACAACAGAGGCATACTTCACCCAAGGACTGCCTACGTACCCACTTCCAAATGGATCAAAGTCACCTGTAGTTCTCCTCACAAGGTCTCTCAAGGATATGTACACACCAGTCATGACACTTCCATCTGGTAGAGCTTTTAAAATTTAGAAAATTTCAGTTGGATCCATGCGGTCTCATGGCTTATGCATCCTTATCCAAGACTGGGGCTTAGGGTTTTAGCTTCAAAACCATTCGTTTTAAACTTTCATTAAGTCTTATGCCTTGTTGTTCTAATTTTTCATTGACCTGCTATATTTGGTTGTCGGTCTTCTTAGTCATGACTTGAGTCATCCGATTCATTGTCTTTACTGGCCCCTTTACCTTGGCCTGTTGGTATTTTCATGCCTCAATATTGTTTTAATTTTTCCTAAGTCTGATGAAATATTCCCTTGATAGACATATGTCTTAAATCCTTATTTATTGAGCGTCATTGTCCTTTCGGCCTAGTGGTGGCCCATTTTAAAACTAAATTTTGTGCACGTGTAGTTTGTTCAGACCGTCGAATGGAGATGTTCAATCTACATTGTTCCCCATTGGCCCTGGTGTATTAAAATAATAGTCTAAATATTGTAGTGGGGTGAGCAGATTGTTGCCCATGTATCATCAAAGATGTGGGGCCCGATTCCTTCTTGTCCATAGACAAAAAGGTTTTCAGATCAATGGTTGAGGAACGATGTCAAAAGTTAATCTCCACTGATCACCACTAACCCCGCCCGATTAAAGTAATGATGTGAAAAACCCAGTAGGGTCAGTGGAAATTTGACATGTGGATGTCCTCAGTTGACCATGATGAATATAAGGTGGATCCCACATGTATTAAGTTGGTGCTAGGCTAGCGAGTTCCCATTGGCCAATTGCTTGGTGGGCGATGGTGATTGATTTTCAAACTTCATTGACTCGATCCGAGTCACTCATCTTTCCAACTTGAAATAGAATCAAGGGTTGGTGTTCAAATTTGATGACTCGTGTACGATAGTTGTTACCAAAATGTAAGATAGGGGGACCACCCACTGCAAGGCCCTAGGTCACAAAAGGCCAAGAGCAAAAAGGCTTCCCTAACTTACCTCAATTTAAGGGATAGGATGGATGAGAATGATGAGGACTATGTTTCCTTCGACCACTCTACAAAACCCAAGAATTGAAGGGAGACTAGAAGAGTCACTTTCCAGATTCAACTTTGCGTCTTATACAACTCTCTGTTTGAGGATAGAAGCGCAGTTCTGGGATGACATTGCGACAAGTTGGCGTCTGACAAGTGCGTTGGTGTCCATACAGCCAAAAAACCAAATAAACGAGGTTTTTCTATAAGGAAGGAATAACAACCTAGTTTACAAGTTTCTAAAAGGACAGAGTAGTATTAAGAAGTATGAAAAATATAGATTGAGATGGTGACAAAGATGATCTCATAGAATATCCTCCTCGCCAGCTTGCTTTGAAGTCTCTCCACCTACACACAATAAAGGGAGAAATTTTTGGGGTTGTATAGGGGCTTGCCTTAGTTAAACCCCCTGTCTTGGTGTTTCCACCTCCATGAACAACCAAGTTTGGAATAGTAGAGATAATGATAAAAAAAAGAACTACAAGCTACGTAAACACAAAATGCTTCAAGCAGTACGCACTTACTCAATCGAAAACAATAGGAGAAATTAGAGGAGCTTACCACCTCTGTCCAAAGCACTTAAGGCTTGTGGAGGAGAGAACGAGAGGGACTCAAGCCTCTTTTTCCATGGTGTCTGTCATGTGCTCGCCTTGTTGGAGTGATGGAGTAGTGGATTTTTGCGATGGATTAAAGGGTGTTGCTGCAAAGTTTGGAAGTGAATGCAAAAAGCATGGGGAGAGTGTGCCAACTTGTTCAAAACTTTTGTTGAAGAAGATTATGGATGATAGAGTGAAGATTATGAAGGAGAAGATGAAAAATGGCCATATTCGGGTCAGCCAGCCAAAGAGGGACGTTACTCTTCGACTTCCAATCAACAATGTAATGCCTCTGCAGTATCCAGCCATAGGAATCTGCCAGGGACGTAAGCGCGTCGTGTGGACGTCTGTGCACCACGCGGGTGTCCCTAACATAAATTCCCCCACCAACACACAAAAAAGGCACCAAGTGGAATGTGAACAGTAGGCTTAAGTGGAATTAAGCCTATGCCTTAGTTTTTCTAAAGTGCAAGGAGTAAAAGGGAATTTGCATTAGGGGTGCAAATTCACGCTCATACACCTTTCACGCGAGCAAGTAGTAATGGTGGACTTGATGCCCTAAGCTACCAATTCAAACATAAAGGCATCCAAATGATTTGTTTTCTCACATAATTGACAATTGTGGATGAATCTCAAGCATTCAAAAGACCAAAAGGCACTTCCTCGAGTTCGATATAGCCGAGATTAGGGTTTTTTGTGAGAAAAAGGTCGTAAGTAACGCAAATGTTGCACTTTGTGTTTCAACCAAGTTTGGTCAAATTAGGGTAATAAAAAAATGTGTTTCTAAGATGAGTTGATTTTGGTTCCTTGTAATTTCTTTGAAAATAATCTAAAGCTTCTCAAGTTATTATCAAAGCCCTTTTAAATTGCACAGTGAGTCGTGCCCTGGGTCATAAAGTCAAAGGTTAGGTTTAAACCATATAGTTTTGAAACCCTAGACCTAATCTAACATATTCTATTATAATGGCCCCTAAAATACAAAACCCTGGCTCTGAAACCACATCCATGTCCCTTTCACAAGACATTATTGACCAGTTAAAATTGTCCACTAGCAAGAAGATTGAAGGAAAGGTTTTATTCTATGGGACTCAAATCTTAGAAGGGTTAGTGGATAAACAGTGTTGTATTAAGGATGTTGGATTCCCCTACATTGGTTTACAATTATTTAGAAACTGGTTTGGAAATAGGAATTTGGGCACTCCTCTTTGCAACCCTTGGAGACTAGACCTAGGAAAGTTAGTGGTACCAAATGTATATATTGATGTTGATTTGTTAAAAGACATTTTTGAAAGATATGACCCTATGACAAGAGTGGTTAGGACATTTGATGGTCTTGAAATGGTCAAAGTAACTAGGGAAGAAATTGCAAAGGTTTTTGGTTTGCATGAGTGGAATGAGGAGATGATTCCTATTGACCTTGAGGTCTTTAGAGTAGAATATAGGAACAGAAAGGCCATGTTTAGAACATCCATGTTGCATTTTCATTTGGAAACTACGAGGACAAGAAAGAAGAAGAAACAGGTAGTGATTGGCAAAGATGAATAGGAGTCATTCCCTATGAAGTATTTTGGAAATTACTTCAAAAGATAGTCTATTCTTTATGCCAAATTCTTGGTATTGATGCACCACCTACCATGCCCATAGACCTCATGTATATGGTAGCACATTTACAACATCCAACTTTTAATGTGGTATATGATTATGCTACGTATGTGGCAGAGAGGATGCATAAGGGTTTGGTTGAGTTAAAAGCAGGAAATAAATTGGTGAGCTTTAGATGGTATTCTCTCTTGATGTACATGTTTTTATATAGGGGAGAGAATAATTTTTGTCAGAATATAACATTAAAGAAGAGGGAGGAGGGGTTTGACTTTCATGTCCAATTTTTGACCCAAGTCCTTGATAAAGATAATCCCAAGTTTGATTATGTGGTGTTCCATAATGTATTTTGTTCAAGGTTGAGGAATACCTAGTTCATCATCCACCAACGATCCCTGAAGAAATACATGACTTTTTGAGGCCCATGGAGAGGCAACCTGAATTAAATTTGACACACAATTGGGGAGATATCATCCCATATTACAACACAACTATCTCCAGGGTTTATGGCACCAATGTGAACCCATATGCCCTATCTAGGGATGTACCATTGAGAATTGGGTTCATTGAAGTTATGAGACAACTAGGAGCTACACAAATGGTGCACTTACTAGAAATATAGAGGAAAGGTTCATTCTTCCCTGAGTGGATGATCTTTGCAAACTTTGTAATGGTGAAGGGAGGATGGAAAGGGCTGGAAAAATTCCTTGCACCATATGGACTGAATGCAGTGAGCCCAAGGAATACAATCCTGAGGGCTTTATTATTGCTTTAAAAGCACAAAAGAGAACTGGTGTATTTGTTCATAAATTCTATTACCCTATATTACCCTGAAGATGTTATCATGAATGTTTTCGATCTGCCAGTACAGAAGGAAAGGAAAACAAAGTATCTGGATTTTAAAAAATTAATGGAGAAGACAAACTCTGCCTATGATCCCATGCCTAACATCAAAGGTGAATTCAATAGAGTAACATATGCCCTTGATAAATTTGAAAGCTTGGTAGGTGTACTAAGAGAGGAATGTGTGGTAGAGGATAAAGGGAAATCATTAGTTGTTGATGAGTATCCAGAAACAAAGTTGGAGGAAAGGAATTCTTATCAACCCCCACCAAAAATCAGATTCTATTCCAAGAGAAAAGAAACAAGGACTAGGCAGAAAACCTTGCCAACCCCTACTACCTTAGAGGGGTCAAGGGCTACTTCTCCTGAACAATCAATTCCACCACCCTCAAGACAAGTACCACCTATTGTAATTGATGTGGACTCTCCTCCAAGAGGTTTTTCTCCATCATAGTTGCCACCATCTAAGAAGCAAAATATTGAAGTAGAAGGCGTAATTGAATATCCCAAGATTGATGAAGATGATATTATGGTAGCCCCAGAAGATATGCAATGAGGAATGTCATCTCCCCCTAGAGAATTTTCACCAAGTGTTGGGAAAGTAGTCTTAGGCTTGGAAAAGATGAGATCCGAGGTCTAGATAATATAGATGACTTGAGGATGGATTTGTTGGCAGATGGTCAGCTCTCCCCTTGGGATTTGTGACATGGACTAACCGCCTCTCATGAATCTGTTATCTCTGGCAGTTGTATCAGGCATTAACAGTTCAATCTTTTGGTGCAACGGAAAATATGGGGCCAACAATTGGTATCAAATCCAAAGGTGTCGGGTTCGAATCCCCTCAGATAAGGCTAGGGGGGAGTTTGTTGGCAGATGGTCAACACTTCCCTCAAGATTTGTGACATGGACTAACCACCTCCCATGGATGTGTTAACTCTGGAAGTTGTATCGGGCATTAATAGGTCGATCTTTTGGTGCAACGGAAATTGTGGGGCCAATAAGATGCGTGTAGATAATTTATGAAGGATGACTCTTTTGTTGAAACAAGAGAATTTATAGATTTTGCTTGGAGAGCTAGGGTTTCATTGTATGTTGAAAATGTGGCTAAAGAAAGAAGTTTGTATCCTAAACTTCTTGAGGGTGTCATCCAAGTAATTGTAATGAAAACTATGTGTGTGTGTGTGTGTGTAAATAGCATGAATAAGAAAATAAAACTTATACAACACACCAATGAAACATTATATCAAGGAATTCAAATAAAAAACCAAATTAATATAACAATTCCTCAATGGCGTCTCATTGTCCTCTATCTCCAAGGATTCTTTAAATCATTTTTTTCTCAGATTGTATGTGCACATGACTTTCCAAATGACAGCCTGAAGAATGTGAGATGTTGGAAATGTAAGAGATTTTTTCCTACATTACATGAGAATGAACTAGTTGTAAATGATATGCAAAGATAATAATGCTACTATGGTATTGCTATATGAAATGATATGATGAAAATGTTGTAACTAATATGTTGGTAATGAAAATGCCATGCTTAAACTACTTGATGCTAAAATGATAATACTCAAATGCTCACTAGAATGAAAATGATAATTAAAATTTTGTAGAGTGTAATTGCTACAATTGCTCCGCTCTCTCCCTTTTGTTGTGTAAATGAGGGCCTATTTATATATTTTCCAAGGCATGAGCCTAGGTGGTAGGAATCAACGATATGGAGAGATGGATGGTTGAAGATGAAGAGGTTAACGAGAAAAGGGGAAGTGTGTTCCTTGCATAAGAACAAACTGCCAAGTGTGGAGAGGAATCAAATGGAGATGAAGGCCAAGTGTCCTAAATTAGTTAGAATTTTTTGATGATAAATGCTAAATTAAATATTAGAAATATTTAATTCTTGAGACACGTGATGAGGTGGAAGGTGGGAAGAAGTTAGTAGACATGTGCCTAAATTCAAATTTAGTGAAAGGAGGTTAATTATATAAAACAAACTAATTAAATTTGTTCATTTAATTAAGATATGAAGAAAACGATCTAGGATAGAAAGAATTAGAGAAAAATGAACTATATAAATATTTTTTTCAATTTATTTATAAGTAGAAGAATTAAAGATTATTAATTAAATAACTTGTGTTTAATTAATCCTTCAAACCGAATTTGAGTGTATACACTATGAAGGAAGAGTTCAAGAGCATGACACCTAAATAGGGTTGGGAATTGGTACAAAAAATTTGAGTGTTGTTATTGCGAGAATGGGATATTATTGGTTTTGTTGTGTTTGACACAATAAGAAGGGCTAACAAGCCACTGTTCCAAACTGAAGAGGAAGCTACAATGGCACTAAGGGGGTCAGGCTTTAGTGAAAAATGGGATGCCTTGGCCATTTGATCATTATCTTTGGGATCTAGGAAGCCAATTGTTGCAGAGCTAACTGATTTTAGTGGACAATTGATGGTGAGAAGGGTTGTTGGTACCCCAACTTTGGAGGTAGTAGATATGGCAGTGAATGTTGCCAAATTTACTAGAGCAACAATTGAAGACCTTAATAAGGATAGGGATATGCACAGAAGAAATTATAATGACCTTGTTGATGACTACAACAAGAGTCAACAAATAGTGTTCAAGTTAGAAATTGAGTTAGCACTTTGGAAACAATAGGTAGAAATATTGAGATCTCAAGGACAAGCTAGCTCGAGTCATGTTGCCTCTACCTCTCTAGTAGAACATTCTCAGCCTCCACTTGAACAATATTTGGCAATTGTACCATATAATTTGGGTCAGGAGCCACTTTTAATTGAGGAACCAAGCACTTCGGGTGTGACTCCATCTATGAGCCTAAAAAGATACAACTACTTCAACAAATTGAGGTATACAAAAAATTGCTTGAGAAAATTGATAACAATATGTTTGAGAACAATTCAATGATTGTTAATAATATTTTGAAACATCTAAACAAAAGAATTCAGAGTAGATTAAATAGTGTTCATGCAAATTACTCTTTGATGTTGCAAGCAATAAAGTTGTTGCAAAGAGATGGGGAGTTGGCTATGCCATTATTGGATAAATGGACTCCTAGAGCTGAGAAATTGAAATTCATGGTGGTTGGAGCCAAGCACCAATAGGATATGTACCTGAAGGTGATCCCAACCTACCAATTTGTTAATGGGATTGTGGAGAAAAAAATTTAGGGATGTGTTGCCCCACTGGAGATGAAGATCAAAGAATTGAAGGCTAAATATAATGAGGCATATTTGGCACTATTGCCAAATATCCAACATACTTATGATGAGGTAAAACCTCTACAATTTTGAAAGGACCAAATGGATACAACCATTGCTTCCCAAACAACACTCATTTGTGGAAATTTTGATATTAATATGTTGGAGGATGCCCTCGAGAAACTATCTTTCATTATTAGTTTCTTGCAAGATTTTGATAAAGAATAAACTTCATTCATGGTGAAGTATGCTCCATATAGAGAAAAGATAAATGAGATCATTGGTTTTAATTGGCCTTTATATACAGAGTTTGAATTATGAAAGAGGACTTCCATTGATGACTTGGCAGTATAAGCATTAGTACGGAGAATATATGCACTTGGTCTAGTATAATACAGGTCTTGCCTAAGAATTTTCAAATGCATAGGCATATGTTTCTCCTAGTTCAAGGTACAATCAATAAATGTTGACTTGGATTATTGTTGAGCTGGATTATGAGTCATCTCTTCATTCTCTTTGGTGCTTGCATCATGTGGTTAATAAGGACAATATGTTTCAATATTAGAAATATGCTTCTCTCCAATGGAATGCATTTTGGAAGGCGGGTTTTTCTTCTCCAACGAGTGAAAATATTTTTGTCTCATGTGTTTTCCCTCTTACTAAAACTGCAAATGTAACTACAATGAGAATATATGTATTAGGGTCAAATGAAATTGTGTCATGTGTACATTATGGTCGGAAGCTTGTTTTGCTCCCTTATTCTATAAAAGGGAATCTAGGGCCAGTGTAAGGGGTCTTTTGTTTAATTTTGAATTTGAGAATGCAAAGTGGTGACATAGAGAACATGCATACTGATTTTATGTCTTAGATATTGAGTCAAATAGGTGAATTTTGTTAATTATGGGGTTTTTGAACATGTCTGAATTGAATATGATAAGTCTTTGAGTCTATTTTCTCTCCATTTGTAATACCTTACATGAATTGTTAATGAGAAGTTGATCAAAGGTAATTTCCGTTAACTTATATTGTTATTTGCATTGCAATACGCTTTAATTATAGCTCTAGTTCAAAGAATTAGTTAAATATTTTGGTTAATGTGTAGGTTCATGTAGGTATTGATTGGATCTATAAGTAGTAGTGGAACTTTGGTATTGATATATGAATTGTAATGCAATTCATGAAGATCTTGTTATGTTTAGAATGAAATTTTCCTTATAGTTCAATTTTCTTTGATTTTGTGTTCTAGGATATGACATTGATCTTTAAGTACTAGATGAATCTCTCATGTTCCTGGTATTTGATTTTAAGACAATCATCCATAAATAAACCTTTTATCAACCTATCTTTTTTATATTTAGATTCTCATCTTTTAGATGTTTAATATTTAAAGTAAGAGCCAATTTCTTGAAGGATTTCATCTATCTAGTAGCAAATGATAATGTATCTATTACTATGCAATGTGTGGCTAAATTGTGCATCAATTTTATAAGAAACACATTGTGGGATTACCCTCTCGGGTCCTACAGAGCCCAAAGTGTAGGAGAGAATCATTTTTGCTTCTTCTCGTTAGTTGGCCTAATGTTTCCCCAGCATTCCATAATTGAGCTTGGAAGACTCATAGGTGCTTTGGGAGATATTCTTGGTTCTTTAAAAATCACCAATATAATGGCAAGTCTGCTAGGGAATTACTAAACTCAAAGTCTCTAAGTGTAGATTCAGTATAGTTAGAGTCAATATTTTCGTTATTCTTCGTGAAGGAAGAATAATTGTTTCAAATTTAGTCTATGCATCAAATTTTGGTCAATTTTTTGTCAAATTTTGTCAGGTTATGTTTAGAATCTTCTCTGAGGTCACTAATACCAAGTCAAATTGCAATCAATTTCTATTTCCCAGTATACTGGGTGGTGACTCTGAAGTTTCTCATACAAATACAAGGATAAAATCTCAAGGAGAACTTGAGAAGGGGATCCTGATGCATTATCAGATACCATGAGGAAGACCAGAAGTTATGCAAAGAAAAATGTTGAACAGAAGTTGGAGCTTGAGTCTGCAAAGGATAAACAACCATTATGGGTTAAGTAACCTACCAAATCAGGTACATTTATTGAATCCTTTGTTGGAGCAAGCCCTACTTTAAATAATGAAGTAGATAGTGCTAGTACTCATGAAAATCCATATGTAAATGAAGTGCCTAAGGATGATCAAGGAAGTTTTCCTATCAAACAAGTATTTGATAATGAGCTTGATATATCTAGAGAGGAATATAGGTGGGAATTCTAGGAAAGAAGTAAGGAGTTCATAGAACCACCAACCCCTCAATTTGGGTCTATCTTCCATGGGGGAAATTTTCATCCAAGATGAGAACCTCCCAATATAGAAATACACCTTGAACTTGAGGAAGATCCACTTGAAACAACCTTCCATACCCCTACACCCAATGAGTTTGGGGATCTCCTAGAAAATGAGGAAGATATAGATAAGGACATGAAAGCCTTAGAGGAGGAAGAGCTCTGACTTGCTAAGGAAGAGAAAAATAGACTTAAGGAGTTGAAGAAGAAAGAGGACAAAATTAGACCAAGCAACTCAAGAGAGATGCTAGGAGGCTAAAAATTGAAAAGATGAGAGATGATGTTGCTAGGCCTAAATCCTTTGAAGAGAAGACAGCTAAATTAGCTACTAAGATCCCTAAGGTAACAGTTCAAATGGGAACCTCTACTACTAGTACATACATAACAAGTGTTGCAACTACCAAAACCTCTGATCCTTTGGCCCCTGCTAAGAAGATGTCCTTTGTGGATCATGGGAAGAAGCCCATTGACCAAACCAAGAAAAGTACCTTCAATACATTCACTCCCAATACCAATACAAATACCCACACTTCACCTACCAAAACTCCCATCAATAGCCCAAAAATTGATCCCACTCAATCTGTTGCACCCCCAAATCTTGAGCTCTTGAAATTGCAATTGGTTAATGAGAAATTGCATAAAGACTTGAAGAGGGCCAAAATGGAAGCTTCTAATGCAGAAATGGCCAGAAAGATTTCTTTCCTTAAAATTTCCATACCAACTCTTGAACCTTCAAGCTCTGGAGAGAATAATAGTGAGTCTCAAAATAAGAATCCTAAAGGGCATACCCCTAGCAAAGGGGGTGATGGAGATCAGGGTGGAGGAGGCAATAAGAATATAAACTCATACTCTAAAGATGATGAGGGAAGCAAGAAAAAGGGTGGTAGTAATGGCAAGAATGGAAGAGGTAAGATTGGAGATAAATCTTAAAACAAAAGAGATGATGAGAAAACAGACGCTCGTAGAGATAGAAATACTAGAAGGCGGCCCCAAACTGATAGGTACAAGAAATTTTTCTTTGATAACATCCTAGGGTACCCAAATCTTGTCCCTAATAATGCAAGAAAGCATCTCCCTAAATTTACTAGTAATAATGCTTTCAGTGGTGAAGATCATTTGAAACTTTCTAGAGCTTTGTGGAATATTTTGAACTATTGGATGATGATGTTGTCATTGAATAATTTATGCAATCCTTGACTGAAGATGCAAGGGACTGGTATAGGGGGTTGTCTGATGCAAGTATTGATTCAAAGGAATATTTCTATAGGATTTTCATAGAACAGTATGGAGATCAAACTAATCCTAGGTTCAAGTTGAATGATTTCAATAATATTACTAAAGAGCATAATGAGATGGCAACCGAGTTCAGTGCAAGGTTCCAGAAATCTATGCATAGAGTCCCTACCTATATGAGGCCCAACAAAAAAAAATTTCTAGTGGTGTATTGCAATGCATATGATTCTAAGATATGTTATCTACTTTGAGAAAAGAACTCACAGTACCTAAGAGAAGCTTACAAAATGGCTGTCAATATTGAGAACAACAAAAGAGCATCTGGTAAAGTGGGAAGAAGGTATGACCCCGAGGCTTCTAAAAATCCTAGAGCTTAGAATGAAAAGGTTGGTAAAAGTTCAACCCCTGATGAAAATTTAGATCAGGTTCTTATTTTTTTACAAAATATTGTAAAGAATGAAAAGCCTCACTTCCAGAGGAATGAAAGGCCACCAAGGTTGTAGGACTATCTATATCATACCAACTAGCATAATGGAAATCCTTTTAACAATAACTAGAAAAATGTTCAAGGTACACCTGACCCTTTGCAAAGAAACTCCACCAATGTTGTTGACAACTTGCCATGGTGTGAAGTGTGTCAAATGCCTCACTCATCACAACAATGTGTTGTTGCAAAATCCTTAGAAGATACTCAAGATGATCAAGGAGGATCAGACTCTCCTCATGACCATGATCAAATGGAAAATTTAGTAATGACAAAATCAAACCTTGACTGCGGTGAATATTCTTCTAGTGATGATGTTGATGTGAATGATGTGGATATGTAGAGGCTACAAGCCAATGTGCATCATCAACAAGTATTCTCTAATGAAGAGGGAGAAAATGATTGCACTATTTATACTCTTGAGTCAGATAATATTTCCTTGAGGAGACCTTCCAATGAAGAAATTGAGAAGTATATAGCTACCTTGTCTACTCAAGCAAGAATCAACCTTCAATTGAGAAACAAAAATGTAAGTGGCAACCAGGGTAACCCTGGTAGTATGTTTGTCAAGGAAAGTAATGCAACAAATAAGGGGATTGGTACAAAAAATAAGAAGGAAGACACAAAGTCCAAAGAAGGTAAAGAAATAAGAATTTGGGTTAAGAGGAATAGTAAGGCCCATATTGATGTTGTTCCCTAGGCTATGAAGTCCAAGGACCTCAAGATGAGTGTTGAAAAGAGTGAAAAATAAGGTGATAAGGTAACTCCTAAAGAATTGATACTCCCTAAATTACCCTTGTATTCTCCTGTAGACATGTTCCAAGTGTTGTCTCAAGTTAGAGTTATAGTTCCACTGTTGGAAATGATGAGAATTGAGGAGCATAAGGAGAAGACAGTTTCTTTTATCAACATTGTTGCCATGGATGGTAAAGATAAGGTGGTCATTGACAACCTGAATCAAGTAAAAGACAAGAGAAGAATGTAGAGGTGCAAGAAGTGATAAATGAAAACCTTGATATATATTTAAGAACCACTATCACTGCAAACCCAAGCCAAGTTAATCCTTTCTTTCTAATCCTGATCATTGATGAGAAATTTCTTAGGAACTGCATGATTGATTCAGGGACTTCAAATAATGTGATGCCAATAAAAATCATGGAAGAAATGGGTCTGAAGGTTGATAGCACTTATGGGAAGTGTTATGCCATGGATTCAAGAGAGGTCCTTGTGATAGGATTAATTAATAAAGTTCCATACAAATTGGCAGCTTTACGTAAAATGGAATTGTTTATGAGCATCACAGTGGTAGATATCCCACCAACCTATGGGATGTTATTATCAATACAATGGAGTGCTTCTATGGGTGGGAGTATATAGTGTGATCTATCATTTTCTAAATTTTCTATTGATCAGAAGGATGTTAAGATTGCAAGGGAACCAAGAATCCATCACATGATTGAATATGTGGAAGAACCAGAAGAGCCAATGAGGATCAATTTTGTAGATACTAGTCTGGACACTTTTCCGGGTTGAGGAAGAGGTGCCAGAAGAAGAGAAGGAGCCTACACCAATTTTTCTAGAATTTTTTGATGGCCCACAAGGAGATGCCCTTTGGACTATGTACTTTGATGGAGTATGTTCCAAGGAGGGATCTAGTGCAGGGGTTATCTTGACTTCACGGCAAGGTAAGACCTTCAAGTATTCTTTCTTGTTAAAAAAAAATTGTACCGATAATGTGGTTGAGTATGAAGCTATGTTGTTGGATCTTAAGATAAACATGGTATTAGCATGCTAAAAGTTTTAGGCGACTCCGAGTTGGTGGTATCCTAGGTTAGATCTAATTTTTTTGCCAAGGATAAAAGGCTTAAGCAATATAGGAATGTTGTATGGGATATGATTGAATCCTTTGATGCTTTTAATATAGATTGGATAGAAAGAGCTAAAAATGTAAAAGCAGATTTGTTAGCAAAAATTGTTGTTAGATTAGATGATGTAATGTCACGTATAGATTTTATTGATTATTTAAATGAAAATTATTAATCATGATATTGTTAATTATATTATGTTAAATGATTATTTAAATTGAAGTTAAATGATTATTTAAATTGAAGTTAAATTGAAATTTAAATTGAGGTGAAATTGAAATTGAAATGCAATTACAATGATTTTAAATGCATTTTTATTTAAATTGGGGTTTGTCATTGCTGATGAAAACTCGAGTGCAAGTGAACGCAGGAACAGGTGAACGTGAATGAAGGCGAGAACATCGATCAGGTAGAGTCGTTTTAGCTAGACATTTATGAGGATGATGGAATCACACACACACACTTAGTTATTATTTTAATGCATTTTTGTGATTATTGTGCTTGCAAATTTTAAATTAAGTTTAATTGATTTCTCAAAATTTGTGAAAAGAATATGTTGATTTAAATGGCGATTTGGTTAGTTTTAGAGGAAATTGATTTTATTTAAAATAAATTGAATTCCTAGAGAAGATATTTTATTACTATTTAAAAATAATGATACTTTTATTATTAAACTAATGGAATAGACTTTTAAATGTGAAAAGAAAATTATTAAAATATAATAATTTTTGTTATTTGATGTAATGGTATTTTTCTCATTTGATGAATAAGGAAAATAAATGTAAATGTTTAAATAAACAAATACCAAAAACTGAGTTATTGAAAACAAATCACATACAAATTGGAGATTGTATTTAAAACTACAGTTGAACAAATTGAAGAAAAATATCTTCAAGCAATTTGGAAGGCAATCAAATTTCAAACTTGGAGTTAGAGAATTGAATTGGAGATCACAGTAAAATTGTGGATCTGATTTATTGTTAACATCTACCAATTGCATGAAAAAAGATTAGTCTGGAAGAGATTTGAAATGGGGAAAGAGAGAAATCCGTTTTTAGATTTTGGTAGGGAATTTATTTGTTTGGGAGGCAGAGGGAGTGAGTTTTGGAATTTACCTAACTGCTCACTCATGCCATGCACCAGAGGAGTTTGAATTAATTGTTTGATTGTCTTGGAATTTTGGAGAGGACTGCTCTACTCCCCATGCAACAACAAAGAAGAGGAGAAGTCTCTCCATTCCCCATGCACGGCCAAGGAACAGGGTTCATCCTTGCCACACTCCATTACTTCCCACGCAATCACAGGGATTCCTTCACACCCCACACAATTGGTGAAGCAGTGGCCAGCCTCAGAACATAGGAAAGGTGCGCAGGAAACAGAAGGTAATGCGTAGAGAGACAAGGCAAGGTGCACCCAACTCAATAGGAGGTTAGGAGGAAGGTAAGGTGTGCTAAGAAGAATAGGAAGTGTGCGCCAGCTAGTAGGGGGAGGAAGATTAATGAAAAATGAAGCCTGCCTCCCTCCATATCACGTAAACCAAAAGGTGAAGAAGTGAAGAGAATTGTGAACAAAATTAGGAGAAGGAATTGACAGACCAGTAATCAACCATAGAATAGTCAAAGCAGCTACAGGAAAAGAGACAGAGGAAGCACACATACAAACATTTCCAGATTTAAGAATTACCAGGTAGGATCTTTTAGAATTGATTTAACAAATTCATGATTACAGTGTATTATTTGGGATCATTTTCTTTTCTTATTTTGATTGTTAAATATATTAAAAGTATTACTATTTTCTTCATATTCTGATTAAATTCTTGAACATCAAACTATGTTCTTTTTTTCCTAGAAAAACTATATTGAACAAGTTTGAAATAGAAAATTGTAGGAAAACTTGATGGAAAACAATGAAAAACAACTAATTTAGAAAATAGGAAAAATTCAGACTTGGAAAAAGATTTTCAACAGAAAAACATTATTTAAATTAGATTTGAAAAGAATTTAAAACAAAAAACGTTTATTTCATTCTAATTTAGAAGAATTTTAAAAATCCAAACAAATAGATAGTTTTAATTCTCAACAGAAGAAAACATAAAAGATTTTGATAAAATATCCTTTAAATTTTAAACATGATTTCAAAATAGAAGTTAAAATCAATGAATTTTGCAAATAAAACTCAAAACATTCAAAACAGAAACTAAAATGATTTATTTTAATTCTATTTGAAAAAGTAATTATTTATCTTTTGAAAGTATGAAAAAAAACTGAAAATAAATCGATTAAGTTAAAAATAGGATTTACTTGAAAACAAACGAATTAGAACAGGATTAAATAGATGAGTAAATAGAACGAAAGAACGTGTGCTCTTTTATGCCTATTTTAAAATATGTACTTAATTTACATACTGGAGATACACCTTCTTTATTTTTGGTTATTTAATTTACTCGATTTAAATATTAATTAAATGTCATTTATGGATTAAAATGATGAAAAGAACAACATTTAAACTGTATTTGCTTGAAACAAGATTTTCGTTAAATTGTTTGTGAAAGATTGTATTTATTTGATTGGAATCATGCATGCTTGATAAATGAATGTGCATGTCATGTGTTTGGAAAGTTACCTTCGGGGATAGGTGTCGAATATGGGTTATTAGAGAGTGTAGTTTTGCTTTTCCAAAACTGCTTTTATTTGTCGTGCATGACATTTTACTTGGCCAAGTAACTTAAGAACCATTGAAATAGATGGAATTAATGAAGTCTCTACCATATCCTAGTATCGAACTTGCTTGTTTCTTAAATGAGTTAGAAAAATGAAAATGCTTGTGGTTTTACTAGTTATACTAGGCATGCATTAGATTCCATCTTGCTTGTCGATTTCTTTTTGCTAAGCGATTCGTGCAAGGTCGAGTATTCTTTGAATGACTAAAGAATTCCGAAGAAGCGTAAGCTTAGAGGTTGGGCGGAAAAATCGTCTGATCCTTGTTCTCGTCTTCATTATTGAAGATATGCTATTGGATTGAAGATCAAAGGATGTCATCTTCATTTATGTTATATTGTATTCTGTAATTATGAATTGAAGAGCTTAAGGTGACTGATTGCCTAAGTCTCAAATTGTAACTTATATTACAACTTCTTTTGTATTATTATTAGTGTTGTGTAATATGACACATGTATGTATTTAAACTGGAAATGTATACTGAATCTATTTATCGACTTTAAGTCATTGTTTTGGAATCGACTGGATTTTATGATGTCTAAATGAATGAAGTGTCGACTTTATTTTGAATATAAATGAAATTATTTAAAGTTTTGTCGATGTTTTGATTTAAAGAGTTTCGCTCTTTACATGTTACCTTTGATGGTGTTTCTAAAATAGAAGTACAGACCCGACCTACAATGCCAAATAATATTTTCAACTGGCAAGTGTTTGATGATGATAATGACATCCTTAGATTTTTGCACTGTATTGATGAATATGAGAGCCAAGAAATTGATTTTGGTTCATTGGTAGTAGAAGTTGATGGAAAAGAAACATTATTTGGGAATTAGGTGATTCAATTGAAGACTAATAAGATTCCCAAAGGACTAGTTTCATTAGAAAGGGTCTTTGATGGCCCTAACAAAGCAAGTGTAAAGAAGGCATCTTCCCATAAAGAAGATCTAGAAGAAATCAATTTAGGAACCGAGAATTCCCCAAAATTGGTGTACATAGGAAAGAGGATGAAGCCACATGTTAGAACCATGTTGATTGCTCTCTTGAGGAAGTATGGACATGTATTTGCATGGTCATATGATGAATTAATATCCTATAGGGAGGATTTGTTCCAACATGAGATACTGTTGAAGCCTGATGCAAATCATTTTAGGTAGAAACAAAGGCCAATCAATCCTACTTTGCAATAAAAAATGCAGGAAGAACTTACAAAGCTAAGAGATGCTAGGATTATAAAGCCTATAAGACATTCATCATGGGTTTCAAATTTGGTTCTAATCAGAAAGAAGAATGGTGACCTGAGGTTGTGTGTAGACTTTAGAAACTTGAATGTGGCATCTCTGAAGGATAACTATCCTCTACATAACATGGATTCTATGCTGCAAAAGGTGACTGGATTTGAGTTGCTCTCGATGATGGATGGGTTTTCAGGTTATAACCAAGTCATGGTCAAGGAATCAGAATGGTATAAGACCACCTTTATGATTCCATGGGGAACATATGTATATTTGAGGATGCCATTCTACTTGATTAATGTTGGTGCTAATTTTAAGAGAGCCATGTATGTGGCTTTTGTTGACTTCATTGATTTATTTCTTAACATTTATAAATATTATCTTACTACCCATAGTAAGAAGGAAGAGGATCATTTCTCACACCTTGAAAAACTATTTATCAAAGCCCCAAAGTATGGGATTTCCTTGAATCCTAGGAAATTTCAGTTTGGGGTCAAAGAAGAGAAACTGATGGGCCACATTGGGTCAAAAGATGGGGTCAAAATTGATCTTGAATGTGTAGAAGCAATTGATAAGATCCCACAGCCCAAGAATGTCAAGGGAATTCAATCCTTCTTTGGTCAGATTAATTTCCTAAAAATATTTTTCATGAATTTTGTAGAAATTTCTAGGTTGATATCAAAGATGTTAAAGAAGGGGGAGAAGGTGACCTGGTCTGAAGAATCAGTACAAGATTTCCAAGCCATAAAACAAGTCATTAAGGAGGAAAATATCCTTAAGTCACTTGATTATTCATTTCCCTTTCAATTATTTACATTTTCATCATTTCACATTGGTGTTGGGGTGCTCTTACATAAAAATGATGAAGGATATGAGCAACCACTTGCTTTCTTTAGAAAATCACTACAATCAGTTGAGTTAAATATGATTTGATAGAAAAACAAGCTTATGCTTTGGTAAAGGTAGTGAAAAATTTCAGAGCTTACCTCACATGAGCCAAGATAGTTGCATATGTGCCAACTGTAGTGGTTAAAGATATTTTCACCCAACAAGAGACTATAGGGAGGAGGTGTAGGTGGATTAATAGAATCCAAGAATTTGATATAGATATCTAGATCACCAAGTTGGTTTGAGGCCAAGTTCTTGCAAGATTAATGGTTGAAACTAACCTAGAAGCTAATCAAATAAATCAATTTGATCATTTGGAAATATCTCCCATCTATGATGTCCAAACATGTGAATGGTATGAAAATATAGTGAGGTATTTACATAATATGCAATGCCCAGATGGTATGATAGAGAATGAAAAGAGAACTTTAAAGTTACAATCTGTCAAATATGTGATTATTGAAAATGAGTTATGGTGGAGAAATCTAGGTGGAATCCTATTCAAATGTGTGAACACTTCACAGGCTTTGAAATTGTTGAATGAGATGCATAATGGAGTCTATTGGGGACATTATATGGCAAAAACTACTTCTCACAAGATTCTTAGAGTTGGTTTTTGTTGGCCAATTATTCAAATATGTAAACAAGTCGGTAAGGACATGTGATGCTTGATAAAAGTTTTCTAGAAAATTGAATTTCTCGGATAATTTACCTTTGAGACCTATCATGGTCCAAGCTCCTTTCCAACAGTGGAGAATTGATTTTATTGGGGAAATAGCAGATAAATCAAGTGGAGGAAACTCATAGATTTTAGTGGCAACAGATTATTTCACCAAGTGGGTCGAAGCCATCCCCACCAAAAGAGCAACTATCAAATTTGTCATTGTATTTTTGTTGGAAAATATCTTAATTAGATTTGGTGTCCCTGAAAATATTATATCTGATAATGCAATGTGTTTTTGGTCTGAGGAATTTATTGATTTTTGTGATGGACATGGAATACAAGTCTCATATTCTACTCCATATCATCCTCAAGGGAATGGCAAAGTTGAGTCAAGCAATAAAAGCTTGATGAAGATTATCAAGAGAATTGTTGAGAAAAATAAATGAGCATGGGACTCCAAGTTGAAGTTAGTTCTATGGACAAATAGACTGACTGTGAAGAAAGCCACTAGTCATGCACCTTTCGATCTTGTGTATGGTATTGCAGCAAGATTTCCACAAAATAATTTGTTGAAAATGTATAATTTTGTACAAGAGTATGATGATGACATTGGTAATGAAATGTAGTACAAAATCGAAGCTTTAACTTAACTAGATGAAACGAGGAGCGAGGCTCGTAAGAAAAACACAAGGTTATAGCTTCAAGTAAAAAAATTGTATGACAAAAGGACCATAGAAAGGAAATTTGAAGTTGGTAACATGGTTTTAATGTGGAATGCAAGAATGGAGGATAAAGGTAAACATGGGAAGTTTGATCCTTTGTGGTTAGGCCATACTTAATTGCCGATATGCATGGAGAAGACTCATATTTATTGCAATCCTTGACAGGTGACATTCTAGGGCTGCTAGTACATGGACAATTCCTGAAGCCCTATTTCTCTTGAAATAGGTTATCTTTCCATGTACATTGTATAGCCATGTAAGTAGTGTATATAAGTTTGGTGTGTTTGCTTCATGTTGTGTCTACTTGTCTTGTTCGGGCAAGCTCTTGGGTTTCTTTTGGGTTTCTTTGTGTTGGTCTACCTCACCAGATGATTTTAATTCTCACCATACCCACCAGGGGTATGTGTCCCCAAGTAGAAGCCACTAGTAGAGCTTTTAAAATTTGGAAACTTTTAGTTGGTTCCATGTAGTCTCATGGCTTGTGCATCCTTATCCAAGACTGGGGTTTAGGGTTTTAGTTTCAAAACCCTTCACTTAAAACTTTCACTAAGTCTTATGCCTTGGTGTTCTAATTTTTCATTGACCCATTGTATCTGGTTGTCGTTCGTCGTAGTCATGACTTGAGTCATCTGAGCCATTGTCTTTACCGACCCTTTTACCTTGGCTTGTCGGTCTTTCCATGCCTCAATATTGTTTTGAGTTTTCCTAAGTCTAATGAAATATTTCCTTGATAGACTTATGTCTTAAATCCTTATTTCTTTAGGTTCATTGTCTTGTCGACCTAGTAGTGGCCCCATTTTAAAACTAACTATTGTGCACATGCATTTTGTTTTGACCATCACATTGATATGTTCAATCTACGTTGTTCCCTGTTGGCCCCAGCGTATTAAAATAATAGTCTAAATATTGCAGCGGGGTGAGTGGATTGTCATCACATGTATCATTGAAGATGTGGGGCCCAGTTCCTACCCATCCATAGCCAAAAAGGTTTTGAGATCAACGGTTGAGGAAGGGCGTCGAGAGTTAATCTCCATCGTTCCTTATTGACCCCACTCGATTAAAATAATGATGTGAAAAACCCAGTGACGTCAACAAAAATTTGACATATGGATGTCCTCCACTGACCACAATGAATATAAGGTGGAGCCCGCATGTAGTAAGTTGGCACCAAGCAAGCGATTTCCCATTGGTCAATTGCTTGGTGGGCGATGGTGACTGATTTTCAAACTTCATTGACTCAATCTGAGTCGCCTATCTTGCCAACTTGAAATAGAATCAAGGGTTGGTGTTCAAAGTTGAGGACCTGTGTACGATAGTCGTTACCTTTCACACGAGTGAGTAGTAATGGTAGACTTGATGCTCTGACCTACCAGTTCAGACTTAAAGGCATCTAAATTATTTGGTTTCTCACATAATTGACAATTGTGGACGAATCTCAAGCATTTAGGTGACCAAAAGGCACTTCCTAGAGTTTGATATAGTCAACATTAGGGTTTTTTGCGAGCAAAAGGCCGTAAGTAACGCAAACGCCACACTCTGTGTTTCAACCAAGTTTGGTCAAATTAGGGTAATAATAAACTATGTTTCTAAGATGAATCGATGTTGGTACCTTATAATTGCTTTGAAATTGCTCTAAATCTTCTCAGGTTATTGTCAAAGCCCTTTTAAATTGCATAATGAGTCATGCCCTAGGTCATAAAGTTGAAGGTTGGGTTTAAACCGTATAGTTTTGAAACCCTAGACCTTCTCTAACCTATCCTGTTATCGGAAAGGATTTATTCTATGGGACTCAAATCTTAGAAGGGTTAGTGGATAAACAGTGTTGTATTAAGGATGTTGAATTTCCCTACAGTGGTTTTCAATTATTTAGAAAATGGTTTGGAAATAGGAATTTGGGCGCTCCTCTTTGCAACCCTTGGAGACTAGACCTAGGAAATCTAGTGGTACCAAATATATTTCTCAATATTGATTTGTTAAAATACATTGCTACAAGATATGACCCTGTGACAAGAGTGGTTAGGACATTTGATGGTCTTGAAATGGTCAAAGTAACTAGGGAAGAAATTGTAGAGGTTTTTGGTTTGCATGAGTGGAATGGGGAGATGATTCCTATTGAACTTAAGGTCTTTAGAGAAGAATATAGGAACACAAAGGCCCTGTTTAGAACATCCATGTTTCCTTTTTATTTAGAAATTATGGGGATAGGAAAGAAGAAGAAACAGGTAGTGATTGGCAAAGATGAACAGGAGCCATTCCTTATAAAGTATTTTGTTAATTACTTTAAAAAGAAAGTATATTCCTTATGCAAAATTCTTGGTATTGATGCACCATCTACCATGCCCACAGACCTTGTGTATATGGTAGAACACTTACAACATCCAACTTTTAATGTGGTATATGATTATGCTACCTATGTGGCAGAGAGGATGCATAAGGGTTTGGTTGAGTTAAAATCAGGAAACAAATTGGTGAGCTTTAGATAGTATTCTCTCTTGATGTACATGTTTTTATATAGGGGAGAGAAGAATTTTGGTCAGAATATAACATTGAAGAAGAGGGAGGAGGGATTTGACTTTCCTATCTAATGTTGGACCCAAGTCCTTGATAAAGATAGTCCCAAGTTTGATTATGTGGTATTCCATAATGTCTTTGGTTCAAGGTTGAAGAGATACCTGGTTTGTGACCCACCAAGGATCCCTAAGGAAATACATGACTTCCTAAGGCCCATGGAGAGGAGACCTGAATTAAATTTGACACACAATTGGGGAGATAACATCCCATATTACAACACAACTATCTTCAGGGTTTGTGGCACCAATGTCAACCCGCATGCCCTACCTAGGGATGTACTATTGATAATTGGGTTCATTGAAGTTATGAGACAACTAGGAGTTGTATAAATGGTGCACTTACCAGAAATACAGAGGAAAGGTTCATTCTTCCCTAAGTGGATGGCCTTTGCAAACTTTGTAATGTTGAAGGGAGGATGGAAAGGCTTGGAAAAAATTCTTGCACCATATGGACTGAATACAGTGCGCCTAAGGAATCATGATCCTGGGGGCTTTATTGTTGCATTAAAAGTGCAAAAGAGAACTGGTGTGTTTATTCATAACTTCTATTAACTTGAAGATGTTACCAAGAATGTTTTTGATCTATAAGTATAGAGGAAAGGAAAGCAAACTATCTGGATTTCAACAAATTAATGGAGAAGAAGAAGAAGAAGACAAACCCTACCTATGATCCCATGCCTAACATCAAAGATGAATTCAATAGAGTAACATATGCCCTTGATAACTTTGAAAGATTGGTAGGTGTATTGAGAGAGGAACATGTGGTAGAGGATAAAGGGAAATCATTAGTTGTTGATGAGTATCTAGAAATAGGGCTAGAGGAAAGTCCTTCTTATCAACCCCCACAAAAAATCAAAGTCTATTCCAGGAGAAAAGAAACAAGGACTAGGCGGAAAACCTTGCCAACCCCTACTACCTTAGATGGGTTAAGGGCTACTTCTCTTGAACAATCAATGCCACCACCCCCAAGGAAAGTACCACTTGTTGTAATTGATGTGGACTCTCCTCCAAGAGGTTTTTCTCCATCATAGCTACCACCATCTAAGAAGCAAAAGATTGAAGTAAAAGGGGTAGTTGATTATCCCAAGACTGATGAAGATGATATTATGGTGACTTCTAAAGATATGCAACAAGGAATGTCATCTCCCCATAGAGAAGTTGCACCAAGGGCTGGGGAAAGTAGTCTTAGGCTTGGAAAAGATGAGCTCCAAGGTCTAAATAATACATATGACTTGAGGATGGATACGTGTAGAGAATTTATGGAGGATGATTATTTTGTTGAAATAAGAGCATTTGGATATTTTGCTTGGAGAGCTAGGGCTTCATTGTATGCTGAAAATGTGGCTAAATAAAGAAGTTTGCATCCTGATCTTCCTGAGGGTGTCATCCAAGAAAATGTAATGAAAACTATGGAGGAAGAGTTCAAGAGAATGACACCTAAAGAGGGTCAAGGATTGGTACAGAAAAGTGGAGTGTTGTTATTGCCAGAATGGAATTTATTGATGCTATTATGTTTGACACAATACGAAGGGCCAACAAGCCACTGTTCCAAACTTAAGAGGAAGCTACAATGGCACTCAAGGGGTCAGCCTTTAGTGAATAATGGGATGCCTTGTCCATTTGGTCATTATCTTTGGGATCCAGGAAGCCAATTATTTCAGAGCCAACTGATTTTAGTGGAAAATTGATGGTGAGAAGAGTTGTTGATACCCCAACATTGGAGGCAGCAAATATGGCAGTGAATGTTGCCAAATTTACTAGAGCAACAATTGAAGACCTTACTAAGGATAGGGATATGCACAAAATCAAGTATAATGACCTTGTTGATGACTACAACAAGAGTCAACAAAGATTTGTCGAGTTAGAAACTGAGTTATCACTTTGGAAGAAATAGGTAGAAACATTGAGATCTCAAGGACAAGCTAGCTCGAGTCATGTTGCCTCTACCTCTCTAGTAGAACATTCTCAGCCTCCACTTGAAAATCTTTGTCAATTGTACCATATAATTTGGTTCAAGAGCCACTTTCAGCTGAGGAACCAAGCACTTCAGGTGCGACTCCATCTAATGAGCGTACAAAGATACAACTACTTACAAATTGAGGTATACAAAAAATTGCTTAGCGAATTCGGAACACTATGTTTTAGAACAATTCAAGGATTGTTAATATTTTTTTGAGACATCTAAACAAAAGGATTCAGAGTAGATTAAATAATGTTCATTCAAATTACTCTTTGATAATGAAAGCAATAAAGTTGTTTCAAAGAGATAAGGAGTTGGATATGCCACTATTGGATAAATGGACTCATCGAGCTAAGAAATTAAAATTCATGGCGGCTTGAGCCAAGCAATAACAAGACTTGTACCTGAAGGTGATCCCAACCCACCAATCTATTAATGGGATTGTGGAGAAAAAAATTCAAGGATATGTTGCCCCACTGGAGATGAAGATCAAAGAATTGAAGGCTAAATATGATGAGGCGGATTTGGCACTATTGTCAGATATCCAACATACTTATGATGAGGTAAAACCTCTACAGGTTTGGAAGGACCAAATGGATACAACCATTGCTTCCCAAGCATCACTCATTTGTGAAAATTTTGGTATTAATATACTAAAGTATTCCCTCTCAGAAACCATCTTTCATTATTAGTTTCTTGGAAGATTTTTATAAAGAATTAACTTCAGTCATGGTGAGGTATGTCCCTTACAAACAAAATATTAATGAGACCGTTGGTTTTAATTGACCTTTAGATACAAAGTTTGAAGTATGGAAGAGGACTTTCATTTATGACTTTGGACTATAAGCAGCAGTATGGAGAATATATGCACTTGGTCTAGTATAATATAGGTCTGGCCTAAGAATTCGTAAATCCATAGACATATGTTTCTCCTAGTTCAAGGTACAATCAACAAATGCTAACTTGGATTGTTGTTGAGTTGGATTATGAGTCATCTCTTCATTTTCTTGGGCACTTGCATCATGTGGTTAATAAGGACAATATGCTACAACATTTAGAAAGATGCTTCTCTCCAACGCAATGCCTTTTGGAAGGCTGGTTTTTCTTCTCCAACAAACAAAAATAGTTTTGTCTCATGTGTTTTCCCTCCAACTGAAACTGCAAATGTAAGTACAATGAGAACATGTGTATTGTGGTCGAATGAAATTGCGTCATGTGTACATTTTGGATGCAAGCTTGTTTTTCTCCCTTATTCTATAAAAGGGAATCCAGGGCCATTGTATGGGGTCTTTTGTTGAATTCTGAATTTGAGAATGCAAAGTAGTGACACAGAGAACATGCATACTAAGTTTAAGTCTAAGATATTGAGTCAAATAAGTGAATTTTGTCAATTATAGGGTATCTGAACATGTTTGAATTGAATATGATAAGTCTTCGAGTCTATTTTCTCTTTATTTGTAATACCTTATGTGAATGATTTTCCTAGACCTGCTCAAACATGAACAAACAAGCAATCATTAGTTAATAAACAAGTGTAAACAAGCATTCCCTATGAGATTCTTTGAACATATGAATAATGAAAACAAAATACCAAGTAAATCACAATAAAAACACTATTCTAATGCCCAAACTAGCATCCCATAGGGGGATTGGTGCTCCTTTGATGTGGAAAGAAGCCCTTTCTCAGTCCCTTGATAAGCTCTTGGATTAAATGTGTGATTCTTGATGCAAAATGTCAATAACCTAGGTATGATTGATGAATTTTATGCCTATATTAATCTAACTTGTGGATGATATTGTGGATAATAACCTTGCATGAGAATGTGGATCCTCATTCAATAAAGAAGGCCTTTATTTATAAGGATGAATGGTTGAAGAGTGAAGAATGGTGAGAATGTGGGATTAAAATTTGGACCAATGACATGGTTACACTTGTCAACATGCTAATGAATCTTAGAGGGTATGTGCTCACATGGGAGATGGGATGTGTAAAAGGAGTGAATGCCAAGAGGTGGCTTGTATAAGAGGAGGTGTAAGAGCCTTTAATTCCAAGGTGGCTCAAATGGGAGGACATGTAAGAGACTTCAATGCAAAGGTGGCTCAAAAAAGAGGACAAAAGTCCTTTGGGAGGGAAAAGTCAAGTGGGTGGAATATTTCAAGAATATGCCATTTTGAATGAAAATAGAGTAATTAGTAAATCAAATAAATTGATTTACATATGCGACTTGGTTAGTTGGCCAATGTTGACTTACCCTAGGGTGGATTTAAAAGCTAGAGGAATGGGGGATTAGTGTTAGGAGTTAATTAATTTAGGATTAATTAACTTAGGTGAAATTAGTTGATTTATGACATTTGATTTAAATGATTGGGTTTATTTAAATCAGATGAGAGGATGTTAGAACTTTAGGATTTTAAGTAAATAAATTGAATTGATTTATTTAATTAAAAGAAGAACATTGGGATTTTAATTAAATATATTGGTTTATTTAATTAAAGGAAGAACATTAGGATTGGAGATGATGAAATAATCTGATAAAGTTCATTATCTGATTTAAGGAGGAAATTTAATGAATTCAATTGATTATATAAAGATTATTCAATTAATTGGCTAGTGTGGAAATGATTAAGGAAGAATTGGTGTTAGTTAATTAGGATCAAGTGCATGATATCGATCGGGATATTTCAAGTGTCTACACCTTACATGAATTGTTAATGAGAAGTTGATCAAAGGTCATTTTCATTAATTCATTAATTTCTACTGTTATTTGCATTGAAATATGCTTTAATTGTAGCTGTGGTGCAAAGAATCAATTAAATGTTTTGGTTAATGTGTAGGTTCATGTAGGTATTGACTGGATTTGTAAGTAGTAATGGAACTTAGGTATTGATATATGAATTGTAATGCAATTCATGAAGATCTTGGTATGTTTAGAATGAAATTTGTCTTATAGTTCAATTTTCTTTGCTTTGACTCTGTGTTCTAGGATATGACACTAATCTTTAAGTATTAGATGCATCTCTCATGTTCCTGGTATTTGATTTTAAGAAAATCATCCATAAATAAACCTTTTATCGGCCTACCTTTGTTATATTTAGATTCTCAACTTTTAGATGTTTAATCTTTAAAGGAAGAGCCAATTTCTTGAAGGATTTCAACTATCTAGCAACAAATGAGAATGTATCTATTACTATGCAATGTGTGACTAAATTGTGCATCAAGTTTATAAGAAACACATTGTGGGATTACCCTCCCGAGTCCTACAGAGCCCGAAGTGCAGGAGAGAAGCATTTCTTCTTTTTCTCGTTAGTTGGCCAAACATTTCCCCAACATTCCATAATTGAGCTTGGAAAACTCATAGGTGCTTTGGGAAATATGCTTGCTTCTTTAAAAATCACCAACACCATCCACACATGAACAAATCTCAAATTAAACCTTACCATAGTTATCAATCCTCATTCAATATGAGAATCCCTAAACCCCCTTACAATTTCCTATCAAGGATATTGTGCCACATTTGGTATCTTGATGTTAATACCATATAGTTTTCAACATAGGGTTCTGGGTGATCCAACAATAGTGGTTTACAATTTTTGGGCAAACTGGACACTGCAATTATTATTTTTAAGTAAATCTTCACTTTCGGGCTCTTATAGCGGCTAAACCGTGAGGAATTTGAAAATGATTCAAACTAGAGTCTCATCACATTTTGTCTCTAGATTCTAAAAATATTTTTTTCAAAATTTTTGGAATCAAATTGCACTTTTTTTTCCATCTCCCACGAAAACTGGTTTTTTTCATAAAACAACATTTTTAAAAAGTGACGCTCACCGTATACAACATAACTTTTTTTGTATGAAGGATAAAATTCTAATTTTTTCGAATTTAGATTTGTAACTATGGTATCTAGCACTTCCATTTGGTCTTATAGTTTTTTATTGAATATTTTTTCCTTAATCAAGTTTCAAAGTCAAACCAATTGCAATTCAAACATAGGCGGACTGTATACAACATAACTTTTTCTGTATGAATTGAAATTCAATTTTTTTTTTTTAATGGATCAAAGACATCAATACCCAACCTCAGCATATTTTTAAAATTTTTATTTTGATAATCTGCTATTTTTCCACATGTGCAGACCAGAGATTTTGATTTTCAGTGAAAAACCTATGTTTAATAAAACTAAAAAATAAAATACATAATAAAAGCAAATCATATTAAAATTATATTCGACGGATAGCTCATTCCGAGGACTATCATTATCTAGTTGGGTTTCTGAATTTTTCTGCATTTTCATTTTCAAATTGAGCTTCGAACGACAATTTTTTACAAAAAAAAATCATTTTTTTAAGGAGATAGGGGAAAAAGGGTGTTCGGCCGAACCTCTTAAAGGGGTTCGGTCGAACCTACTGAACCCCTTAAAGTAGGTTCGGTCGAACCTATTTACATTAAAATATGAAAAAAAAATCACGGGGTCCGGGAAAATGACGGGGTTTTTTCAAAAAAAAAATCCTTATTAAAGGGGGTTCGACCGAACCCTAGTTTGCTCGAACCCCTTTATTTTAATATTTCCACTCACATCTCAAAGGGGTTCGAGCGAACAATTTGGTTCGGCCGAACCCCTTCACTTTGTGTAGAGGGAAAAAACAACTTTCCCCTTCCTCCACAAAAGTGTTCACCACTTATGTGGGTTGACCCTTCTATACATATTAATATTCTTGTACATAGGAGAATCAGGATTCATTAGGTTTTGATAAGAATATTATTATCCAAGACATATCTCTCCAAGCATGGAGATTCAAGCATACCTAGGTATAGGTTGCTATACAATCTAGACTCTTGATCTAAGGTTGATACAGTAGTCAAAATATCATTACCAAGCATCGATAACGCCAAAATCCTTGATGTGAGCCCAAGTGAAGTTTCCTTCCCACAATATGGTCTTTAAAATCAATTATCATAATTGTATAGAGCATCCTTTTAGACCTCGAAATACATATGACAATAATTATATACTTACTCTAAACATGATAAATGTTTGAGTCATACTGGAGATAAAGGGGCCACACTATACCATTTATATCATTGTATGAAGATGGTGCAAAACATGACTATATATGAGTTTACTCAAATAATTCAATTCAACATGTTAAGATGGCACGTTACTAAGAACAAGGTTTTATAATAGTCTTTACATATAATGGTCCCTATTATCATACATCTTTATATCTAGGTAGGCATTAAAATACCACCCATCATAAACAACACATCTTGGACCATAGTGTCTTACAAGAACGGATCCTCCAAATCAAATATATACACGATAGTTATGTGATGCATTATAGTCATTATAAAATAAGTTCAATATTGAATTTATTATACTCTAGAGGACAATAGATATTTTCTAGTCATATTAAACCTTTACCCTAATACCCACATACCATTCTAGAATTATATAGCATGTCTTAGTTTTGCATTAAGCAGGAAGGATAAAATGGCATTAAATGAATCATATTACACATATTGCCACTACAATAGAATTTCCTAAATGGTCCATAATCACAACATGCACCTTGATATCTTCTCAATATAACTCTACATTTAGTATTTCCAATATTACAATTATCAAAAACCTCTTCATTTTACTTAATTAAAGGACACATTGATGTTGACCTTAGGAAAGATGAGTAGTAGCTATTATCATTGATATTATTTACAATTTAATAGCATCGTAATCTTAAATATTATTTCACTTAAGGCCAAGAACACTAGGAACTCTTCATAGTGACATTCTAATTTCAAGATAGAGGTTAAGGTCCAAAACACTTTCTTAGCCATGGACTAATAACATAATGATTACACAAACATCTTTTTCCACTACTAGCTATAATATTTCTTTTAATTGATTCTGACCCAAAATATTGAGGACTTCATATTACAAAATATGATCATCAATAAATAATTTATTAAAGTATTATCATGCTTGAGAATGGTAGTGGATGCATATTCAATGGGACCAAAATCCCTATTATATACCTAATTTACTTTAATATTAACTCAAAAATGTTGTTCAAACTTGAATAATTATTAAAAGAACCTTCAATATCATATTTTCTTTTTTAACATGAACTTCCCAAAATATCATATAGGTCGTCTTCTTGACATAGAAGTTAGGCTGATTTCTTTACAATAAATTATCTTTGTTTGCACAAACCATACTTATCACTTCACCAAGACAATGTGCCACAGTGAATATATATATGTATATATAGAGAGTAAATCAAGTGCAATGCCAATATAGACTAGCAAAAAAGTGAAAGTCCATATTCTATAGATATTTGCAGGCAAATAAGGAAAAACATGCTTTGGACAGGACTTGTAACAAATAAGTAGGATTTGATTTGATTGCTTTCTGGCACGGGGCGAACACATACTGAAAGTCTACCTACAGTAACTCTTAGTCTCCCTTCTCCTACTTGTCTGCTTTGGGCACAATCAACATTCACATTGACCATGGCACTCACGCCTAGTCTCCCTTCTCCCGCTTGATTGCTTTGATGAGGGTTTGTTCCCATTTTATTTGCTTCAAAGTTTCTAAAGCCTTTTCAACGAATCCATTTTGTGTATACTTGTCTACTCCTGTTCTTGGAGGCTTTTGAAGCCATTTCAACACATATATTCTCTTGCCTCCATCATCTAATTCGCAGGTCTGGACTCCCAAAATGCAACTCCTTTCTACGCCTTCCACCCATTCCCGAAATTGCCAATATTTTTCCTTCCCTCTCAAGCACTTTCATTGCCTTTCTTTTCACCTAACTTTGTATTCTACTGCATTTTTCTTCCTCCATCCAACTACTCTCTCCTACGCACTCTTTTCTCTCCCACCCAGACTTGAATGAATAGCCAAGGGGAGGTCGTGGGGGTTCAAATTATGCCATGTGCCTTTTTTTTTCATGCAACTTATTGTGTTGGGCTGTCCAAAGACACGGATGCCATACTGGATGAATTGCGCGACCCATCTATCTTCTTACCTCCAAACTTGTAATGAATTTGACTCTTATTATCATGTAGAAATCAAAGGAAAGGGCGAGGATGCCATGCCCACACTGGAACATTAGAGAAAACCGTTGGGGTGGCATGCCCCATTAAATGGCATGTTCATCCTCTACCATGCCTTGAGCCATGCTTCGTAAAGTTGAAATGACTCCTTTTTTATTTATTTTACTTCCTCCAATCTCCATCATGTAGCCAACTGACGGGGAAGTGACACATACATACCATGGGCATGCTTGAGAATGGTCTCAACAAAGCAAAAAAAATTAACCCTTTAGAACAAAACAACGTCAAGGGGAAGTGACACATACATACCATGGGCATGCTTGAGAATGGTCTCAACAAAGCAAAAAAAATTAACCCTTTAGAACAAAACAATGTCAAGTTGGACCCTATGTGGGACCCAATGTTTGTTAACCCAACTTTGAAGCATGCTTTCTCAGGCACTTCTTTTGACAAAATGCTCTATCAAAGTAAAATGCTCTAATCAATTACATTCATTGTCAAATTTACGAATGGATGAAACTACATTTGCTCAAGAATTAGAGTATTACCTTGTGAAAAAAGAACAAACTTTCAAGAGCACTTGCTTGAAAGTGTCATTGTTTAGAGTTGCCAAATTATCAACACTAGCATAAACTATCGGGTTGAAATTATTTGAGACCACAAAAAAGACTAACTAAAAACTCGCAATAAATATAAAAAGATTAAATAGTTTCCTATGCCAAAGGCACAGAGTGACATAAGGATAGTGAAAACAACAAAAAAGACACAAACCTAGCTTTTCTAAAAAAATGATTATCTTTCAAAACAAAAATTCTTAAGGCTTTAATTAGAAGGCATTCCTTGTAATGCCTTTATTAAATTGAGGTATAGTAATGTATATATGTCCCTAAGGTTGGGGTTCCATGCGAGGGGGGTTGGGGGTGGAGTGGGGCCAAGGTGTAGGGGATACTGTTGAGCTTGAATTCTGACATCTGATTTGTATGCAATGCAGTTCGACATGACTTAAAGCTAGGGGCGCAATGACCCAGTCAATGCGGTTACAAAGAGGGTGCGACTTGGTCTCTTTAAGGAATGCGTGTTCCCAACATGCATTCAATGGTGTCGTGCTCCAACTCATCACTCGAGTCATGAACCAATGCTATGACAAATGCGTGTAGTGAAGAGTGAGAAGTGGTGTTTCCAAGTCCGATTGACACGTTCCTTGTTCTAAGTTGTGGCAATGCGAACTCGCCCGAGTTGCATTGCGTGGCGGATTTTGTGTGTGCGTGTTGTCGAGTTGCATTGAGTTGTTGCAATGAGTCACTACGGACCAAGTCATGTTCCTGGAATGGCATGAGTTGTTGGAGCTCGTTGGCTACATTACGAGGTGCATGATCCAATGTGTTGTAACGCAAAATGTGTAATGTTGGATTGAGTTTGCTAGTTGTATTTGTTGTGCGAGCTATTCTCTGAGTTTATTGTAAGCATTTCTGAAGAGGTTTTGGCAAGCCGAATGAGCACGTCTTTTATCCTCCTTGTTCATATTGAATTAAGGTCTTTTGTAATCCGAGTTGGGAAGCGAGCTATACATACTATGTGGCCGAGCTGAGAACTCTAGTGGGGCTAAGTGGGGCATTGTTGTAATGAACACAAGTTATGTAAGCACTTTCGGCTAAGCCTAACTTCCAAGAACTTGGTTCTGAGTATTACAACCCAGCGTGGTTTTAATAAAGATAATAACACGACTTGCCCACTATATATTTGTGTTCAATATTTTGCTTTCTATATATTGCTTTGTTGCATTGTTCATTGGATTATTACTGTGTGTTGGCCTAGTTCACGAGAGTCACAATCCTAAGTTTAAGTTAGGCGTAGTCCAGGCTGCGAGCTCACCAGATCTCCACGAGTTGGGCGAGACGTAGTTTTGGTGCCACACGAGGTCAGCTCAGCTTGACCCCATGACACAAGGGGTCTCATGAAGCAAAACAAAATGCTACAAAATTAATTGAAATCTTTCCATCAATAATAGTAGCCCATATTTTTAAGTTTGAATATTTAAGTGGGTGTATTTGGAAATGGATTACAAATCGCCCCACCAATTTTCTACCACTTGTCAATCATCTAAGATTTTTATTTTCTGATCAATTTTTATTTTATTTTTTTGTATTTATTAAACCCCTAACTTTCATTATATTTTAAACTTATACACTTCAAAATTCATGAAAAGACTCGCTTTAAAATATTCCAAAAAATCTGAACAGCACAAGCCGAGTCCATGGGACCCCACCAAGCTCTGTGTCTCCATGTAGTTCTAGCTCAAAGCCTTGACTGGAAGGCTTTTCTTGTTTTTATCAAACTGAAGTATTTTACATTTGCCTCTAGCTTTCTCCCATGTACTTCTCGTGATCAGTCAATATACAAGGCGCTCTGTCGGAAATTGTATTTTATGGCACAAAAGCACATAAATAACTGCGCTGGGCAATCAACTCAGTTTTTGATACCTTTACCAACACAAGCAATATAAAATTTAAAAACTGGGTGATAAAGTGGAAGAGTAAATTTGTGTGTTATTTATCGCTGTTCTACAATAAGTTGGTTGAATGTATTTCTTCCGTTCGACTAACCATGGAGGGAGGTGATTCAATTCACAGCGATGGACATGAGAATGATATGCTACATCCACTTCTCGCCAAGGACGACGTAGTTGTCTTTGGGGATGAACAGGATGAAGTGAAGTGCAGTGGAGCTCTAGTATAGGAGGAACTAAAGAAACAATGCTGGATAGCGGGGCCTATGCTCATGGTGGAAGGCCATTTAGGGGAGCTTACTCTCTCTAGTGCATCTATTGCTACTTCCTTTGCAAATGTCTTCGGCTTCGCTGTGCTGGTTTAATTAAAAGCTTTACGTCGCTTTTACTGGAAGAGTTTATAGTCTGAATACTTTTCTAAGGTCCCTTGTTGAATTCCCAAACTCTGGATTCCATTCCTTCCACGAAAGGGTGACTGGTGTCCTTATTAGCTTAGTTGCACTGAGTCCTAACATACACGATTCCATAAATCTTGAACTAGCAACTGCCCGGTGTAAAGCCTAAAATTAAAAGACATCAAACTGCTCTGTTTTATATATAAGTCATCCCTGCAACCCATATTTGATAAAAAAAAACTGGTCTGATGCACTGCTGAAACATCACGGGGAACAATAATTGCATGAACGTTTTTAAATGGGTTTGCAAGTTAAGAGGATTAGGGAAAATGGGTATCTAACTTCCTCAGAAATACTTGTTACTGGGTTTGAATCTTGGTGACAAATAATGCTATGATTGTGGGTCATTTGAGGTCCAATTAAATATGTGAAATGGAAACCGCAATGGCAACGACAACTTGACAAGAAATGGAATATTTAGAAATTGTATATAAAAACTGGATTATATATTCATATACATTTTAATATTATGATATTTTTACAGTCCAGTAGATTGCATAAAGGTATTGTAATAAATTGTCATTAAAAAAATAATTCCAATGATAAATCATGTATTTGATATAAATAAGTTACACACAAATTTTCCCAGAAGTTTTTATTTGATTATTTTCTGTTGAAATCAAACGAGGTTATACCCACAGGCAAGTCAGGTTTAAAGTCGATGAGTTTTGTTTGAAGAACCCCCACAAAGACTGATACAATATCATTCTTTGCAGTATAAGCTGAATCGTCCTCTGTAACTCTGTTGACAACTTCACAGCCTTCTCTGTGTGTATTCAACTTCTCTAACAACCTGTACAATGTTTGGATAACGAATTCAAAGAATCCTTGCTTTCATTCCCAAAATGAAGGTAAGGGCCAAACCTTGTTGAGCTTCAGACGTAGGTCTGAATAGATCCGTTAGCAGAGGGAGAAATTCCTGAGCTATCCCTTGAACAATGTATTTCCAAAGACCTCATTTGACACTAAAACTTTGAATGCTCGTTCAAGAGTGAAAGCTCTATTATGAATTGCTCGCTGTTAAAAAGTTGCATAAAAACAGCCGTTTGCAACGGGAAACCCGATTGACTGTCATAACGCATTTCTAGTAACATAGCTTATGAGAGATGGGTTATTGCAATGACTCAATATTGCATAGGCACTTTTAGCCAAAATATTATTTTGATAATGATGCACAGTTCTGAAACATTTTATGCAAGAGCCCAAAATACAAACTCAAATCATATGGCAGGCTTGTGATGTTCTATAGTCGGGCTCTGCACCCAGGTGCTAAATACACATCCTATTTCTGTTTTCAATAGTTTGGGCTGCAAGTTCTAAGAAATTTATCAATACCTCCTAAATGATTCACTAAATTAACCTTTTTTTCAATTACGGTTGCTCAGCAGATAGAAATATCATAACTAGTTTTGATCCTGCATTGCAACTTTGCACTAGAGCTCTAAGACTTGGGAAACAAAAATCAATTTGATCTTTTTGATTTCCACTTGGAATCAGAATACAAGTTATTTAGAGCTTGGTAATCTGAATGTAATATAATGCTATAAAGCGAAATAAATTAAACCGAACTTATTTTTATCTCTTCTTCTTTGAACTGAACAACAGTCCACTTTTTCGTAACTCAATGAATTTTTGAGAAGTTTTTTGCGGAAATCGAATAAAAAATGTGACTGATTCGGTCTGCATACTGAATTGGCCCTAAAGATAGTCTCGACAGTTATTATGGTTGACTTCTTTTTGTAGACTTTTTAAGTCTATTATAAGCATAACTATTCACTAAAGTAAAGATATAATTTTGTTTAGAAGTCATGAATGCAGTCTTGCTTAGAAGACCAACTATTTTTCTCTTCATTTTGTACAGACAGGAATGGGAGTGCATTGGAAACATTATGTGGACAGGCCTTCGGGGCAAAGCAATACCATCTGCTTGGGATTCATGTGCAGAGAGCATTTTTTGTTATTTTCTGTGTGAGCATACCGCTTGCTGTAGTGTGGGCTTACATGGGCAACATTCTAATTGCATTTGGGCAGGACCCTTTAATATCTTTTGAAGCAGGGAAATTTTCCAGATGGCTGATTCCCTGCCTGTTTGCTTATGCAGTTCTTCTCCAGTCACAAAGCATTGTCTTTCCCATGATGCTATGTTCTGCAATTACTTTGTGTTTCCATGTTCCCATCTGCTGGGCTCTGGTATTTAAAACTGGATTAGGTAATAAAGGGGCCGCCTTGGCAAGTAGCATTTCCAACTGGGTCAATGTTGTACTTCTTTTACTATATATAAAAATTTCACCTGCATGCAAGAGGACATGGACATCCTTTACAAGGGAGGCTTTGTATGATATTAAAGATTTTCTCAAGCTTGCCATTCCATCTTCACTGATGATCTGGTATACTAATTTAATATCTTAGCTGCAAGATTTGGTCCAAGTTATCTATGTTATAGATCAGAGCATTTTTGTCGTTAATATACTTCTAAGTTTAACCTTCAGGATATTCAAATTTCATTGCAAATGAAGAACAATTTGGCAAATAGGCCAGATCAAGTTTTGTTCATCATAGTATACTGCAAGTTGTTAACAGTGCATAGCAGATGATACCAAAAAAATTAAAAAAGGTTATTTTGTCAGGTCATTATTCTATGGCCGTGAACAGCTTGGAGTATTGGTCCTTTGAAACACTTGTTCTCTTGTCAGGCCTGTTGCCCAATCCAAAACTTGAGACATCAGTTCTTTCAATCTGGTATGTATGTGTAATGTGAGAATTTTAATTATAAATGAATTTTAATAAGAACATTTTAGTGGATCTACTTGCTTTTTATCTGAGCTAGTCTTGATATATTACAGCTTTAACACTTCTGCTCTAGCATTTATGATTCCCTATGGTTTTTGTCCTGCTGTAAGGTTAGTACATTTTAAAGCTAATTAACTAGCACTTGCACCCGGAGGAGGTGCAAGGAATATGCCGATAGAATTATATAGGTACCTGGGAATTGCTTTGTCATGTAACAAGAAAGGATATAATGATAACCTGGAATTGTTTTGTAATGTACAATGATTGATATTTTACAGCAAGTACAAGAAAGGATAAAATGTCTTGATATCGATCAACCAAGCGATACAATGCTTAGCATACATTAGATATGAAAACATGTAGGACTCTCTTAGATGAATGCGACAAGACTAAGCACTACACCCTGGATGCTCTACATCAACTGTGAATATAGATGTATTTTACAGAAAGTACAAGCGAGGATAAAATGTCTTTATACCGGCCAACCAGGCAGTACAATGCTTAGCATGCATTAGAAATGAAAACATGTATCAATAGTCAAAAGAGACACATCAAATGTTCCACCTTCAAGATCAAAAATCAAAAAAATTCTTCTCACCAACAGAGGTATCCTTCTTGTCAAGACCATAAGCAATGGCAGCAGCTGTTGGTTCATTGATTATTCTCACCTCTTCAATAGTCAAAAGAGACACATCAAATGTTCCACCTTCGAGATCAAAAATCAAAACATTCTTCTCACCAACAGAGGTATCCTTCTTGTCAAGACCATAGGCAATGGCAGCAGCAGTTGGTTCATTGATTATTCTCACGTCTTCAATAGTCAAAAGAGACACATCAAATGTTGCACCTCCAAGATCAAAAATCAAAACATTCTTCTCACCAACAGAGGTAGCCTTCTTGTCAAGACCATAGGCAATGGCAGCAGCAGTTGGTTCATTGATTATTAATTTATTCTCATTACATTCAATCCAGCAATAACACCAATATCCTTTGTCGCCTGCCTCTGAGAGTCATTGAAATAAGCAGGAACAGTAACAACAGCATTCTTGACTATACTTCTAAGGAATGCCTTGGCAAGATCAAAAACACCCTCTTCAATAGTCAAAAGAGACACATCAAATGTTCCACCTTGAAGATCAAAAACCAAAACATTCTTCTCACCAACAGAGGTAGCCTTCTTGTCAAGACCATAGATGAGATGTCTTCTGCAGCAAATTGCTTCTCTTCTTCCCTTTTATATGAAACACAAATCATTGGCTTTTCCCCAGGTCCAGAAACAACCTTTAGAGGCCATAGCTTTATGTCAGTCTGCATTGTTGGGTCTGAAATCCTTCTACCAATGAGCTGCTTTGCATCTATATAAGGCCAGAAACATACATCAAGTAAGATAAAATCACAAAATTAACCCAGCCCTTAAAAACTATTTGCATTAAAACAGTACACAGGTTTAACCAAGAATCTGAGTTGTGAGGTTAAAAAAATCAAGAAAAATTAAATTCATAATGAGAAGACATACTGCATTTTTTTTAAACAAAATAGGTCACAGCCAGAAGTTCAGAATGAATAATAAGGGTTATCAAACATACGGTACTCTGGAATTTCTACAGTACAATCAAACATACAGTACTCTAAAATTTGTACACTAGTAACACTACAATAAATTTAAAACAAGCACAAATCAATTAGACTGAGCGACACTCACCGATTGACAGAGGTTGTTGACGAGGAGGTTAAAAACATTGTATTTTACAGTTATTTTGTGACTGTGCATTGAAAAACACCAGTAAACACCTTGTAGTATAAAATGTATGATTAGTGTCACGAAAAAATATAAACATAACGTATGAAGGAAGTAGATGTGAATCAGATGATTTATATGCAACATAATGGAATGTTGAAAGAGTGGGGAAACTTAGTTCAAGAAATCATAGACCAACCAAAAGTAGGTATTTTCAAACTCCTAACAATGCAAAGCATTACAGGGAATTACCACGATTCTCCTGCCAACAAATTACCACTCAGTTATTTGAAATCCAATGACTCTACTATCCACTTATAACCACCAGTTTCCTTGTAAGATACAATTCTCAAAAGTCTTCCACTCATTTTCTTCCCAGCCAATCACCTTGAACTGCTTACAAAAAGAGACAAATCTCTATTTTTGACACTGATTAAGTGGAAGCGCCCAAGGACAGGTGAGTAAAAGCATAGTAACCACTGATTTAAAGGAAAAGACCATACCAGAACCAAATTTAAGCAGCCATCAGCAGAAGAAGCTGGTAGTATCAGCTCTTTTTTTCACTGATTCTAAAATAAGAAAGGTTGCCAGCTGCTTACATTCGCCATTAACTGCCCAGGAATAACATGTCAGGACTTCTAGCTGCCAAATAAATTACTGCCATTTTCTAATCGCAGCTGACTATAGGAACACCTACAATAAATTGTGACACCAAGAATATGGAGTCACTGCTCCACAAATAAAATCAACTCAGCCAGAATATGCAGCTGCTATGTCAGAAATAAAAGGATACTACCAAGAATAAACGAGCACCAAAAAGGAGAAAAAAGAAAATCTGCATAATAAAACTTGTGAGAAATAAAATCAGGACTGGGAATGCCCAGAAACTTTGAAAAAAGTTCTACATTTAAACTTACTGAATATAAAGAATCCACCATGGACAATATCGGTCTTATATGAGTCCCAGAAGAGAAGAATTTCTTTCTAAAAAACGAGTTGCTACAAATTAGGGTGTGATTTTAGACATGGATAGAAAATGGTTGAAATAGAATGGGCAGTTTTAGCTGTGGACAAAAAATTTAAAATCATGGCCACATGACATTACATTGTCCTTCTAAATTCTTATCTGAAACATTAAAGAAAAGCCATAAAATAACTTGATCAATCCATCTAAAAGCCACTTCCAGTTTCCTGAGGATCTCAAAGCAGAAAATAAGCAGCTCAAACACTCTGCCTAGTATCAGAATCTAATGAAAGCTACTGAATAGTGCCTCTCCATGTGAATTATGTTAGTTTCAATTGAGATCCCATATCATGTAACTATATGTTATTGGGATAAGTTAATGCCACAGGCCATAACTGCTAGAGGCCTTCTCACAGCACATATATAACTACTCGAAGGGTATTAATTGTTGACTTGCAAGCTATCTAAGGGAGGCAAGTGGGATGTGTCATTTCCATGGACATGGGGAGATTAACACAAAATTTCATAATTCAATTTTAATTTTACTGTGCATGTTGAAAATCTGTGGAATAGTTTGAAGAAACCTCCTGATTTAGGACCTATAGAGTTCAGATTTGCTCAACTTTTACTTTGTGGAATGCATAAAAAATTGTGAGATCTTAGAGAGTGATTAAAAAGAAATATGGTAGAATTAGATAAGGGCCTTAGTTACAAATGGTTAGGTATAATAAAGAAGTTTACACACCAAATAACATCTAGGGTCCTAAAGACAACGGCTGGGAATTCCCATTGGGATTGCATACATAAACTACCTTACCACTCTCAGTTTTGGCAATTAACACTCGAGAGATAACCATTTCTAGTACATTTGCAAGGCATAGAGCTATATTAAATATCACTTGCACTTTGCAGGAGGTGATTTGCGTGCAATATCTATGTAAGAACACATTAAAGCATTCTATAATACCATTCAAATCTCTGTCATCAGCTCAGAGAAAATGGGTGACAATGGATTCTATTGTAAACATCCTTGATTTTCATAACCCCCACATTTTTACAAATTGAATTGACGCACAAGGTTAAAGAGCAATGATCTTTATTTAGCTAACTTACAGTGTCGAGGGCTAATCTGAATGAAAATATGTGTGCACCACTGAGAATCTGCACCTGAGCTGACCTCAAACCAATTTCTAATCAAATGGTTAAACACATAATTTTACATTAGATCTACCTTATTCTCAGTCAACAAACAAAAAGCACAGGAATAAACATGATCTTTTTTAAATCAGGCTTCCTTTAAAAATTTACAGTTACTTATCCCTTCCAAAACCCATTATTTCTTTTGACACACCAACGATTTTTATGAAATCCGTTCAAACTTAAGCCTTATGATACAAGAAAACTGAAATCTAAGCAATGTGGAAACCCTATCCCTTCCAACGTCCAATAAATCTTTTGACACCCATCTGTTTCTTATGAATTCCTTCCAAACTTAAACCTATGAAGTAAAAGAATGACAAAACTAGGTAGTTTGCAGACTCATCCCTTCCAAAGCCCATAACACACTTCTGATATTATGAATTCCATTTAAACTTAAGCTTATGAAGCAAGAAAGGCTCTTCAGAAATAGCTAAATACCAAACAGCAAAACAGCAATCAACAAATTCACCATAAAACAGTGGATAAGCAACGGTACAAGTATATTTGTATTCTTGTCTGTTCTGTCCAGTGCAAACGGTTTGGAGGTGGCTTAACAGTCTTAAGCATATTTATAGCAAACATTGGCGATGATCAAACAGCTCCGCAAATGTAAATCCGATAGTTTCAGCGACAATGAGGTGGGTTTACAGATAGCTGCCAGCAGGGGTAAAAATTAGGGTTAAAACGATCCACCTTACCTCGCGCATTGAATGCTTGCAGAGAGATGAACATTGCTTTTACCCGTAACATTTTTTTCCAGCGTGAGACAACTTCCCGGATGGAAGCTCGCACAAAATATAGCCTATCCGCTAAATAAATTTCTATTGTTTCTTAGTTGTTTAACCTATTCAAGGAAAAAAAAATACGCTATTAGATCATCAAAGGTTTAATCCAAATCATTTTCAATCGAAATTTTTGGTAATATTTACATGGCAGTACACGAGTTTCAAATGAATTAGGACCTGGACACTCGCATGCTGCCCGCTTAGCAGTGTATGTAGTGTTGCTATGACAAACACGGAGGCAGTCCTGGTGGGATGCCTTCTATTTTCTATACGAAATGTGCAATGGGTGTTGATCCGCTCTGCAGGGGATGTGCCTATGAACTGTCATTTTGGACACGCGCAAGCCAGATGGGGAGGTTAACAGGACAGCATTTTACCAACGGGTGAGGGAGCAGCTCTCCGAGTTGAAGTAAGTAAATCTCAACTATATGAGAAGATGAGAATGTAGAAAATGCCCAGAATCCTTTTTTCATCCTCTTTATCTTTTCATAGAGTTGAGAATTACTCACCTCATGCAGGAACTGCTTCCTTGCCGCCCTGTTAACCTCCCCATCCAGCGTACGTTTGTCCAAAAACCCGTCAAGCACAATCATCGGACCATTTCCTTCTCAAAATACGATAGTTTTCTGAGCGAGCTGCTCTCTAAACGCTTCGACCTGCGGACCTCGCTGCCTCCGTCAGGACTCAGCTTCGCATCATCAACGTACACTGCGAAGCCCCCATTGTTTTGGCCTTCAGGTACGCTTGCGCCGGCACTTCTAAATCAACGTCCTCAGAATTCTGTACGGAACTGGTTCTGGGGTTAGGGCATTGATTCACCTTTCCTTCATGATCGGGTCTTTCAAATTCCATAGGGTTAGTGTGTTCAGTTTCCATAGTGCTCCATAGTTTGTCCCACAACAAAAACATGGTATTTTCATGAGCAGTCTGTATAGCTCACTTGCCCTCTTTCCTTTCCCTAACCATAGACCAGAATATTTTCTTCATCCTCCTCATTTTCTCATATAATTGAGATTTACTCACCTCAAGCCGGAGCTGCTCTCTCACCCGTCGGTAAAATGCCACCCTGTTAACCTCCCCATCTCACATGCGCGTGTCCAAAATGGCGTTCATCAGGCACATCTCCTGCTCGTTGGACCATTTGCTGACAAGATCCGGTAATTTTCTCAGCGACCTTGTTGCCTCCGTCGGACCTCAGCTTCGGATCATCAGCGCCCATTGCAATACAAAGGTGGTCATTGATTACGTTGCAACCATGATCCCACTGCTAGCAGTCTCCTCAGTTTTGGATGGAATCGAAGGCTCTCTTTCAGGTTCGGATTCACCCTCTATAATCATATTTGAAGCTACGAAAATATGATTCTTGAAGTCATGATACCATTAATAAACACTGGAGAAACATTTTTGTGGGCGGCCAAATATGGGTGCTTAACATACATAAGCACCCATATTTTGCCGCCCACATGTTTCGTTTCTTATATTAATTTTGGGGCATTGCTATAGCTGTCCTTTTGGCCTTTGTACTACATGCTGGTAGCAGGGTCGGTTACAAAGCTCTGAAATTTATTTATGTTTTCAATGGTCAAGAGATAGATGGGCAGTGGCTATCCAGTCCACGAATGCAAGGGGCATGGATGTCGTTCCTACATACTTCATATCATGTCATAAATCAAGTATTATATTTCTGTAATTTTGATTTTTCAGCGGGAATAATTATATATATAGTTATTTGCAAATATTACTATTAGGAGAAAAGATTCAATTGTCGTCCATGATCCAATAGGCGTTCACTTCTTGTTCCTCTGATCCCCTCCCTTCCCCAATAACCGTTTACATTTTAATCATTACATTGTTTTAATTATGCCAATAAAAAATAAAAATTTACAAATTACACCAATACATGTTCACTACTAAATGTGTAGTTGACAAAAATAAATAAAACACATTGAAAACTATTGAAAACACTTTAAATTTTTGTGGGTTTTTATTGTTTGTCTAATGAAAAGATACGGGTGGTAAAGATGTATGGAAGAAGTTTTTAAAACACCCCTTTTGAATACCTTTTGCTTTACAGGTTCCACATCGTGTTTTAAATACCCAGAAGCCATTTTTTTATTTTTAAGGTCTTAACTCACATATGAAGAAGCCCAAAAAAAAAACAATTGAAATCAGACCTATTTTGCACTTGGCACGAATGGACGAAGTTACCCCTACAGCTATTGGTACGTTTCCCTAATGTGTCCAAATATTTTGTAATGATTTTTGGATTCAGCAATGTTTTGATTCGACTCATCAATATATTTTGTAATGGTTTTTGGATTCAGCAATGTTTTGATTCGACTCATCAATATTATTAAGAAGTCATTTAAATTTGATTTTTAATAATATGTTTTTTCTATTGTAATATTTATATATAAAATAAAAGAATATTTTTATATTTAATAATTTTGAAAATGATTTAAATTATTTGAATTGTATTTAGATATAATTTTTTAATTATTTTTTATAATTTTGATTTGAATGTGTATTTATATTTAAGTTAATAATATTATTTTTAAATTATTTGTATGTTTATTACAAATTTATATTTTTTTTTAAATATTTTTTTATATTTAACAATCTTGTAAAAGAGACTTATTATTTGAATTGTGCTTGTATTTAAATTTTTTAATTATTTTTATATTTAATATATATTTTTATAATTTTGATTTGAATTATATTTGTATTTATAGTTAATAATATTATTTTAAAAAATATTAATATTGTCAATAAACTAATTGTATTTGCATGTTTACTACAAATTTATAATCTTCTTTAAATAATTTATATGTTTCACAAATCTTTTAAAAGTGTCTTAAAAATAAATTTTTATAATTTTTAATTTAAATTGTATTTAATGTCTGTCTTTCTATATAATTTATTTTGGAAAAATAATTTATGTTTAGTCACATATTACATTCATAACTAAATTATTTATATGCTTACTATAAAATGATTTCTCCTCTTAATATTTTTTTTAAGTGACATAAAATTGGTTCTATAAACTATTTTAATTTACTTTTGAGTGCTTATACTACTCTTTAAATTATTATTTTCTTTTCTTTTTCTTAGGAGCTTGTGTCTTTATTCAAATTATTTATATGTTTAATAATTTTTTAATTGGTGTAAACTTAATCTTTACAACCCTTGTTTAAATTGTGAAAATGTTTTCCAATCTCTATTACTCTAGCTTAAAGTAGCAATCCTTGAGAATGATAACCTTAACCTCATACTATCTCAATAATTTTATACAAATAAAAATAAAAATTCATCTTTTAGTGATTTAACAACTTCCTTTAGTTTTTTGAAGAAGAAATATGGGCATGTAGTTTTGATACTTAAAAATTGTTTCTTTTTTGTTGGAAGTGTGCACAATATAAACAAATCTAAAAGAAACTATATTCATTTCTCTAGAATTTTGTTGAAAACATTTTTCGTATAATAAAAATTAAAGGCAAAGAAATACCCACAATATAAAGAAAGTTAGAGGAAATCATGCCCATTTGTGTAGAATTTTGTTGAAAATATTTGTGATATGAAAAAAATCAAACGCAAAGAAATACCCATAATATAAAGAAAGGTAGAAGAAACTATACCCATTCCTTTAAATTTTTGTTAAAAATATTTGTAATATAAGAAAAACTAATGACAAGTACCTATGTTATGTTATATTTTTTAAAATTTTGTTGACTTGAATTCTTGAAGAAGTATACAACCTCTTTGGAAAAATTTATAAAGAGTAAATCATTGAATGACATAAAACCTTAAGGTTCATGGAAATAATTTAGTAAAGACTAAATTTAAATTATTTTTGCAAATTTCTTAAACATAACACAAGCTCTTAAATAATAATAATAATAATAATTTAAGAGTAGTTTAAGCACTCAAAAGTAAATTAAAATAGTTTATAGAACCAATTTTATGTCACTTTTAAAATTATTAAAAGGAGAAATCATTTTATAGTAAGCATATAAATAATTTAGTTAAGAATGTAATATGTGCCTAAATTTAAATTATTTTTCCAAAATTATTTAACATTAAAATAATCAGTTAGAAATGTAATATTTTAGTCAACATATAAATAAATTATATAAAAAGATAGACATTAAATACAATTTAAATTGAAAATAATAAAAATTATTTTTAAGACTCTTTTAAAAGATTTGTCAAACATAAAAATTATTTAAAGAAGAATATAAAATTGTAGTAAACATACAAAAACAAATAATTTATTGACAGTATTAATATTTTTAAAAATAATATTATTAATTGTAAATACAAACACAATTCAAATCAAAATAAAATATATATATATTAAATATAAAAATAATTAAAAAATTAAATACAAACACAATTCAAATAATAAGTCTCTTTTAAAAGATTGTTAAATATAAAAAGTATTTTAAAAAAATATAAATTTGTAATAAATATTAATTTAAAGATAATATTAACATTTTTAAAATAATATTATTAACTTTAAATACAAATACACATTCAAATCAAAATTATAAAAATAATTAAAAAATTAAATCTAAATACAATTCAAATAATTTAAATCATTTTCAAAAATATTAAACATAAAAATATATTTTATATTTTATATATAAATGTTATAATCAGAAACATATTATTAAAAATCAAATTTAAATGACTTCTAAATAATATTGATGAGTCTCCAAAACATACTATATTCCTAAGTCCAAAAACCCTTACAAAATATTTGGACACATTGATAGTAATATTTACAAATAACTGTACATATATAGTTATTCATCAGTTGAACAAATCGCTCGAAAATCAAAATTACGGAAGTGTTAGTACTTGAAATTACAGAAGTCGATACTTGATTTGTGGCATGTTATGCAACATGGAGCGGCGCATCCATGCCCTGGTGCATTCCTAGGGCTAGATAGTCATTGCCAAATAGATGAGAACTTTGGTTTATCTTAACTTTAGACTAAGATTTTTGATAGATAAATGATATAGAACGTTGTATTTTGAAAATAAAATATAAATTATTTTCCCTCTTACAAGTCATGCTAGGGGAGAGTAGTCGATACATAAGTGAGGGCCTTAAAGTGCAATGGGACATGCGCTCGTTAGGGCCCATACCTATGCGTTGGTCCTCCACAACCTAAAATTAATTTCATCCATAAATAGGCACGATGAGATCAAACATAAATCAGATATAAAATGCACACTTAATAACATTAATTTCAAAACAAAACAAGTACACGTTGGCAGACAAGCATGATGAAGTGTATCCAGCTTGTATGTGGCATATAACAAGTAGCATTCCGACATGGAATTTAAACAGCTCAAACAGTAAGACATGCACCCTTCCCCGTAAACTAGTAAACCCAACTTTCGCACCAATGCAGACGTCACTTTCACATTAATCACAACTACACAACATAAACAAGGTGCCAAGTCAACAACTTTGAAACCCATCTTTGACCGATTGGCGAACCCATTACAACAATGTTTCCCATCGTAGCATAACCAAACCAACACATAAATGCATTCGCTTGTCTCGTCTACCATGAGACCTACAACACGTATCAGCTTGAATCTGTCCCATCTCGCCAAGTAGGGTGTGCACGTATTGGAGCCAAACCCAAATATCTCACTTGCATCCATTTAACACTCCTGTAAGGCCGCCATTATTCAAAACAAAAACATGGAAACAATTTCAAATAATCCACCAAACCAATCAAGTCAAGAATTAATGGCCGAAATCAATCAAATCTCCAATTCATACGAAACAAATTCAAATTCAAAATAGGACATCAATTTATTATACCACACCAAACAAGCATCAATCATCAAATAATTCCCAATTCAAATAGTTGTGAAAACCAACAAGTATTCAATTATTCTACAGTGAGCGACATAAGAAAAGGAGGAGTGACAAGCACAAAATTGAATGAGTTAATAGCAAGGGGAGGCAACAACTTAGATTCCATTGCACCAACATCCATATTGTTCTAGGTTTTCCTTTTAACACTTCTCCATTTGTTTACTTTATATTGTTCTTCATTACAACCATTATAGTCATAGGTTCTTATTTATGTTTCCTTAGGGTTTATATTGCAAATATTACACTCACAGGTGTTTCTTTATGTATCGGTAGGTTCATATTGTTAATATTGCAGTCATAGGTTAGCATATGTGCTCCATAAGGTTTATAATGCAAATATTACAGTCATGGTTTACCATTTAAAGCTTTCCTTAGGGTTTATTTTCCAAATAATATAGTCATTCGTTAGCATATACATTCCCTAAGGTTTATATTGCAAATATTGCAGTCACAATTTACCATTTTTGTTTCCCAAAGGTTTATATACAAATGATACAGTCATAGTTTACCATTTCGGTTTCCCTAGGGTTTATATTGCAAATATTACAGTCATAGTTTACCATCTCTGTTTTCTTAGGGTTTATATTGAAAATGTTACAGTCATAGTTTAGCCTTTTTGTTTCAATAGGGTTTATATTGCAAATATTACACTCATAATTTAACTTTTTTGTTTCATAGGTTCTGCATTATCATTCACTTTGCTTTTCATGTGTCTCAATGGTTCTGCATTATCATTCACTCTGCTTATCGTAGTCTCATAGGTTCTGCATTATCGTTTATATGGTAAATATTGGTCATGGTTTACCATTTCTGTTTCATAGGTCCTGCATTATCATTCACTTTGCTTATCTTATTCTCAAAGGTTTTGCATTATCATTCACTCTAGTTATATTATTCTCATAGGTTATGCATTATCATTCACTATAGTTATCTTATTCTCATAGCTTTTGCATTGTCATCTCTGGATATCTTATTCTCATAGGTTTTGCATTATCAGTCACTAAAGTTTATATTTTGAGAAGGTTTTTTTTTCATCATTTTCATAGGTTTTTGCTTCATCAATCGACAAATATTTATGCATGTCAATGAGTCATCATAGACAAAATATGTGAGCTTTGTTAAACTCTTATTGTTTTTCATTTGTAAGCTTTCTATTGTGTCATGGTTAAAATATGAGTGTGGTTTTCACTTTGTTGTGCATGAGAATGTTAATGTTGTAAACGCATAAGAGATATGAGATATTCTTAAACTCTAACTCCCTTGCATAGTTTGTAATTTTGTGCTTCTTACTCCTCTACTTCCTTATGTTGCTCACTCTAGAATAGATGTAACTCTCTAAACTATTACAAAAGATAATCTCAATTTAAATCCAACAAACTAAAAAGATAACACATACACAAACTAAATAATCTTTTGTTCAAGCATCACTCTCTTCATACATATAAAGATAACTGTTAAAGCATTTGTGTTTCATAGTTTACCATTTATGTTTCGTAGGTTTTGCATTATCATTGACTTTGGTTATTATATTCTCATATGTTCTACATCACAAACTAATTATTCTTTTGTTCAAGCATCACATCACTATCTTCATACATATATAGATAATTGTTCAATCATTTGTATTTCATAGTTTACCATTTATGTTTCATAGGTTATGCATTATCATTGACTCTGCTTATCATGTATTCTCATATGTTTTTCATTACAAACTAATTGTTTTTCTGTTCAAGCATCACTATTTTGATTCTAATTATTATGTGTAGATGGTCAAGGGCAATGCGGTGGTGACCCGTACTGGGAACAAAAAAAAGAAAAGAGCCATGACAAGGTTTCCCGTCGAAAAATGAGGATGTAGATTCCCCCCTGAAATAGATCTTGTTGCACAAGTAGGTGAGGTTTCTACTCCTCAAATACCACAGATTGAGGTTACTACACCTCAAATACCGTAGAATGTAAAACAAATACAGAAGTTGTGGTCTGAGGATGACATGAAAAGGGCACTCTATGACGTTGAAGAGAATGTCATGTCAATAAGGGGGCTTCCAAAAAGTGGTCAATCCCAACAGCCACACTATCCAAATGGCTAGGGGGTCTAACAACAACTTCCAAGAAAGGTCTGCCAACAGTCCTCACCAAAGAGGAAAATATTATTGTGGAATGGTGCAAGCAAATGGTTGATATTGGTCATGGTCTTGAGATAGTCAATCTTATGTCTAAGATTGCTCAAATATGTCAAAATAGGCCAAAACCTTTCACCAATGGCTTCCCAGGGAAGTCCTGGTGGACAGACTTCAAGCACAGACATCCTAAACTTGCATTATGAATTGTTGAAGGCCTAGACAAAGATAGGGCATTCAATCTTAGAGTTGATGTTGTAGATGCATTCTACAAAATATTGTTTGCAGCATATGAAGCCATGCTATATGGTCCTGATTGCATATGGAATTGCGATGAAACCGACATCCAAGCAGGAAAAAATGGGTCCATGAAGGTGCTCAGAAGAAAAGGTAGTAGGAATGTCTCTTACATTATCCCAAAGAGTCATGAATGGATAACCATTCTATGTTGTGTCAATGATGTCGGGTAGAGCATTCCAAGATTCCACTTGTTCAATGGGATTGTGAACATAGATAATTACATCATAGACTGTGAATCAGGTGCTTGCATGGTAGCCCAACCACATGCATGGATGACCAAATAATTGTTCATATATTGGTTAACCCACTTCAAAACCTCACTTCCAGGCGGTGTCTCGCCCACCAATAGGGTCTTGTTGATCTTTGATGGCCATGGAAGCCATGTAGCACTCAAAACCATCCAGGAAGCAAGAGAAATTGGTGTAGATTTGTTAACATTGTCATCAAAAACATCACATAAGCTACAGCCGTTGCATGTGAGTGTGTTTGCACCTTTCAAAGCTTACTTCAAATCAGAACGTGCAAATTTTTTATCAAGGTTTCCAAACATTGAAGTGAGGAGGAGAGAACTTGCAATGTTAGGAAGCAAAGTAATGAAAAGAACTTTGACAGTTGACAACATCAAAGCTGGGTTTAAAAGGATGTTGGGAATTCTGCCTCAACTTTCTGGTTGACCCCCTTTGAAGACACAGGCGAATTCTCTTGTTTGCCTTGGGAAAGTCATTTGTTCTAGCGGAAGCGGAACTGGGATGGAACTTGGCATTGTTTTGTTTGCCTTGTTTCGAGTTTGTTCCCATTCCGTCTCCGGCTCCGCTCCCCGCTTTCAAGGATCTTCGAGTTTTGTTCTGGTGGAGGCAGAACTGGATTGGAACTTGGCATTGTCCCTTTTGTCATGTTTTGGGTCTGGATCCGGATCCGGGTCTGGATCAGGATCCGGCTCCGGCAGTCTGTTTCTCTCTGCTTGGTTTGGGCGGAGGCAGAACCAGTTTTGGAAGTTGGCAATGTCCGTTTGCCAGGTTCCTATTTCAGTTTTTGTTCCGACTCCGTGCTCGACTCCTGCTTTTATGGTCTAGTTCCTCTGGGTGTTTGGATTCTCCTCGGGGTGTTTTCCTTCACCTTGTCCTGGTTCTAGATTGTTGTTTCTTATAGTTGGCGGAGGCCGAACCGGAACCGGATTGGTTCCTGATCTTGGATTTTTGGTAAAGTCCTGTTTATGTTCCTATTCTGTCCCCAGGTCCGACTCCATCTCCGGTCTTTTGTGTTCCCATCTTGGTTTGACCCTGCGTTGACTTACCCCGGTCAGAACTGTTTCCGATGAGTTCCCCTTTGACATGGGCGGACGCGGAACCGAATTGGTTCTTGAACCTGTAATATCGGTAGGGTCATGTTTCGACTCTAGTTCCGTCTTTGACTCCGACTCCAACTTCGACAATGTGTATTTTCGATGGAGTCCTGTTTCGACTCCTGTTCCGACTCCGGCTCCGGCAGTGTTAGAAATGACTTGAAGTCTTGGTCGCGCCCGATGTCTGTTTGACCGTTTTGGTTGCTCTGTCAGCTACGATTACTGATGGGTCTTGGACGCGTGGCACCTAGTTGAATAGTGATTGGATGGATACCAAGATAGTTATTATGGCAGTTGCATTTATCAACGAAGGGTGGCGAGCTCAACCGTTTTGAGTAATGGCTTTAAATGCAAAGTCGGCTCATTGCAGGAAATCTGTCAGATCTTACCAGTTGTGTGATTTGAGGATGGACTTCATTACTCTTCTGAGCCAGTTACATATGGATGAGAGATGTGTTATTTCTCATAAGTGAGACAAGTCAAGAGTTGAGTCATAAGTCTGCAAGAACAATGGGTGCAGCATGCAAGATGTGCGAGCTGAATGCATGACCATGAGACTACGAGCAGAATGTGTGGGCATGTGAATGCGTGAGCATGTGGCTGCAAGCATAATGCATGATGCATGATGCGAGATTGCAAAAGTTGGACTTGCAGGTTAGAGAGCTGAAGGTGTGAAGAGATTTGTAGAGAGATTGAGAGGGTGTTCGAGCAGTTTGCTTAGGCATTGTAATTGTGAACACTCTATCTCTCGGATCTAGGCATGGGAAACATTGGTAGCCGAATGACTGGGTTGGCCATGAGGCTGGCTGTGACAGTCATCTGAGGAGTTGAAAGGAGTCTTGCGGCTACCTGTTATTTCTCCAGTAGAACAAGATGTAACTCCTTTATAGGCTTTGAGCCTGATATTGTATTGTAACTGGTTTTTTGTTGCTGAATAATACAATGGCTCAAACTTTTGGAGTGTGGGGTTTTTTACCCGAAAGGGTTTTCCCCACGTATATATGTGTGTCTTCTTTTGTATTTTATGGTATATGTTTATGTTGAATCTATCTCTTGTTGCATTCACTTCTCTCAGAGGATCAATGGGGGATCAACTGTGCTTGTTTCCGCTTTTTAGCATAGTTGGTTGTGTCTTTGTTGTGATTTTGAATTGAAATCACTAAGGCACTACTGTCTTAGATGCCTATCTTGACGACAGTCCAAATCCGAATCCTCAACAAGTGGTATCAGAGCTGGTAGCTTGTTGCTCGTGATACCAACAAGTGGTATCAGAGCATGTTTAAGGGAGGTCGTGGCTTGATGATACCAACAAGTGGTATCAGAGCCTTCTCCTGGTTGCTGAAGTTATGGGTTTTCTCTTGTAGTGATTTCTTAGCCTAGCAAGCTTGAGGAAGTCTGGAAAAATCGGTTGGTGATTGGTCCTTCGGTGAGTGGAAGTGTGTGCTTCATTGATTCAACATATAGTTTGAAAGACACTGGAAAAGTATGGAGTTGGTCATGTTGTGAAAAAAAAAAAATGATCTGAAGCTCCTGACTGGTAACATTGTTCCTAATGCAAAGGGCATGAGATGTGTTCATGGTTGTGTTGTAGAAAAGCGTGGTGTTCATACTGGGTGTCTGTGTGAGAGGCTCCTTGATGGTATGGACTAGCTTGTGTCATTGTTCGGCTATGGAATGTTGTGCTTGTGTTGGGTGTTTCTTACTTAGCACTGAAGGCATTTTCTCTGGTGCTCTGATTGCATGGAGGCTATGAGGTGACCTTGGTGGTCTGCAACTTCTGGATAGCCTGGCTCTTCCTTGTGCTTGTGCATGACTGTGACATTGGAACTAGTCTGAAATGGACATGTTGTTCCTGTGTGCCTCTTTCTTGCACTTGCATGGTTCAGATTCATGTCTTTGGCTCTGAGGGTTTTGTGTAGATTTTCCTAAAAAGTCTACGGTGCATTCTCTTGTTCTTTCATTGTTCTGGTTTACTATGATGGTTATGTGCAGACTTCTGAGTTGTCCAGATGAGCAGTGAATATGGAGGTGCGTGGGTGTTTTGGTAACACTGTGGTTTTTTGCAGGTTTAGCACGGTAAAGGAAAACTTGTGTTTTGTGGAACTACTGTTTGTTATTTTTTCTAGATCCTGGTTTCTGGGGTGTGACTGGATGAGATAGCTACAATTTGACTAGTTTTGAGGAGTGTTGTCTTCTCTGCATGGGAGTGTTGGTATGTTTCTCCTTCAGCATTCTTGTGGTATGCTTTGATGGTTTTCTACACTTTGGTGCTTGGGTTGTGGACGTGACTGGCAAATTAGATCTGTTGCTGATTTGGTGTTTGAGTCATGATTGTCTGCTTTGGTAGTTCTCTTTGATTATCTTAGTTTTGCAGTTTCCAGTGCAATGATAGATTTGCAGGTTTACCTTTGGTTGCATCCACGGGTTGTGCAATATTGTAGGTTGTCCTTACCTACATGCTTGTTGTGAGACAACTCAGAAGTGGACTGTCTATATCCATGAGGGTGTAACCGTGTTGTGCAGATCTATTAGCTGACCTTGTCTGTGGTCACTTGTGCATTGGCGTGGCTGTTTTGAGATGAGAGGAGGAATGGCGTTTGAGTACCTGAATAGTCAGTGATGGGGACCTGAAGCATGTGGATCACGATGTCATGGAGAGCTGGATACACTGGCATAGTGTAAGCTTTTGACAGTGATGGTGTGGTCAGTCATGGTGCTTGGAAAGCTCAGTGTCACGTTTAAGTGGGAGCTTTAGCAATGACTGGTGTCTTCTTTGGTGTTGCAGAATTCGCATCTGCATGTTCACTATTTGAAGATGTGTAGCACTTTGGAGCCAGGAAGGACCTTGGTAGTCTTTGGCTGAGTTGTTGGTGGTGCTTGACAAGTGATGTTGGTTTAGAGTTGTTTGCTTTATGTCATGGTATACTCTTGCTTGTGCATTAGAGTTTTGGCATGTTGTTTTGCTCTTGAAGACCATGGACAGTTCACTTGAAGCATGGTATCTCCCTTGGAGATGTGTAGATCATGGTGTCATGATAAGTTCCTGTTCTAGGTTATGGAACTTTGACAGTGGTCTGGGAGTTCTTTTTACTTTGAGTTCATTGGTCATATGCTGGAGGACTTCATGGTTATTGCAGTGTTGTAGTTTGGAGTTAGCATGAGATGACAAGTGTTGATACTCATGGATGCATGAAGAATAAGGTGAGGCTTGAATTCTTAAGTGAATGTTGCTGTTACAGCTGAAAGTCCGAGAAGCCTGCACTTTGCTTGAATGTAAATTCAACAGAGACCTTGAAGGAGAATGCTCTTAGGTTAGCCATTTTGGCTTTTATATCTTGGATGAGCATGTTTCTATTTTCTTCTTAGTCTACTCGATAGTGGTGTCACTGTGAAAGGTATTTACCCATTATAATTTTCAGGAGTTTTATGCTTTATCTTTCATGATATGAATCTTGAGCTGGTTTAGATTTTGGAGGATTCATAATGAAAGTTTGGACAGCATAGTTTATCTCCTTGTGCTTTTGAGGACTGACAAGAGATGGTTATATGGGTAGTTTTGATCTTCTTTGAGGAGCTTACATCCATGTTTTGTTGGATGTTATCAAGGCTTTTCCCTTTGGGATGTAAAGACGATCATTCTTGACACAGATGGCATTTAGAAGTGTTTGTAGAAGGCCATTTTTCTTGTTGATTTGCAGTTTCTCTCTTATCTAGTCTTGTTCTTCCTGATTGCTCTTGTGACTTTAGATGTGAGTTGCCTTTGTGGTGTCGGGTTGGTCACTATTTGTGGTCATGTGTTGTCACCTGGGTGATGACACAAAGGTGTTTGTGCTTCTTTCTTCAGTCAGTTTTGGAGGTGTTTGGAAGAACTATGGAAGACAATTGAGAGAAATTTTTCTTGCAGTAGGTGGTTGCAGATGTTGTGGATCAGTGTAGATGTTCCTTGGAACTACATGGTTATATTTCATTATGCTGGGTTTGGTGGACTTGGTATGCCTAGATCATTTGTTATGGTGCTCTATTTGCACTCATTTGGACAGTGCCCTTGCAGTGGGAGTACTTGGATGTGTTTGGTCTATGACTGGTTGACACAGGGTGCTTGTTTGTTGCTGAAATGGGTGGGTTTCTTTTGATGGCATGAGTTCACTTTTAGGTCATACCTTTGACGTATGGGTGGTTGGATGTTTCAGCATGAGCTATGGGTGTTGGTTTTCAGTCATGTGGGTTTGATCAGTTGGATGAGGGCAGTCAGTTTATGGTTTTTTTTCTAGCTGGTTGTTCTGGAGGTGGTTGGAGTGGTGCTTTGCTATTTTTTTGCCTTTGCCGGTTAGAGGATCATTTGCTTTCATTCCTAAGACTATTGTTGTTTCACCTTGGTGTGTTCCTGTGTTTGGAGTTGTTGCCTAAGGTGGTGGACATCTTTCTGATGTTGTTGCAGTGGTCTTGATTGGAGTGTGAGAGCATGTGTTGGTCCTTATTCGGGCTTGTTTGGAGGATGCTTGAAAGTCTTCGGCAAGTGGGAGATTGTTGGGAATTCTACCTCAACTTTCTAGTTGACCCCCTTTGAAGACTCGGGTGAATTCTCTAGTTTGCCTTGGCAAAGTCTTTTGTTTTGGCGGAGGCGGAACTGGGATGGAACTTGGCATTGTTTTGTTTGCCTTGTTCCGAGTTTGTTCCCATTTCGTCTCCGGCTCCGCTCCCCGCTTTCAAAGATCTTCGAGTTTTGTTCTGGCGGAGGCGGAACCGGATTGGAACTTGGCATTGTCCCTTTTGTCATGTTCTGGGTCTAGATCTGGATCCGACTCTGGCTCTGGCAGTCTGTTTCTCTCCGCTTGGTTCGGGCGTAGGCAGAACCAATTTTGGAAGTTGGCAATGTCCGTTTGCCAGGTTCCTGTTTCAGTTTCTGTTCCGACTCCACACCCAACTCCTGCTTTTACGGTCTAGTTCCTCTGGATGTTTGGATTCTCCTCGGGGTGTTTTCCTTTGCCTTGTCCTGGTTCTGGATTGTTGTTTCTTGCAGTTGGCAGAGGCAGAACCGGAACTGGATTGGTTCCTGATCTTGGACTTTTGCTAAAGTCCTGTTTCTGTTCCTGTTCCATCCCCGGGTCCGACTCCGTCTCCGATCTTTTGTGTTCTCGTCTTGGTTTGACCCCAGGTTGACTTACCCTGGTCAGAACTGTTTCCAATGAGATCCCCTTTGCCGTGGGTGGATGCAGAACCGAATTGGTTTTTGAACCTGTAATTTCGGTAGGGTCATGTTTCGACTCCAGTTCCATCTCCGACTCCGACTTCAACTTCGACAGTGTGTATTTTCGGTGGAGTCCTGTTTAGACTCCTGTTCTGACTCCAGCTCCGACAGTTATAGAAATGACTTGAAGTCTTGATCGCGCCCAATGTCTGTTTGACCGTTTTGGTTGCTTTGTCAGCTGCGATTGCTAATGGGTCTTGGACGCGTGGCACCTAGTTGAATAGTGATTGGACGAATACCAAGATAGTTATTGTGGCAGTTGCATTTGTCAACAAAGGGTGGTGAGCTCAACCGTTTTGAGTAATGGCTTTAAATGCAAAGTCGGCTCGTTGCAGGAAATCTGTCAAATCCGACCAGTTGCGTGATTTGAGGATGGACTTCATTGCTCTTCTGATTCGGTTACATATGGATGAGAGATGTGTTATTTCTCATAAGTGAGACAAGTCAAGAGTTGAGTCGCAAGTCTGCAAGAACAGTGGGTGCAGCGTGCGAGATGTGCGAGCTAAATGCACGACCATGAGACTGCAGCAGGATGTGTGGGCATGTGAATGCGTGAGCATGGGGCTGCAAGCATAATGCATGATGCATGATGCGAGATTGCAGAAGTTGGACTTGCAGGTTGGAGAGCCGATTGTGTGAAGAGATTTGCAGAGAGATGGAGAGGGTGTTCGAGCAGTTTGCTTAGGCATTGTAACTGTGAACACTCTATCTCTCGGATCTAGGCATGGGAAACATTGGTAGTCGAATGACTAGGCTAGCCATGAGGCTGGCTGTGACAGTCATCTGAGGAGCTGAAAGGAGTCTTGCGGTTACCTGTTATTTCTCCAGTAGAACAAGATGTAACTCCTATATAGGCTTTGAGCCTGATATTGTAGTGTAACTGGTTTTTTGTTGCCGAATAATACAATGGCTCAAACTTTTGGAGTGTGGGGTTTTTTACCTGAAAGGGTTTTCCCCACGTATATCTGTGTGTCTTCTTTTGTATTTTATGGTATCTGTTTATGTTGAATCTGTCTCTTGTTGCATTCACTTCTCTCAGAGGATCAATGGGGGATCAACTGTGCTTTTTTTCACTTTTTAGCATAGTTGGTTGTGTCTTTGTTGTGATTTTGAATTGAAATCACTAAGGCACTACTGTCTTAGATGCCTATCTTGACGATAGTCCAAATCCGAATCCCCAACAAAGGACTGGTATATGGCCGCTGAATCTTGATGCACTTGTCAATGACATGTGTCCCAGTGAGACATTTGTGCTCAGCGAGGATGTTGACGCTATTGAAAACACTCTCAGCCTTTCTAGACTTGGTCTGTCAAGTGATGATTGCGTAGTATTGCAGACCACTCTTCTAGATGGACACATGTAGCCTGCAACAGAAACACAACACTCACCTCATAATTGTCCTGCTAAATCAGTTGCACAAGTGGTGGTTAATGAACACACCCCTCCCATGGTGGTCAGGCCCATTGATCAATTCAGCGAAAGTTTAGATCTTCCATCACAACGAAGCCAACCATCCTAGTTGGTTGAGGGAGCAATGAACTTAGGCATTGATTTGGAAGTCCCAGAACAATAGGATACCTATACTTTCCCATCACCACCACCAGAAATTGACCTTTCTCAAGTTGTGCATTACTATGATCCCTCTTGCAATTCAGATTTATAAGGCAATGAAGATGTACCACAGGGTTCACAAGTAGTGGAGGAGGTCATTGGCACACAATCAGATGGGACACAAGAAACACAAATAGTTCCACGCATCAACAAGTTCCTCAAGTTGCTTGTGCAAACTATCTATCAAAAGAAATCCAAAGTTGGTGCAATTCGGATCAGCAGATAGTCTCAATTGTTGACAACAGATGACTACATGAGATTGTTAATGGAGCAAGAGAAAAGGAAGAAAGAGGTTGAAGAGATAAAAGCAAGAAAGAGACAACAAAATGAGGAGAAAAGGGCAACAAGAATTATGGTAGCGGAGTTGAAGGAGAATGCCAGAATTGAGGACATGTTGTAAAATGAAAAAGAGCAATAGAAATTACAACAGAAAAAGGATAGAGATGCGAAAAAGGAGCAAGAGAGGCTTCGCAAGGAATAGGACCAAAAGGAAAAAGAGATTGAGGAGGCACAAAGGGCTTTACAGAGAGAGGGGCAGCTAAGGAACACTTCTAATCTATTGTATCAAAGTAATGGAGTCTTTCATGATATTTTGAACATTAATATCCCTCAGTTCTCCACAATAATGAATCATTCAATCCTCTCCCAATTTGACTTCAGGGGCAGTCAATATCCATATCAATTTGGCACTCGGGATGTACATATGTGTTTACCACTGCCCCCAACACATTTCACTTGCACCTAATTTACCACTCCAAGTCTCACTCATGTATGCAACAATCTCCATTGATTGGAAGGGGACGAGAACATGGCAATTGGCACCCCAACCAGCCAAGATCCTTTTCACACCAGTAGCAGGTAGATTACAAATGCTAGTTTCATAGACTTTAGAAGTATTGATATTTACAAATGCACCGAAATTGTGGATAGTTGTAATTTTTTGATAAGTACAAATTGACCATTTTTGTTTTGGTTTGTGAAGTAATCTAATCAAATTCCAAAAATTGTTGTATGTAATTTTCAATGTGTGTTATTATTTTGATTTGCAATGTATGCTTCTTCATTGACAGTTTTAAATATATGGAAATTATAGATGCATCGTTATTGTTTTCATTTACAATCTATTATGATCATATTGCAATGTGTGTTCTATGTAATTTGCAATGTGTCACTATTTTCATTTGCAATGTTTTTTTCTTCATTGACATTTTGTCATTTTCTATTCCTTTTCCAATTATTTTTCCACTTGGGAGGTCAAAATTTGTCCATGACTTCAAAAATTTGGAAAAATGACTCGTCGATTGATGCGTAGGCACCTCGGGTACCACCTCTTGCGTGGCTCGACGTCTGAAGTTGATAGTCTTGCCACACCAACTTCTCTCAGTTTGCCACACTAAGAATCCACTACATCGCATTTATCACTCACCGCCACTTCCTACTCCTATCGAATGTCCTATTCAATTTTTGTCACCTCTCCTAAGCTCCTCGCCACCCCGCAATTTTATTCCAACGAACCTATACATATACATATATATATACAAATACGTATGAATATAGATATACATATGAATATACGTATATGCATATGTATATGTATACGTATACATATACATATTTTTTGAGCCAACTTGCATTGAATGCTCTGCAATGCCTCACTCTTGTTGCCAACTTTTCAACCTTTCATTCTAGCAAGTTGTCATTCTTTCTTCACTTGCAAGCCACTACCTGCTCGGTTCATTGTCTGCAACCTTAAAACATTTACCACAACCTATGATGCTCGGAGATCGGTTCGTATTTGGGTAGAAGCCGATTGGGAGATAGGTACACGCCAGTTACTGAATGTTACCAGCAACTCCACTTTCGCCATGCAAGCAACGAACGGGTTCCTCGCCGCCATGAACGGGTTCCATATACATATACATATGTATATGTATATGCATACATATACATATCTATATACATATACATATACATATTCATATACAACTAAGTCGTGCAACTATTCTATCTTTTTCAGGTGCCATTGATGAATTTGGGGGTGTTTAATTTTTCATAGGTGATGCTTCATATTCAATTCAATGTAAATGAATGCATATATATTATTCTATTGTGATTCAATTCATTCATGGAAATGAATGCATGTAAGCAATGCTGCAATTTTTCATTTCAGTAGCAAACAATATAGTTGGTTGTTTTGATGTCATTCATAAACTTGGGGTTGTTCTCTTTTTTTATAGGTTTTGCATGTAAGCAATTCTATATACATATGCACATATATATACATATATGTATATGTAAATTTATATGCATGTATGCACAAATATACATAAATGTATACATATAAATACACATACACATACACATACACTTATACATATACATAACATTGTATGTTTTTTTCGTGCCATAGATAAATTTGGGGCTATTCAAATTTTCAAATGAATGCATATAAGCAATGCTGCAATTTGTCATTGTAGTAACAAATAACATTGTTATTTGTTTTGATGCCATAGATAAATTTGGGGTTCTCTTTTTCATAGGTTGTTCGTGTAAGAAAATCTATATACATACACATACACATCCATATCCACATATACATATACATAAAACATAGACATACAAATATACATATAGGTTATGCTTCATCAATTCAGTCAACTAAGCAATAGAGACATAAATATATTCTCAGTAAGCAAAATAATGCATGCAAGCAATTCTATATACATATATGTTTATGTATACATATATGTATACAAATATATATACACATATACATATACATGTACATATATGCACACATACACATATCATATACATATACATATACATATAACCATTGAAAGCCTTCACAAAACCAAGTCCCCTAAGTTATTCAAATACAAAGCTACAATAGTTGCATGATTCCATTGATGTACCCTAACCTATTAAAACAATAACACCTCCAAATGAATCAAAGCACCTATAAAATAGAACACACTTGCACTTAATCAAAGGCACCTAAAATTGATATAATTGTTGCAGGGCTGATTTGATGAAGGATAACCTATGCAAAAGAGAACCCCCCAAAATTAATTGAATAGTAGACCTTCATATTTGAACCATGAAAAGAATTGTAAATTCCAACCATACAAATATTAAACAAAATTTGCAGTGTCAAAGTATGTGCAATTGTTACAAGATGTAATGGTTTAGGGAGACTTGATTTTATGAACGCTCGTTTGATGGCAACCTATGTTGCACGGGTCCACAAATCCATTCAAATTGTGAAGTATTGCATAGGTAACCATGACAAGCCTTCACAAAACCAAGTCCCCTAAGTCATTAAAATACAAAGCTACAATAGTTGCATGATTCAATAGTTTGTGAAATTGTTACAAGATGTTATGGTTTAGGGAGACTTGATTTTCCCAAAGCCTTTGTAATGGTAATCTATGTTGCACTTTGTCCACAATTGGACCTTTCAACTATGAAGTTCTACATAGGCAACCATGAATTTATATGGAAATGTTGTAAGAAAGCTTTAGTGCTCAATATTGATCTATAGTAATACATGTGAATACTTGAAGGTTTTCATGGCTATTTGAATTGGGAATTATTTGAATATGATTGATGGTTGTTTAGTGAATTTGATTGATTTCGGCTATTAATTATTCAGTTGATTAGTTTGGTGTATTGTTTGCAATTGTTTCCATAATTTTGTATTTAATAATGGGTGCCTTATAGTTTGTAAAAATGGAAGCAAATGGGATTTTGGAGTTCACCACTACTACGTCCACACCGTACTTGGTGAGATGGGATAGATTGGTGTTGATATGTGTTGTAGGTTTCATGATTGGTTAGATAGGAGGATGCATTTCCTTGTTGGTTTGGTTATTCTACGATGGGAAACATGGGTGTAATGGGTCTGGTAGTCGCTTAAAGATGGGCGAGATGGGTTTGAATTGTGTTGACTTGGCACCTTGTTTACGTTGTGTAGTTGTGATTAATGTGAAAGTGACACCTACATTGGTGCAATAGTTGGGTTTACCGGTTTACGGGGAAGGGTGTATGTGTTAATATTTGGGGTGTTTAAATTTCATGTCGGAATGGTACTTGTTATATGTCAGATACAAGTTGGATATAGTTCATCATGTTTGGCTGCCTTCGTGTACTTGTTTTATTTTGAAATGAATGTTATTAACTGTGCATTTTAAATCTAATTTATGTTTGATGTCATCATGCCTATTTATGGATGAATTATTTTTTAAGTTGTGGAGGACTTGTGTATAGGTGCACATCATATAAAGTTGAGGATGCCCCCAAATTAATCAATGGCACCTAGAAATATATAATTGTTGCAGGTCTTAATTTATGAACCATACACATAGACATACACATATACATAGACATAGACATAAGTGAATTAAACACGACTGTAGAGAAGTATAACAAGGGGCAGCGAGTGATAAATGTGATGCAACGGAGTGTTAGGGTGGCTGACTAAGAGAAGTAGACGTGGCAAGGTTGTCCACTTAAGACCTCTTCACACATCTATACACATGTACATATTTACATATAGACATACACATTTACACTTTTACATTTACATATACAAATAAATACATGCATACATAGACATACACATACACATACACATAGACATACAGATTTGCATATACATACACATACACATACACACACATACATTGCCATCATTATGAAGAAAAATGAGAAGTTGCTAGAATGAAAGGTTGTAAAGTTGAAAAGTGTGCGAGGCACTACAAGCATTGGATGCAGGTTGGCTCAAAAAATATGCAGGATGTCGTGAAACTAGTATATGTATATGTATATGAATATGTATATGTATATACACATATACATATACATATACATATACATATGTATATACATATACATATACATATGTATATCCATATGAATATTTCTATACATATGCATATATATATATATAAGATGCAAAGACCTTAAGCATATACAAGTTGGATACACTTCATCATGTTTGGTTGCCAACGTGTAATTGTTTTGTTTCAAAATAATTAGAATTAGGTGTGCATTTAATATCTGATATACATATACATATACATATGTATATGTACATGTCTATGTATATGCATATACATATATAAACGAGTAAATGTTCATTTAATATATATGTCTATGTAAAGGTATAATATATGCATGATTGATTTGATGAAGCAAACCCTAAAAGAATAGAACACCACCATATATTTCCAAGGCACGAAAAGAAGGTACAATAATTGGATGACTGATATGATGGAAAATAACCTATGCAAAAGATAACACCCCCAAAATAATCAATGGAAACTAAGAAAAGATAGAAACATTTGCATTACAGATTTATTGAAGTAGCACATATGATAATCGTAACACCCCTATATTTATCAATGAAGACTAACCATGATGAAGTTGGGTATTCATTTTTTGATAATGGGTTTTTTTTTAAATGCTATTGGTCCACATGGCTTGCCATGTGGACTATGCGATTTTGGGTGCATACGTATCGGCTCCTCTCCCCTACTTAATCAATAGATCCTATGAAAAAAACAAGATTCCCAAATTTGTGTAATGCAAACAAAAAAAGCTCCAATAATTACATGTTTGAATTGATGAATCCTAATCATTGGGAAACATAACACCCCCAATTTAATGAATGTCACCTAAAGAAAATAGCAATAATGAATGAATGAAGCAACACGTATGAAAAACCTAAACCCCCAATTTTATCAATGGCATGTAGAAATGGTACTCAACAAATTAATCAAAACATGAACATTAAACCATGATTGTAATGGTTGTAATGAAGAACAATATAAAGCTTACGAATGGAAAACGGTAAGAGTATAACAACTATCACATATGTATATGACTGAATTGATGGAGCAGAACCCAAAATAAATAACACCAACATATTTATCTATGGCATATAAAAAACATAAATTTTTTAAGTGACTGAAAAGATGAAGCAAAACCTAAAAAAAATTAACCCACATTTTTTTTTGGTTAATGAAACAGAGAACACAACCTAACTCAATGGTAATGATCTATGATAATACAATAAGAAAATTCAATGATAATGCAGAACCTATGAGAATAGGATAAGCAAAGCCAATGATAATGAATAACCTATGAGAAAACAATAAGGAGAGTGAATGATAATGTAGAACCTGTGAGATTACGATAAGTAGAGTGAATGATAATGCATAACCTATGAAACATAAATGCTAAAGTATGAGTGCAATATTTGCAATATAAATAACACCAACATATTTATCTATGGCACATAAACAACATAAAAAATTTAAGTGACTGAAGATATGAATCAAGACCTACAAAAAGATTAACCCGCATGATTTTTTTTGGTTAATCAAATAGAGAACACAACCTAACTCAATGATAATGCAAAACCTATGATAATACGATAAGCAAAGTCAATGATAATGCAAAACCTATGAGATTATGATAAGCAGAGTGAATGATAATGCATAACCTATGAAACATAAATGTTAAACTATGAGTGTAATATTTGCAATATAAATAACACCGACATATTTATCTATGGCACATAAACAACATAATTTTTTTAAGTGACTGAAAAGATGAAGCAAAACCTAAAAAAAGATTAACCCACATATTTTTTTGGTTAATGAAACAAAGAACACAATCTAACTCAATGATAATGCAGAACCTATGAGAATACGATAAGTAGAGTGAATGATAATGCAGAACCTATGAGAAAATGATAAGCAGAGTGGATGATAATGTAAAACTTGTGAGATTACGATAAGCATAGTCAATGATAATGCAAAACCTATGAGAATATGATATGCAGAGTCAATAACAATGCAAAACCTATGAGAATAAGATAACCAGAATCAATGATAATGGAGAACCTATGAGAAAGAATAGGATAAGTAGAGTATATGATAATGCAGAACCTATGAAACAAAAATGGTAAAACTATGAGTGTAAAATTTGCAAAATAAACCCTAGGGAAACATAAATGCTAAACTATGAGTGTTATATTTTCAAAATAAACCCTACTAAAAGAGAAATTCCAAAATATGTGTAATATTTGCAATATAAACCCTACGAAGCAGAACCCATATAAAGAAAAATACAACTTCATCTATGGCATGGAAACAACAAACATTATTATTACTGAAATAAGAAAACAACCCCAAAAATTTCAATGGCAGAGAAACAACCAACAATATTATTATCTATTGTATAAACAGAGCGATGCTTGAACAAAAGATTAATTTCCAAAGATTTTGTGTGTTTATGAACACAAATAGGATAGTGTTCATAAACACTAAACTTCAACAAAAAAAAGATATCTACAACACCAAAAAACCAATAAAACAAACTGCAATTGTAAACCAAACTCAAACAACCGAATAATGGCAAGCCTTAGTGAGCAAGCTCACCTGGGTCAAACACGCAACGAACCTGTTTGTTGCTTGCGGTGACCTTCATGGCGATGAGGAACCTGTTCATGGAGGCGACAAACCCATTCATGGCAGTGAGGAACCTGTCCATTGCTTGCATGGTGGAAGTGGAGCCACTGGTAATGTTCAATAACTGGCATTTACCCATCTCTGTATTGAATTCTACCTAAACACGATATGGTCTTCGAGCATCGCAGGTTGTGGTGAATAGACGAAGGTTGCAGATGACCTAATGAGCAGGTAGTGGCGTGCAAGTGAAGAAAGAATGTCTACTTGCTAGAATAAAAGGCTAAAAACATGGCGAGAAGAGCGAGGGACTGGGAGCATTCAATGCAGTTTAGCTTGAAATAAATGTGGGGTGGCGTGGAGCTTAGGATAGGTCACATCAATTAAACATGACAGTCGAAAGGAATAAGAAGTGGCAGCGAGTGATAAATGCGATGTAGTGGGTTCTTAGGGTGGTGGATTGAGAGAAGTTGACGTGGCAAGGTTGTCAACTTTAGACGCTGAGCCATGTAGGTAGTGGCACCTGAGGTGCCTACATATCAGTCGATGGGTCATTTTTTCATTTTTTAAAAGTCGTGGCCAAATTTTGACCTTCCACGTGGCAAAATAATTTGAAAATAAAATAAAATAAAATTTATATTGTTTAATATTGGTTTTTGCATAATGGGTTATTTTAAAAAAATGATATTGCTCCACGTGGCCTGCCATGTGGACAATGCTATTTTGGGTGTGTACGTATCGACCCCTCTCCCCTATATAGCAGTCATAGCCAAAGGTGAGAATAGTAGTCTATTCATTTTAAAATAATCAAATATTTAACATTTAAAATTTTTAACATTTTTAGGTTCCTTATACCAAATTTTTATTTGATATTTTATAGGCTCTTTGGCGTTGAAATATCTGCAGCAGTTTTGTACAATCAATTTTACTATTCCTAATGACATCATGTACATACATGAATGAGGGTGTAAATGAGTGAGATGTAAAATAGCAATGGCACCTGGGTGTGCAATAGGTACGTTGAAGAGTTGTGGAAGGTCAATTAGGGAGATTTTTTGGTCTATTTTTTTGCAAATCATATCCTTCTATTGAGAATGTGGACATGAAACTTTAGAATATCAACATCATGGCTGCTTTCTATACTCAACTACATGTTACTTCCTTTGTTATAAAAATTCAGAAATTCACAGTTGAAGTTTGAGTTTGAAACTACCATAATAAAGTAAGGATGGGAAGCACATTCTCTTAAATAAGGTACACTACTTCAAGAAGTTCAGATCTACATTTAACAAGGCACTATAGTAAAAGGTATCTTAAATAACAACAACTCAACTAATATGATGGTCCTTTATGTTCTTGGCAAATCTAATTTGAATATAAAATTATTCATTATACATTCAGTCCATTAGCTTGGTTGAATTGTCAGAATTTGGTTAGTATTATCATCCAACATCAACTGTAATCCACACAGGTCACAGTCATATCATTGTACTCGGTATATAACGTTAAAATGACAAAATGCATTATCAAAGTGGAATATGAATATTATGTAGAATTTGAATATATTGGACTAAATGCATTATCAAATTGGATTATGTGCAATTTTTATCTTCCCATTTGATTGTGACGCTATTGGTCTTCGCTCCTCCAAACTCTTCCTCATTGGTATTGACCTTTCACTTCTCCATTTTTACGAGCTACAACTTGAAAATAATATTTCCACATTTAGGTATGGTGGTGAGAAAATCACTTAAACTTATTCTCTGCTTGCCCATCTATTTACAATAATTTTAATAGAATCTTTATTTGTTGTTTTTCTTATAGTAGGACATGGCTTCCAAAGAGGTGTGGAATATTCACCTCCTCTTCCTTATCAACAATTTGCTTACCCTAGCCTATGACAACCTCATGATGAGAAAAGCTTTCGTGAATCTAAGAAATAGGAAAAAAAATTGGTGTCTAGGAAACAATGTTTTCAATTTTTTTGTGAATCAAGAGGTAAGCACTGCAGATTAAACATTGACAGAGAGAGTAGTACCAATTTACTTTTTCAAGAGAGATGGCGAAGAAGTTCAAATTAAAATGCACTAAACATCCACATCCACAAAGTTGAATTCCAAGAAAGCATCTATAATTTTTGTCTTATGGATATAACTGCTTCTAGAAAAGGATGGGGGGTATTCGCAAGGGTGATACAATATACTTGAGGACACCATTGAGGCACATTGATGGATCTATTTGTCCATACAACTTTTTCTTCTCTATTTTCACCATCACCATTCAGCATAGTTGCATTGCAAATAAATCACAAATTTATTTCAAAACTACATAAGCTGCCCATTCATAAAAAAATATCTACACTATTAAAAGAAAAAACTACGTAAATCTACCATTTTTGCTCAAGTAAACTGATCTCTCAAAACCCTCGGTAATTAGAGTGTTTGAAAAGCATATACACATTTCTTTGGCTTTTGCATACCTGCAGCATAGTAACTACACTTTCAGAGTTAAATACACCGTATGGAAGTATAGAATGTGAAGTATTCATATTGGATAGAGGAAACCAAAACAAAAAAACAAAAAAAAGAGGGGATTGAGAACTTAAACAATGATTCTGTATAATAAGAATCTTCAATAAAAATCTTAAGGAAAGTAGGTTTCTAAAGAGAGGCGGAGGCTCTCTAGATGGGCATAGCTATACAACAGGGCATGACCCATCTTAGGGAGCTATGACCTCATTAAAGAGGTTGCACTGTACAAAACAAAAAAAAACTATAGTGAAAAATGAAATTTCAATTCATAAGGAAGAAGTGGGAAACAATAAACTACATCCACTCAGTTGCATTTGCAAACTCTAACGCCTCCTATATTGTTGTCCCTCACGGACCCCTGTTCTTGCAACATCATCTCAACTTATAAAAAAAAAAAAAAAAATCTGCACAAAATCAAACAAAAAGGAAAAAGCTAAGCTAAGAGAAACACCTTCTAGAATCTATAATGTATGTATTTGGGGTCTTAGCAGCTACAAGATAATGAAACTAAGGTTTTCGATAAAGGAGGCCCAATCCATCAAACATTTTTCCTTAAGCAAAGTTTATAGCTCAAGCATAGTAATATAGGTCAATCTAGACCAAAGAAGCCATTGTTTATTAAAGACAAACCCCACACATTCAGAAGAAAGAATATAAAATAAATATAGATTTCATAGAACAAAAACCCAAATCAATTGACCTAAATTCAATTTGACCATATATACAATGCTGCAAAATATCTCAGGCAATAGATTTTGGTCTTTATACTTATGATACCAAACAGAGGAATCCTATGTTTTTTGTTGCTTTCCTACTACTATTGATTTTCGCTCCTCCAAATTGTTCCTCTCTAGTATTGACCTTTCACTTCTCCAATTTGGCAAGTTGTAGCTGAAAATAAGATTTCAACAGGGTTTTAGAGTATGCTTATTAAAATGAAAATTATGGGCAAGAGCACATTTAGGTTTGAGGCAAGCGACTTACCTCAAGTTACTGCATAAATTGTGTCGAGTTGTCAACGATGTCGTTGATAAAAACTATGCAAACTTTTCCAAAAGACATACAAAACCCTAGCACCACCTAATGTTGTTCACCACCCCCTACTTGACCATCTGAAATTTTTAATTGATATTGCAAAGCAGAATAAAGTGCAAAGCAATTGGGATTTATTGACTGTCAGATTACACCTACACTATTTTTAGGTATGACGTGAAGCATCCCTTTCAAGGATCAACGGTTGTAGATGCTTGAACCTTCTTGCATCCCTCCTCCATGATTTTCAACCATTGTCGAGCAAAAAGAGCTTCAGAAGCTCAAATGAGGACATGCCTTTGACGCAAATATGCATGACACAAAATAATGAATATCAATGACACTTAGCAGTCTGTAATGTATCTTTATAGACCAGTTTCAAGCCTCTTGAAGTTTATCCACATGATTTAACCACTTTGATCTCATGCAGTGCGTTAAGTGCATTAATGCATCTAAATCAACAAATTTGATTGGTCTCAAATTTGATTGGCTAGGCAAGAAATGCAAGAGAAAGAGTAAATACATGTGGTTATGATGAAAATATAGGTACGTGCTTTTCCTTTTTCTTTTGAGAGAAGACTTCTTTTTGGGAAAATGTGTTGAATTTTGGCTTCCTTGAATTCTAAAATGTGTTGAGGTACTTCAACTTTAATTGCCATATCATTATTAAATGAGACATTTTAGAGATGGAACAAGTGCCATATAGTGGTGAGTACCTATCTTTATAGCAGTAGAAAATGCATTTTGAGTAAGTTATATTGCCTTGATTGGGTTGCGGCATGCTCAACTAACAATTTGGTTGCTTAAGTTAGTCTTATACTAAGTGGTATGTGTGACAAAATTAATTACCTATTTTTTGTTGATTATCATATTAATTTTGTGTAACCTATTAATTTTGAATATTATAATGTCCAATTTTGATTTTTAAGTGAACATACCACAATAGTAAAATTATGTACTTAAAAAAAACTTCAAAAATATCAAAAAAAAATATAAAACAAAAAATAAATATTGAATTATTGCAAAAAGGAGCGAAAATAATGAAAAGGGTGAAACAATGAAGGAACGACGCTAATCATAACAATTACCCAAATGCCTTTTCCATTAACACTATGAAAACATTTTTAAATATTTAAATAGGCTCAAGCCAATTCATTTTTGAGCATTAGATTTTTTAGACTAGGAGATTACCCATTGAAATCAATTAAGAGGGGTGGGAGGAATTAGTAAGAGGATATTGATCGAGGGGTTTCACAGATTCTTATGGAGATTATATTGTTGGATTTACTTTATGACAATATACGATAATAAAAAAAGGTCCTATTCTTACTTGAACTTCTATAATGGCTTGCTAAAAGTTGACTACAATTAAGGCACTCTACATATGTGGTGATAAAAATAATGGAAGAACTACTTCAAATGTTAAAGAATAGACATCCTTATTTCTCAGCTATTTTAGTTTCCCTCTAAAATAGCTCATTAATATTAATATTAAGCTAATTAATATTAATTAGCATTTGCATTAGGAGAAGATGTAAGGTTTATGTGAAAAAAAAAATTGGTTACCTAATATTTGGCAACACAATTCCACATAAATTGTAAGCAAAAGGGAAAGCAATCAAATGATTTTGCAGAATCTATTGAAGCATATGAGGAATGACATGCATAAACTACACCAGGGAGCCCATACTACCACCAAAGATTTAATAGTCTAAAATTAAAAAAACTACATTGATCATTGATAAAAAAAAACTAGACAACAATTGATTGTCATGATCTTTATCTTTACAACTTCATTTATATTATCTAAATAATTATTACACATACAACACTAATTTCAAAGACAAATCCCCAAACGAAAGCATTAGGGAATTACAAGTTTTCCATTCAATGTTTAATAGTCTCGCAGAATCACTCTAATCGATAAGTAAATTGATAAGAATGCACATTAAATACGTGTAAAATAGTCCAAATGTGAAGTGAGAAAAATTACTTCTATGAATAAGATAAAAAAATATTTGGTAATTCCGTAAAACTTGAATGTCGTCATCAAGGAAAATTTTAAAATTGTATAGTTTGATGATGCGTCCCCTATATGATAGCTAGGTGCATTTCATTTGCTCCAATATAGTTCATAATGTTTTAAAATAATTTCCAAGCATGGGTATCATAAAAGAACAACTTAGAAAAGTATTCATCGAATATGGTAAATCCATTGCACACATCTATAACTTGATTGCAATCATGGAGAAGACAATTGTGGAAAGATTGAAAGGTTTGATTATTATTTAAATAATATTTTAAGTCTAGTTTCTCAACACAAGTGCACCTAACATTTCCTTCTTACTATATAAGTATATTTTTAAATTCATTTAATTTACTTTAATCATTTAATAATATATAAATTGTTATCTCCAATTTTTTAATTGTTATCTCTTAGAAAACTATTATAGAAAATTTGTTTAGCATTAAATAAAATATTTATGTAACAAAAACATTAAAAAAAATCTAAATTACTTAATACATACTCCTCCTTCGATAGATTAAATAAAGTGTGGTGCTATGTAGCCACTATCCATATAAAAATATTCAAATAATTAAATATTATTACTAATTAAAATTATATCATTTTTACTTTTTATTCTAAATCTCACTTTTGAACGTGGCATCACTTGGATGAAGAATTAAATATGTGCATTTAATTATATGACTATCCACCGATAAACAAGATCCGTAAATTGGTTATGCGTGTTTGTATTTGCATTTTTTATCTATCGGTAAACAAGATCCATAAATTGTTTGATAGGGTTATGGTTGAAAGTGGATCCACAACGAATATAGTCTATCAACTAGAAAAACATAATAATTACAAAAGATTATATTACTAGCAATCACACCTTTGTGTGCAATGGGTGCGTTGAACAAGTGTGGAAGGTAAATTAGGATAGATTTGGTCTATTTTTTGCATACATTTATACAGTACATGAGGTCAATTGGTAGGATATTTAGCAAATGATGTTGTTTGTGCAAAAAAGCTCCCAGTGGAGAAGTGATAGCTTCAAATAAACTATGCATCCACTTACATGGATCCAAACATGATTGAAATAAAACTTTTGAATCAAGAAGATAATCAAGATCCATTACCAATAGGCTCATGTTATGTTTGCAATAAAGAGAGAGAGAGAGAGGGAGGTAGGGATAGTGAGAGGGAGAGATAGAAGAAAGAGGGGTAAGGAGATAGAGATAGAGAGGAAGATAGATATAGAGATAGAGATGGAGATGAAGGAGGAGAGGAGAGGGAGAGATAAATAGAGAGGAGAGAAGGATAGATAGAGATGGAATAGATAGATATATAGAGAGGGATAGAGAGGGAGATAGATGGATGGATAGAGAGAGGGAGGCATGACTAGAGATAAAGGGTGAGAGAGGAAACTAGTGGTAGAGATGAAGATAGAGCGAGAGAGGAAGAGGGAGACAAATAGATAGAGAGATATAGGTAGAGGAAGAGATAAATACAGAGAGAGATAGGGAGATAGAGAGAGGATGGAATAGACAAATATATAGGAAGAGGGAGAGAGGTAAAGAGATATAGATGGTGAGATAGAGTGATAAAGAGAGATATATAAGGAGATATAGAGAGGGGAGGAGGGAGAGAGAGACAAAGAGATAGACAAATAGAGAGAATTAGAGATTGATACATAAAGATGGAGAGAGGGAAAGAGAAATAGGGGGTATAAAGGAAGAAAGAAGTAGGGGGGGATAGGGATATATGGGAAGATAGATAGATAGATAGATAGAGAGAGAGAGAGATGGGAAGAGAAAGAGGGAGAGAGAGATATATGGGAAGAGAAAGGGAGATAGAGGTAGAGATAGATAAGGGGATAGGGAGGGATGGAGCCTAGAGGGAGAGATGGGGAGAGATAGAGAGAGGGGATCTAGATAGAGAGAGATGGAGAGGGAGAAGGGGAGAGAGATAGGTAGAGGAGGAGAGATAGAGAAGAGGGGGGAGGGAGAGAGATAGGCTGAAGATGAAGAGAGAGATGAGGGAGAGAGGGAGAGAAAGAAGAGGGGGGAGAGAGGGAGAGCAATACATTAAGAGGGAAGAGGAAGAGAGAGATGATGGAGAGAGGGAGAGAGATAGGTAGAAGAGGGAGAGAAAGAAGAGGGGGGAGAGAGGGAGAGCAATACATAAAGAGGGATATAGGGAAGAAGATGGGGGGGAGGGGCAAAGATATCTCAATTTATATAGAGGGAGATGGAGAGACATAGAAAGGGGATGATATAGAGAGATAGAAGGGGATAGTGAAAAAGATAGAGAGATAGTGATAGAGGTAGAGAAAGATATGGATAGAAAGAGATAGAGGAGTGAGAGGGAGATAAAGAGAGAAATAAAGATAAAGATATATAGTAGGAGAGATGGGGGGAGATATGGAGTGAATGGGAGAGAGGGGGAGAGGGAGAGATAGCTCAATAGATAGAGAGGGGAAGAGGGAGTGACATAGATAGTGGGAGATAGAGAGAGATAGAGAGAGATACTGAGAGATATATCAATAATCCCCCCTATATCTCTATCTATTCATCTTTCTCTTTCTCTCTCTATCTCTCTATCTCTTTGTCTCCTTCTCTATTTGTATGTTTCTCATTATCTCCCTCTCTCTCTCTCTCTATATATATTTTCTTCCCTTTATTTATCTTTATCTCCCTATCTCTTTATGTGACTTTATCTCTATCTATGTCTCTCTCCTCTTCTCTCAAGTTCTCTTTTCCTTTATCTATTTTTCTCTATCTCCTTTACTATCTCTACGTCTTTCTAGGTCCCCCTTTATTCCTCTATATCTCTACCTATCTCTTTGTCTCCCTCTTTCTCTCTCCACCTATCTATATCTTATCTTTATTTCCCTCTCCCTTTTCTCTTTCTCTTTATCTCCTTATGTGTGCAATGGGTACATTGAAGAGGTCTTAAGGGTGAATTATCATATCCTTAATCAAATGATATGCTACCTTGAGCATAACTCCCCAAGGAGGCATGCCATCCTTGGATTGTTGACATGAAACAACCAATCAAAAGTTAGTTTCTCTCTCTCTCTCTCTCTCTCTCTCTCTCTTCCTTCGTATCTCTTAGATTTCTCTATCTAATGCTCTATCTCTCTTTCTATATTCCTCTCTTTCTATCTATCTATCTAAATTTGTCTCTTTCTCTCATTCTCTATTTTTCGCGTTTCTCTCTCTTTATTAGCTGATAGGCTACATATTGTGTGAGATTTGAACATGGAACAAGTTTGAAACTTGCAAACCACTATTGAGTCATTGGAAAACAAATTTCAACTACCATTTAATGGTAAACTAGCTTCAGTTTAATGGTAAATCCTCTAAATATTAGGTAAAAGCTACCAAAATCTCACTTAGCGCATAAAAGCTAGATAAATATTGATTTGACAGCTAGATGGGAACATTTTATTTCCATTTGTAGTATTTTTTGTCAATTTGATGGCAACTTTCTTTTTTCATTTGCATTGTTTTATGTTTTAAATATGTATGCAAATATTTCATAATCAAATAATGCTTAATTTCTTTAAAAGAAAAAATCTAGATTTGTCTAAATTTATTTAATTCTTTTATTTGGCACTTATTATTAATTATTTAATCTAGCCACATGCAACTAGAATTTGAGTGCATCCATGCACAAACACATACTCTTTGAACATATTAACATACATATAGTTTTCTATCGACATAATCTTTGAATCTCCTTTAGGTACAAGTGCTAGTATACATACCTCTCTCTATATAGAATTGTCGCCTCCTCTACCTCTCTTTCTTTTTCCTAGTCTCTCCAAAGATCAATTAAACTATTAGATTTTTTATGTATTAATTTAATTTATTCTATATAAAAATATATTAATTATTAATTATAATAATTTCATATTTATATTTAATAATTTGTATATTCTATAATCATAATGTACTATTATGTATAATTGTACATATAATTATATTATATATAATTTAATCTATATTATATAAAATATATATAATATATTAATTATATTTTGTATTATATAAAAATATAATAATTATTAATTATTAATTATAATAATTTTATATATGTATTTAATAGTTTTATTAATGAATATAATATATAATAATAATAAGTAACATAATTATATTATTTGAGTGTGGGATCATCAAAATACATATCGTATGGAGAGGAGAGGGAGCGGGAAGAGGAGCGGGGAGGGCGGGGGCGAATTTGAAATTTGGGGATGATTTTGGAGAAGAAGGAGATGATTCTACAAATGCAAATGGTTCTTTGTTGGGTTGGTTGTTGGTGTCATTTTGTGGGGCTGCTGAGGAGTGGTGTTGGCTGCTGTCTTTGGCTTGGGTTGCATTGTTGCAAGTTTGTTTGTTGTTTCGTCATCTAGGAAGCTGTGGGTTGGTGTTGGTTGTTGTTGTTTTCCTGTTGGGGAGCCGTGTTTTAGGTCTGGTTGTTGCTTTCACCATGTGGGTTTTTTTTGGGTGTGGTGTTTGGATTGCAGGGGTGTTTTCTTCATTTTCCTTTCTTGGAAAAGGGTTTGAAGCTCGAGTTTCCTGCTCTTAGTGTGCTTGAGGAGTTGTCTTGGTTGCTTTTGTTCCTTGACTACTATGTTAGGGAAGATGTTGAGCTTATTTTTTCAGCTTACTCCTTTCTTTCCTCTAGAGTGGGGTTTCTCTGCTTCTTTGTTTCTTCTTTTTTATCCCTACTTGTGTTTAAATGTGTATTTTTTTGTAGCAAGGGTGTTATGTCTTGTTTTTTTGGGATTCTTTACCCATGTTTCTTTGTGTGGATTCCTATTCTTTGGGGTTTTCGATTCAGAGTGTTGAATGGGATGGTTTCTTTCTTCATTGGGGCTGATTCACAGTAGATCTATCTCAAGAGTTTTGTGCCTATTGCTTTATCTACTAATGAACCATTTTGGAGTGGTGGTTTTCCCTCCTTTTTGCTGTGGTTTTTTGCCTTGTGGTTGAAGGTTCCTTTTACCTCTGTCCATTTACCCTAAAAGGTTTTGTTGTTGCTTATCCTTTGGTGCCTCTCTTGTTGTCTAGGATTTTCCCAGAGTTTGTCTTTTTGGTTGGGCCTTGTTCTTTCAAGTCGTAGGTGTTCATGGTGTAGATTGGTGTTTCTGCTACTCTAGATTTGGTTTTGAAGCTGTTGGCTAGTTTTTCCAGCAAGGTTTTTTTGTTGTCCCAGTTGTTCTTCCTACCTAAGGGAGACTTGGTTTCCCTTTATGTTGATGGGTTTTCCTCTTTTGAGGTGGATACAGAGCTATTTAGTTCATTGGTTTCTCTACTTTCGTAGGAATTTAAGGGTGTTGGTTCCACCCTTGGTTTGGATTTGACAGGGTTGCTTACTTTGTTCATCCTGAAGGCCCTGATGTTGTTAGTTCCCCTGGTTACTATGTTAACTCTTTTTGCAAGAGTGTTGCCTTTCTTCTGTGTCATGTAGTTGGTGTCTCCTATTGAGGTGGAAACCTCTCCTATAAAGGTGGATACCTCTCCTTTTGAGGTGGAGATGGGTGTTGTTGGTGTGGTGGTTTGTTCACACTTTTTCTGTGAGTTTTCTCTAGTGCAACTTCTATTGAAGAGGAGACTATTTCTATGGAGGTGGAATGTGGATTGGTTGGATTTCCTTTGTAGCGACAGGTTAGGTTTCCATGGTGATTTCTCCTATAGAGGTGGAGAGGGGGTGTTGATGGGATTTGTTTTTTCTAATCATTTGGTTTTTTGTGACTTGGTTGTTTCAGCCAATGGTTTGGATAATTGGGTGGGTGGTAATGCTAAGCATTATGTTGTAGTCTAGTTGTTATAGGCTAATGGTTGCTTGGTTGTCTTAGGCGATTCTTTTTTCTACCTGAGCGACTAGTTTGTTGTTGCCTAAATGATGCATGTGATGTATAAGGGTTTAAGGTCCCTACCAAAACTTGGTTGTAAAGGGTTTAAGATCCTTTCAAAACCTTTGCTTTCAAGGTCCCTATAAAAACTTGGTTTTATTGGGTTTTCAGTTCCTTTCAAAACTATTTTTTGCTACATGGTTTTACTACAGGTTTGGGTTGTCTTGTCGATCCTTTGAAGTGTTGTTTTTGTTTCGTTGTTGGTTGTTCATTTCTTTTTCTTTTGGCAACATGATCGTCCTTGTTAAAGTTTTGACTCCTGTCAAAACCTATTTGTAAATGGTTTCGGGTCCATTCAAAACCCATTTTTCCCATATAATCAAAACACAATTATATTATTTATAATTTATTTTTTATTATATAAAATATACATTATATATTAATTATGTTAATATATACTTAACTACATAGGATAAAGGATGTTGTAATGTTAAAACATTAATGTGCTCATTATTAGATCTTGGTCGTAATTCTCATTTTAATAAACAGACTCTAAAACCTTCGTTGAAACCTTATTTTTAGGCTCTAGCTTGCCAAATTGGAGAAGTGAAAGGTCAATACCAAGGAGGAATATTTTGGAGGACTAGAAACCAATAGTGGTGGGAAAGCAACAAAATATGGCAAAAAAACAACCAAAAAAATTTGGCGAAAAATGATGAATGGCTAGATTCGTTTAATCGTCTAGCATTGATACGAGGGCAAGATAGCCATTGATACACTTTTACATGTCACCTCGTTCATAGAGGGAACACCTTCCACGTTCCAACCAGACATCTGCTACGATTTGTTTTCATACTTTTGCTCCCCTCTTCCACTAGCCCTCCACATAAATTTCCACATGTCAGTTAGACACATTAGGGGAAATGTACCAGTAACCATCAGGGCTAACTTCGCGCATTCATGCAGAGTGCAAAATAGGTCTGATTTCAAATTTATTTTTGGGCTTCTTCATAAGCGAGTTAGGACCTTAAAAAGAAAAATTTGGCTTCTGGGTATTTAAAACGTGCCTTGTGGAACCCGTAAAGCAAAAGGTGTTAAAAAATGGTGTTTTTAAACCTTCATCCCATACATCTTTACCACTTCGCCAGTACCCGTTCATTAGACAAACAATAAAAACCCACAAAAATTTAAAGTGTTTTCAATAGTTGAAAAGGTGTTATCAATAGTTTTCAATGTGTTTTAATTTTTTTGGTCAATTACACATTCAGTAGTGAACATATATTGGTGTAATTTGTAAATTTTTATTGGGATAATTAAAACAATGTAATGACTAAAATGTAAATGGTTATTGGGAGGGGGGCTCAGGTGAACAAAAAGTGAACGGGTATTGGATCATGGGTGACAATTGAGTATTTTCCCCTAATTACCTGATTTTTTTCATTTTTCTGCTCTACTCTCCACATAAATTTCCATGTGCTAGTCAAGCGCATCAACGACTGGGTTTTTTCCCATGCTTCTGCTCCCCTCTTTCGCTAGCCCTCCACGTCACTAATGTGGGAATCGATGGATGATTATTTACCTGATTTTAAGCTAACAGGAGTTGTGTAGTTTGGAACTTTTTAAAGTGTTGATGAGCCTCTGATACATACACAGTATGGAAGGTAGTTCGGTTTTTCTTGCAGATCAAGGAATGTTGCCAGATATCACGGTAAGTCCCATATAATTTTTGTTAGAGTTTTCATCCATTTGTTTTGGTATTAAACTAAATATTTTATGTTCAATGGATGAATGAGTGTTTCAGATTAGAATGAACCTGCGAATTCCATTTTTTAAGTTAATTTTCAGGCCACATCATGAAGACACTTTATAGGATTTCATCGAAAACTTTTGTAGACATAAAATTGTGATTAAGAAATGGGTGTGTTGTATCCAGGGTTTTTGTAATAATAGGTTTATAATTCATGAATTGGGCGTTTTATATTCAGATTTTTAGAGGAATATGGTTGTAATTTTTGAATTGGTTGCTTGTGGTATTGAGTAATTATCAGGTTATTATCATAAAATTTGGTGCTAGTAACTGGTCAAATTGTTGTTTATATGAGGCCTAATGCCTATAGACAGTGCCAAATCAGTAGAAGTTAATGATGTCCCATGATAAGACAAATGATTGTCTACAGATAATGGTTGAGTGGCTGGACAACACTCAATTCCAATCTCTTGACAAGTTACCTACCAAAATCATGCGGAAAGATTATGTATATCAATTACCTGTAGTTAATTAGGATGGAGTACGTTACACTTTTAATCTTGTGATAGCAAAATTCTTAAAAATTTAACTAAAAATTTATGTACACAAGGAGCTCTATAATGGAATTCAGTAAATATCTTTTGTCATGATGATGGATCATGTGATGTGATCTAAAATGTCAATGATATTCAAATTGTGATTACAGCTTTTTTGAACAATCTTTTGCTATAACTTAAGTTAGCTTACCCTTTGCTTTTTCATTTGTAAAATTTTGAGATTATAATTCATGACCAGTTATACAAGTGAATATTTTAATTTTTCTAAAATATTCTCAAACCCCTTAAATAATCAATTTGATTCAGGTCGAATGATGCATAAAATAATGTTCTTTGTTACATCTCAAGAAGTCTTCAAAGAGTTGCATATGCAATTGCCATGTTAGAGCAAACTGGGAAGGCGGTAACATTTTTAGGATAATAGAAAAGGGCCACTACATTGTTATATTTATAGTTAATGTTTCAATTTACTTGAGGATATTTATCAGATTCTACTGTGTTGAACTTTATTTTAGTATATTTTGATTGTCATCTAATTGGATATAAAGAAGTCCTTAAATATATTATAGATTTTCACAGTTAGACATGATAACATGTATCTAGAATCCTAGATACTACATTGTATTTAGTTTTTACATTTTGTGTCTCCTTTGAGACTTCCCTTCAGGGAAATTGCAAGATCAGTATTTTTCTATATTGAAGCTCGATAAAACAGTCTTGTTCGAAATTTAACTATAGTTAAGCTGAAAACATTTTCCATTACTAATGAGAAAAGTTGGATGATATTGGGAAATACCAGTTTCACCTGTTGCAGTAATGTATGAAAATTTTCAAGCAAAAAAAACAAAAATATTTGAATTTTTTTCTAATCAGAACAATTTAGGAGGGAGATTCAGAATATCCATCATCTAGATATTTGTATACAAGCCAAAAGTACGTGCTTTTAAGCCTTGGTTGGGTGTCATTGTAAAACTCCATAGTTCATATACAACTGAGAATCGATAATTTCAAATGCAATATAGGCATTGGACAACCATAGAAGTGATCTGATTCATTAATGTCAAAATCATAAACAACTTTTCAGGAGCTCAAAAACTATCGTGTTGTGCTAACATACTTCACATTCATATGCTTTCAATTACATACCTGTGCCACACCTTTGGTTTGTATGTATGTACATTTGGGAGTTGGATAGCCATGTGTTGTCATTAACCTCTGAAACAAAGACAGTAAATTCTACTACACATAAAAATACCGGTGTACTTATTATCTATTAAAATGTAAAGAAAAAGCACAAATTTCAGTACAGTAAACCTAGGTTAAAAAGGGGAATCCTAAATTCCACCATCATCATTGTCACAAAACAATCCCAACATTCATACTACATCAATCACAATATTGGCATACAGTCAAACTAAAATCACTCTATCAACTATCATGCGCTATGTTCTTCAGAGCTTACACAACTATTCTTCCAACTCCTCTCCTTGAATTGAATCACGACTAAGACTAGTTGCCTAATGGAAACAAGTAATAAAAGACTCATCTACAATGAAAGTTTCATAGATTCTAACATCTGGTAAGATTTTAAGAACGTAGAAAAATTTATTAAATTTTTAAGAAGTGTAGATCATGAAAGAAAATTGAAAGATATAAGCAAAATAAATTTGATTGGTTGTAAATTGGCATTTTGGGGCTACAATATTATTTTGCAAAGCCTAACGCCTTCCCTTCTCATCTCTGAAAATCTTTCTTTAAAGCAGCCACTGTTCTTAATTTTCCATTAAAATAATTATATTTGCAACATTCATTTGTTTTTTAACTGCATGGACAAGCTGATATTAATAGGAGTAGCAATTCTCTCCATAGTAGCCTCTTGCCTTAGTTTGGAGTCATCTGCCCTCTAAACTATAGGGAAACAAATTATTTTTTATGTTTTAAAATGGCAATCAATAAACTGAATTACCTGAGAATTCCTTTAAAAAATGTTTCATAAAGAATGGATGGAGGAATGTCTTTAAAACTTCTCTGTTGCCCATTCTTCCCATAAAGTTTTTGTGTATAAAGAAAGAGGTGTTGAGCTACAAGTATTCCAATAACCATGAATCTCCTTATAAAGAATCACTTTTTTTAATTTTCTTTTGATCCACTTTCACATAAGTCTGGTATTTGTTAAACATTTGTACTATCTCAAGTGTTAAATTCCCTTCTTATTTTCATGTTGATGAACTGAAACCTTATATTTCACTTCATCTTTCCTCTCCTTTGAGAGTTTATAGATGCCTACCATGAAAAAAATATGTGAAGATTGCAAAAATGAGTGAAACTTTCTCAGCCAATCAGATTCGCGATAATTCATTTTTTAATTTTTTTTTGTTAAAAAATTTGCACCTTTTTGCATCAAGAAAAATATTTGTTGTTCAAACAAAATTCTAGCTTTTCATTGGTTAATAATGTTGATGTTTTGCAGCTATGGTCTGCACTTCATCGCACAAATTCCAAGGAGAAAGCAAATTAAATGTATAGCCATTCGGCTATTTAACTTATAGCATACAATAAACATAAAAGAAGAAAGGGCCGACCCTATTATCTATTATTGTTTGGGCCGACCTCATTTATATTTTATCTTTTATTTGTTTCACTAAAGAGGCCGACCTAAGTGAAACGGCACCTTGTGATGTATATATGCAAGGTCACTTTGTCATTGTAAAGATATTGAATCTAAAACAAGTTCGCACTATTCTTCATGAGCAGAATTCGCAGTCCTAGAAGAAGTTCATACTTAATCAGCAGATCATCATCTTCTAGCAGCAGATCATCATCTTCTAGCAGCAGATCATCATTTTGTAGCAGCAGACCGATTTCAAGGAGAAACATATTCATTCCTATCTTTGCATCTAGGAGAGGTGCTATTATTCATTGTATCAAATTCGACATTGTGTTGGGCCTGAGTTCAAGCAGATTTCTGCTATTATTCCTTCAATATATAAGAGATATATTTGCTGGGTTTTTTTCTCCCTCAAGAGGAGGGTTTTCCCAGGGTATCTTGTTGTGTTCATTGTCTTATGTGTTGCATTTCTTTTGTTAAATTGATTATCTAATCTGATCTAAGAAACACTAACATGGTATCAGAGCGGGTGTGAAAAGATCGTGATCAGATTCAGATCTGTTGTTTGCAATCTTCATTTTCTCTTCTTTTCAGTCTATATTCTAAATTTCTCAAGATGGTGAACGGTCTGAAAATCGAGGATAGACTCGAAGGGATCTCGAACTACACATCATGGAGGTTCAGGTTCATGTTGACCTTGGAAGAAAATGATTTGGCTGAGTTTGTGAAAACAAAAGTTCCCGAACCTGAAGGGGAAGAAGAGAAGTTGCAATGGAGAAAGAAAGACACTAGGGCAAAGAAAGCATTGGTTGATTCCGTCAAGGATCATATTGTACCAATTATCTTCAAGTTAGATACAGCAAGAGAGATGTTCAAAACATTGGAAGAGATGTACGAAATCAACAACACCAGTCGTGTCCTAGCCTTGAAGCAACAACTACTTCACATTAAGATGGCGGAAGAAGAGTTTGTCATCACCTACTTCATGAAGATTTCCGAACTGAGAGATCAACTCTCTACCATTGGTCATGTTGTTGATGACAAGGATTTGACCATGATTGCTCTCAATGGTCTTCCGCTTTCATGGGAAGCGTTCATTCAAGGAATCAGTGCAAGATCTGAACTTCCCAAGTTTGATCGATTGAGGATTGACTGCATTCAAGAGGAGTCAAGACTAACAGCAAGGGGGATTGGTCAAAGTTCTAAGAATGAAGATCTACATGTTCTCGCCTCTCATTCATCTAAGAAAGGAAAAGTTTGGAAGAAAGGATTCTTTAAAAGGAATCGAGATAATGGGTCAGATGGTGCTCCTGCATTCAAGAAGAAGTGGGACCTCTCTCGTGTTCAATGCTTTAAATGTGACAAATTTGGTCACTATGCAAGGGATTGTCCTACCAGGCCTAATCAGCATGCTTCATTTGCGGATATGATTGAGATCTCTCCCCAAAATGATTCTAGTGAATTTCTACTCTAGTCATGGGCCTATGTTCAAGCTGTGAAGGTTGTGTACTAAGCGCAAGAACAACATATCATACGGTGTCCACTCTTCTAAAAATTTAAGAGATAAGTATTCTTTGTTTTTTTTTGTATTTACTATTCTAGGGTAAAATTCAATTTGTTGAGTTATGCAATTCTGACATTATTTACTTAGGATTATGTGTGACTAGTAAATAATGATCACTGTAATAAGATTCTTTAGATTTATTCATTGCAAGTAGGATCATGCCAATTTGTGAAGGTTGTCCTTTATTTTACTGAGATTAGCTCTTCTGTGAAATTGAAAGAAAGACATGTCATGATTAATGAATTAATTATCTATTACTCAGGAGATTTTGAAATCCATGAGATAAGTATTACATGGTTGAATAATGTTCATAAATTGTTTTGTAGTTATTAGTTCATGCTCTAACATTGAGACAACTTGAGCATCAAGCAATCTGCATCTGGAAAGATTGGATATCGAAGTCATACTGAATGGAGAAATGATCAAGCTTGGAGTCATAGCTTGCAATCATTGGGCTACATTGATGACTGAAGATATCTCTTGAAGTCAATATACCTTTCAAGTCATCATTGTATTCAAACTATGAAGGCTACAGACTGATATGAGCTCAAGTACAACGTATCACACTATGTCCAGCATGTGGACCTATCAGAATAGTTAAAAAGATAAGTATTCTTTGGTTGCTGAGTTATATCATTCCTTGGATCTTGTAATTAAGAGAGATAGTAGATTCTCTTGAATTGTGTTGTGTTCACTAGCATAAGATCTATGGAAAAATTTCATTCATGACATAACTTGTACAATTCTAATCTTGATATTTCTTTGGATAATTATGGACTGTTGGTAATCTCTATCTAAAATGCTTCCTGGACAGGTTTAGGGAGAAGAAGATGATAAGAGATTACTTAGTGATGAAAAGCTTGAGGCATCTTGTGAAAAAGTCATGTCAACCAAAGAAATGATCAAGAGGGAGTAAACACTAGAGGGACTGAGTTGGTGGCTAGAGGGAGTACATCTCCAGAAGTCTTCCTTGCAATCTCTGAAGCCAGGATCGAGAGGGAGTCTCAGTATCAGTGTTCCTTTGTTTAATGCAATTCTCTGCTGAGAGAGAGTTGAGGTGTAAGCCCTTGATAATGCAATTCTCTGCTGAGAGAGAGTTGAGGTGTAAGCCCTTGATAATGCAATTCTCTGTTGAGAGAGAGTTGAGGTGCAAGCCCTTGATAATGCAATTCTCTGCTGAGAGAGAGTTGAGGTGTAAGCCCTTGATAATGCAATTCTCTACTGAGAGAGAGTTGAGGTGCAAGCCCTTGATAATGCAATTCTCTGCTGAGAGAGAGTTGAGGTGTAAGCCCTTGAAAATGCAATTCTCTATTGAGAGAGAATTGAGGTGAAAGCCCTTGTTTCCACCCTCTGGGAGAAGCTATGGTGGATGTCATGTGTGTGACTCCATGACAGCATCACGTGAGGGAATCCGTGATGATTTTTTATTTTGTGCTTATGTATCACTCTCTGGGAGAGCCATGGTAAAAGTCACGTTGAGGTGACAACATCACATTGAGGTGATATTCTATTTTGTTTTCATTCTAATATGATGTGTCTTGTGCAGATGGAAGTTCATCCCTAGCTGAGAGGGAGTGTTGATGTTTTGCAGCTATGGTCTGCACTTCATCGCACAAATTCCAAGGAGAAAGCAAATTAAATGTATAGCCATTCGGCTATTTAACTTATAGCATACAATAAACATAAAAGAAGAAAGGGCCGACCCTATTATCTATTATTGTTTGGGCCGACCTCATTTATATTTTATCTTTTATTTGTTTCACTAAAGAGGCCGACCTAAGTGAAACGGCACCTTGTGATGTATATATGCAAGGTCACTTTGTCATTGTAAAGATATTGAATCTAAAACAAGTTCGCACTATTCTTCATGAGCAGAATTCGCAGTCCTAGAAGAAGTTCATACTTAATCAGCAGATCATCATCTTCTAGCAGCAGATCATCATCTTCTAGCAGCAGATCATCATTTTGTAGCAGCAGACCGATTTCAAGGAGAAACATATTCATTCCTATCTTTGCATCTAGGAGAGGTGCTATTATTCATTGTATCAAATTCGACATTGTGTTGGGCCTGAGTTCAAGCAGATTTCTGCTATTATTCCTTCAATATATAAGAGATATATTTGCTGGGTTTTTTTCTCCCTCAAGAGGAGGGTTTTCCCAGGGTATCTTGTTGTGTTCATTGTCTTATGTGTTGCATTTCTTTTGTTAAATTGATTATCTAATCTGATCTAAGAAACACTAACAAATAAGTACAATTATTAATGCCTTTAAGCAATTTGGAATATGGTAGTTCCTACCTATAGCAGGTACTAAAAAGTGGCATTATTTTTGGACAATGGTCACTTTGCATGGTTTTTTTAGGATTATATTTGTGTTCAAAAAAATTATGTGTATGTGTCTATGCTCCACGGGGACGTGTCCCCTATGCTTTTTGCCCGTTTCCCGTATTGGGTACGAAACAGGGACTCAGGTTCAGCTAGGAAACGTACCCTGGCCGTCCCTTTTTGCCCTCCAAGTACTCGAAACTTCCAAGGGACTTTTAGCCATATTTTAGGGGACTTGGTTACTGCCCAGCCGTACCCGGTACCGTACCGGGTACGGTTAGCAGTACCCTATGGTCCAGCAAAGAAAAAAATGTTTTCTTTTAAATTCAAAGTTTTTTTATAAAATAAAAGCTATGGGCGGGCCCACAAGGGATGCCCCATCACACTTGACCTAATGCAAGTGTCATATAAGCTCCGATGACAAGAACAATGTTGATTTAGACCTACCTTTTGCTGATTAGGGACACTGCACAACGATATATTTTCGTAGTTTTATGTTTATCATGTCATTTCATAGTTGAGACTTTGAGCCTTTGGGCATTTTGGTTATAATTATCAGACTCTTATATGATATGTATGCACATTGATAATGAAAAGCATTTGAATTCTGTTAATTTGTTTGTCGCTTCTCATGTGAAATCTCAATTCAAGTCTAATGATATGTAATAAGCTTATACAATGTCTAGAATGAATGCTTTATCAATGTTATGCTATGAACATTTGAAATTTCTCTATATTTTAAAAAAATTCCCTATTTTTTTATCAACCGTCCCTTACCGTCCCCTAAAAAATGACCTAAAAGTACCCATGTACTAGAAACTCGTCCCGACGTACCGGGTACTCATCGTCCCCGAAACCCCGTGGAGCATAGGTATGTGTATATAATAATTATGTATTTGTGTGTCAAATAAATGCAATTGATAAGCTTAAAGTTCAATTATTTTGTGTTTATGTGTATATAAATAAATGCAATTAATAAGTCTAAAGTTCAATTTAAAGATTAAATTGAACTTTAGACTGAGAAGCTAATCTCTTGAAAAAATGCACCTATGTATTAAATATGTCTTAAATATTATGACATAACACCCCATCCCCCATGCCAATTTTCAGACAAAACACACCGATCATAGAGTAAATGAAAGAAATAGAAAGATGGAGATGGCAGAGTAAATGGGAGAAATAGATGGACGAAGGGGGATGAACATTTCATGCGTACAATTTAAAAAACGAGCGAGGTTTTTAAATCTGAGCGGGAGTTTTAAATTTCATATAATTTCAAATTGGTTTGAATTTGGTTGTAAAAAAGGTTATGTGCATTGCTTATTTTCTCAATGCAAACGGGTTGTCAACAAGCGGAAAGCTATGGCAGTTTCAAATCTTCATTGGGTATTCAAATCCACTATTTCTAGCAGGATCAAGTATTTGAAGATTTGTTCTTTATTTATAATCTGCTTCCAAATGCCAACCCCTCGATTGTCCATAGCTCTGTAAGTACAAAATGGGTTATACAATTTGGTGGATGGTAGTGGGTTTTTGCTTGCTATAATGATCTTATGAACAAGCAACAATTGTTTTGTAGAGAAATCAAAGCTATAGGCTAGTATGACTGATATTTTTCCTTTTTTTCTTAGAGCATTGCCCATGGGATGTAATCATTTCTAACAAATAATTTGCGCATTGCTAGCTGAAGTCCAGACAATGGAAGCTCTACCTTATGCGAGAGGTTTCCTTCCATTTATTATTTTAGTTTGTATGATTTCCTTACTTAGAGAAGGCAATGCAACTAGATTAATGGGCACCAGGCTTAACACTTATAGTGGCCAAAAGCTACACAATAATTCTTGTAACTAAAATAATATAATATTCAACATGCAAGTATATGGTGCTATAGGCGATGGAGTTATAGATGACACAAAGGTGATGATGAAGACTAAGTGCCCCTACAATCCCATATCCCATATCCTTTATTTTCTTTCTCAAGAAAAGAAGTTGATATAAATCCATTATTATGGAAGATAAGTTATCAAGTTAGAGTTTAGAAAGTTGTTTAAATCAAAATCATCATGTAATTTTTTTGATTATTTGATTCAGGCATTTAAATCAACTGGAAGGCTACAACTTGGAAGGCTACATGCAAAGTTGAATCTGTAGTACTCAAGGTTCCTCAAGGATACTCTTTCATGATTCAATCTTTGATGTTCTTAGGGCCTTGCAAATGTGGGCTTACGTTTCAGGTGAGATTTAATGTAGTATCTAGGTCAACCCACATAAGTGGTGAACACTTTTATGGAGGAAGGGAAAAGTCATTTTTTCCCTCTACACAAAGTGAAGGGGTTCGGCCGAACCAAATTGTTCGCTCGAACCCCTTTGAGATGTGAGCGGAAATATTAAAATAAGGGGGTTCGAGCGAACTAGGGTTCGGTCGAACCCCCTTTAATAAGGATTTTTTTTTTTGAAAAAACCCCGTCATTTTCCCGGACCCCGTGAATTTTTTTTCTTATTTTAATGTATATAGGTTCGGCAGAACCCCTTAAAGTAGGTTCGACTAAACCCTCAAGGATACTCTTTCATGATTCAATCTTTGATGTTCTTAGGGCCTTGCAAATGTGGGCTTACGTTTCAGGTGAGATTTAATGTAGTATCTGGGTCAACCCACATAAGTGGTGAACACTTTTGTGGAGGAAGGGAAAAGTCATTTTTTCCCTCTACACAAAGTGAAGGGGTTCGAGCGAACAATCGACCGAACCAAATTGTTCGCTCGAACCCCTTTGAGATGTGAGTGGAAATATTAAAATAAAGGGGTTCGAGCGAACTAGGGTTCGGTCGAACCCCCTTTAATAAGGATATTTTTTTTGAAAAAACCTCATCATTTTCTCGGACCCCGTGAATTTTTTTCTTATTTTAATGTAAGTAGGTTCAGCCGAACCTACTTTCAGCCGAACACCCTTTTTCCCCTATTTCCTAAAAAAATGATTTTTTTTTGTAAAAAATTGTCGTTCGAAGCTCAATTTGAAAATGAAAATGCTTAAAAATTCAGAAACCCAACTAGATAATGATAGTCCTTGGAGTGAGCTATCCGTTGAATATAATTTTAATATGATTTGCTTTTATTATGTATTTTATTTTTTAGTTTTATTAAACATAGGTTTTTCATTGAAAATCAAAATCTCTGGTCTGCACATGTGGAAAAATAGCAGATTATCAAAATAAATTTTTTAAAAATATGCTGAAGTTGGGTATTGATGTCCTTGATCCATTATAAATAAATAAAAATTTCGATTCATACAGAAAAAGTTATGTTGTATACAGTCCGCCTATGTCTGAATTGCAATTGGTTTGACTTTGAAACTTGATTAAGGAAAAAATATTCAATAAAAAACTATAAGACCAAATGAAAGTGCTAGATACCATAGTTAAAAATCTAAATTCGAAAAAATTAGAATTTTATCCTTCATACAAAAAAAGTTATGTTGTATACGGTGAACGTCACTTTTTAAAAATGTTGTTTTCTGAAAAAAACCAGTTTTTGTGGGAGATGGAAAAAAAAGTGCAATCTGATTCCAAAAATTTTGAAAAAAATATTTTTAGAATCTAGAGACAAAATGTGATGAGACTCTAGTTTGCATCATTTTCAAATTCCTCACGATTTAACCGCTACAAGAGCCCAAAAGTGAAGATTTAGTTAAAAATAATAATTGCAGTGTCCAATTTGCCCAAAAATTGTAAACCACTATTGTGGGATCACCCATCTCATTATCTGTTTGTTTTATTGTTGACTACATTATCTCTCACTTATAGATATTTTTGACAATAAAAATTTTCACATCTCACAGAGCCAAATTCATAGATGGGAAAGAGGAGTTTAATATTGTGATTCTTGCAACTAAATATAGAAGCAACATGAATATTTTTTTGCACACACTTTTTATTGGAATCATTTTATGTCTATCCATCTTTTGTCCTTTTATGTCATGATGATCCCACCCCTCATGTTGTTGGAGAATGTAAACCATGTCTTGGATAGGCATTTGATGAGCTGGTTATTGGAGATGTTCATTGGAACAAGGCACAAGAAACTATCAAGTGTAGATGAAATGTTGTCAGAGATTATTGGATGGCAAATCCAAGTTAACTAGAGCTTGTATGTTTGCTAATTTGGGCAAAGAGAGATGGCAACATCTAGTAGCTTTAGGCCTGCTTAGTGATGTGCATATGCCCCTATTTGTGGTGAAATTATTGTTATAAGTAGCTTGGCCATAGATCAAATCCCTCTTTCTGTATTCATGGGGATATAGTTCTTGTAGAGATTACCAAAGAAAGGTCAAATGTTGTGGTTTGTTTTGTATGCAGATAATTTAAACTCTTATCATAAGTTATATGTTAAATTATACTTGGATAACATTTGGGCTTTGTTACCAATCTAATTAAAGTATTGATGGTTAAATTTATCTAATCTATGGATGATCAATCCTAATGTCAGCTATTTATTGTTGCCCTAGCTCACATTATTCCGACATAGTGGTTGGGTGGCATTAGTAGAGCCCCTGTAAATATTGTGTTTAGTCTATGATGTAAACAATCATGTGATTTTCACTAAATAAAACATTTGGAGAATTGTATATGTATAATGGATTCCTCACATACATTTCTTCACAACATTATTTTTGTTCTTATCTTGCATTAATGAATTTCAAAGGTGTCATGATTGTTTTGCACACTCTTTAATCAAACAAATCTATTTTTTTCCTTCATACATTATCCAAATTAAAGTGAAGACCTATGTGTATATGCTAGAACAACTCTTTGGTACAATAAAAATGGCATTTCACTTTTTTCATCTAATTGGAACAAAAAAATGCTCACATTATTTCCAATGTTGGAAAACACACCGTCCCTTGTCAGTTATTTCCTTATAAAAAGTTTTTGTTTCGTATGCACCAACAATGTAATGAATTCCACCTTCAAATTTTAGAACAACTCTTTGATACAGTAAAAATCTAGAATTTCACCTTTCTTCATCTGATTGGAACAAAAAAATGCCCATATTATTTGTAGTGTTTGAAAACACACTATCCCTTGTTAGTTATTTCCGTATGAAAAGTTTTTGTTTCATAGGCACCAACAATGTAATGAAGTCCACCTTCAAATTTTAGAACAACTCTTTGGTACTGCGAAAATAGCATTTCACTTTCTTCATCTAATTGGAACAAAAAAATGCTCACATTATTTGCAGTGTTGGAAAATATACTATCCCTTTTCAATTATTTCCTTATGAATTTTTTTTGTTTCGTATGCACCAACAATGTAATGAAGTCCACCTTCAAATTTTCAAACAACTCTTTGGTACAATAAAAATGACATTTCACTTTTGTCATCTGATTGGAACAAAAAATGCTCACATTATTTCCAGTGTTGGAAAACACATTGTCCCCTGTCAGTTATTTCCTTATGATTTTTTTTTGTTTTATATGCACCAAGAATGTAATGAAGTCCACCTTCAAATTTTATAACAACCTTTTCGTACAGTAAAAATGACATTTCACTTTCTTCATCTGATTGGAACAAAAAATTGCTCACATCATTTTGCAATGTTGGAAAACATGTTGTCCCCTATCAGTCATTTCCTTATGATTTTTTTTTTCATTTCGTACACACCAAAAATTTAATGAAGTCCACCTTCAAATTTTAGAACAACTCTTTGGTATAATAAAAATGACATTTCACTTTTTTCATCTGATTGGAGCAAAAAAATGCTCACATTATTTGTAGCATTGGAAACAAACTGTCCCCTGTCAATTATTTCCTTATGAAAAGTTTGTTTTTTGCGTATGCACCAAGAATGTAATGAAGTCCATCTTTAAATTTTAGAACAACTCTTTGGTACACTAAAATTGACATTTTACTTCATTTTATTGGAACAAAAAATGCTCGCATTATTTCCAACGTTGGAAATATTGTCCCCTATTAGTTATTTCCTTATGAAAAGTTTTGGTTTCATTTTCTCATCTATTTGGAACAAAAAATGCTCATTATTTGCAATGTTGGAAAACACACCGTCTCTTGTCAGTTATTTCCTTATGAAAAGTTTATGTTTCATACACACCAACAATGTAATGAAGTCCACCTTCAAATTTTAGAACAACTCTCTAGTACAATAAAAATGACATTTCACTTTCTTCATCTGATTGGAACATAAAAATGCTCACATTATTTGTAGCATTGGAAAACACACTGTCCCTTGTTAGTTATTTCCCTATGAATTTTTTTTGTTTCGTATACACCAACAATGTGATGAAGTCCACCTTCAAATTTTAGAACAACTCTTTGGTACAGTAAAAAATGACATTTCACTTTTTTCATCTAAAGGAAACAAAAAAATGCTCACATTATTTGCAGTGCTGGAAAACACATTGTCCCCTGTCAGTTATTTCCTTATGAAAAGTTTGTGTTTCACACGTACCAACAATGTATTGAATTCCACCTTCAAATTTTAGAACAACTATTTGGTACAGTAAAAATGACATTTCACTTTTTTCATTTGATTGGAACAAAAAAATGCTCACATTATTTCTAGTGTTGGAAAACACAATATCCCCTTTTAGTTATTTCTTTATGTTCAAAGTATTTTTTTCGTACACACCAACGATGTAATGAATTCCACCTTCATATTTTAGAACAACTCTTTGGTACAGTAAAAATGGCATTTCACAATGCAAAAAATAATTGTAGGTTGAAAAACACAGTGGGTTGTGAGTGATTGCATTCTTCTTGTTCTAAGATCAAGGGTGGAGAGCTTGGGGAGGATTTGCAAGTGGGGGATACATAAAACTAATCAAATTGATCTGAGGGGTGACTAACCAATTGGGTTGTTATGTGTAGAGAGTTTTACAACACTATGTGGGTTGCAGGTTTCATAACACCCAGTTTTTCCAACCTGTAATTATTGTAATGAAAACATTTTCTTATTTAGAGAGTACAAATGTAATGAAAGACACTTTCAAAATTTACCACAACTATTATGTAGATTAAAAATTATGTTTTTAGAGCAAGAATCTCTTCATTCAATACATTATCTATCTCATTCACTTTGGTTTGTTTCTTGTCAAGTGTTTTTAGAGCATATTCCTTTTCATTTCATAGATTCTAGTACCTGTTGCTCCAATTTTGCATTTCCATTTTCCCATTGCACTTACTGCACATGCACCTTCCTCACCTTCTTAAGAGTAGGAATAATCTTTTCAGACAATGCATTATCTATCTTATTCACTTTGGTCTAATTCTTTTCAAGATTTTTTAGAGAAGTATAGAGGTATAGGAGAGGGAGAGGTCTAGCGAGGTAGCATGGGAGGGATAAAGGGAGAGAGAGGAAATGTGAGAGACATGGAGAGGTAGGTAGAGAGAGGAAAGGTTGAAGGAATAGAGGGAGAGGTAGGTAGAGAAAGTGATGGGAGATAGGGAAATTAGAGAGGGAAGGGGAGAGAGAAGTAGATAAAGGGGGGAAGTTGGGAAGGAGGGAGAGGTAGGTAGAAAGAGAGGTGGGGTGGGATGGATTGAGGGAAAGGTAGGTCGAGAGGGAGAGGGTGAGTGTAGATAGAGAGGGAGGGAGGGAGAGAGAGAGAGAGGGGGGGAAAGAGGGAGGGAGAGAGGTGTAGTTAGAGAGATGTGAGGTGTAGGGAATAAAGAGAGATGTAGGTAAAGCTAGATACAAAGGAAGGGTGGGAGAGGTACAAAGAGATAGATCTAGTGTGTGTGAGAGAGAGAGAGGGGGAAGAGGTAGAGAGGGATAGGTAGAGAGAGGTATTCTTATTGAATACAACCCATGTATATATTATAATTGTTACTATATAGTTTTTCATCATGTTTATATTAAATATTCTTAATATTTTTTTGTAGGATTAAAATTATAATTCTATCCTATTGGTTGTAAAATATTTGTGGTAACTTATCAAAACTAAAAGATCTAATTATATCTCCAATATTCAAAATTTACACAAAGTTATAAGTTTATCCCATGATTTTGGATGTAGTGGTAGGGATCTTCATATCTTTGTTTGACACAAAATAAAATCAATTGAATCGTAAAATTGAAAATATACTTCATATTTATAGGATGGAGGAGGGATAAGGATAATTTTTTGGGTTGGTATGATGGAGGGGGATGGTGAGAAATGGTTTAGAAGAATGATAATAGATAATTTATTAAGATATTATTCCTTCTCTTGAGAAGTTGAGGAAGGAGCATGTGCACTATATGTAATGGGCAAATGGAAATGCAGAATTGGAGGCAATGGGTACTAGAACACATGAAATGAAAAAGGAATCTACTCTAAAACACATGAAAAGAAGTAGACCGAAGTGATTTATGTATATTTGGAGAGGAGGATTACATCCACCAAACAAATTCCAAGAAAAGGTTTTTAAAGAGGATTGCATCCACCAAACAAACCTTGTGTAATATTTGATTTATGTATATTGTTCCTTCTATCCCTCCTACCCTACCACTCCCTATCTTTTATTATCCATCACTCCAAAACCTCTTGAATTTATCCACTTTTGTATTTCCATTTTCCCATTAGACATAGTGCACATGTTCATTCATTAAATTTTGAAGAGTAGGAAGAATATCTTCAATCAATACATTATCTATTTCATTCACTTTGGTCTGCTTCTTTTCAAGTTTTTTCAAAGTTTTCAAGTGTTTTCAAAGAAAAATCCATCTTTTCATGTGTATGTGAGAGAGGGGGGAGGAGTGGTAGAGATAGAGGGTTAGGTAGAAAGAGGGATTCTTATTGAATACAACCCATGTATATATTATAATCATCACTATATGGTTTTTCATCGTGTTTATATCAAAGGCATGCACTTGAAATTGTGCTATTACTAAATGACAACAAGTAAAAGAGAAAATAAGTACCACGTAACAAGTAACATATAAACAAAGAAATGCCAAAATAAAAGTTCATAACATAAAGAAGAAAAGCATGATTGCATGATGTTCAATGCATATTTTGTCTTGTTTGAATTCAAGTCTAGAAAGCTCAATGTTATTAGATGTGTGGTGTTATGAAATGTATAATGTAGTGGGATTCATAATGGGATGGGAGGTATGATGTGATGGGATCCGCAATGGGATGGAATTTGTGATGTATGAAACTTATTTGTGTGAAGGCTAACCCAACAAATTTGGGATGTGCTAAGATCCAAATCAAAAATTTAGATGTGGGGATTATGGGATGAGGGGATGAGGTTGTAAAGTGTTGAAAATGTAGAAAAACAACAAAAGACTAAAATTAACCACTTAGAAAAGGAAGTAAAAGATAAGAAGAAAAAACTATCATCAAAAGAAAAGGAGGTTAATGTTGTTGAGAGAGAGCTGCAATCTAAAAGACATGGAGTTGAGAAAACAAAGACAACAATGGAAGGTGTTGCTTATGAAGAAGGGCACATGGAGACATTAGAAAAAGAGCATTTGCAAGAATCTAAGGTAGTTCAAAAGTTGAAGGTTGATTGTAGGTTGGAAAACACTAGGTGTTATGAAACCTGCAACCCACATATTGTTGTAAAACCCTCTACATATAAAAACCCAATTGGTTAGTCACCCCTCAGGTCATTTGATTAGTTTTATGTATCCCCCACCTGCAAATCCTCTATAATATTCTGTCCACCCTTGAGATTAGAACAAGCAAAATGCAATCACTCACAACCCATTTTATTTTCCATCTTGCAATTATTTTGTGTATTTATTTTCCATCATATGAGGAAATTGAAACACAATTTTTACTCTAATTAAAATTCGTGGTAAATTTTGAAAGTTCCTTTCATTACATTTGCACTCTCTAAATAAGAAAAGGCTTTCATTACAACAATTATAGGTTGGAAAACACTAGGTGTTATGAAACTTGCAACCCACATACTGTTGTAAAACCCTCTACACATAACAACCTAATTGGTTAGTCACTCCTCAAGTCAATTTGATTAGTTTTATGTATCCCCCACCTCCTCCCTAATCTATCCACCCTTGAACTTAGAACAAGCAAAATGCAATCACTCAAAACCCACTATGGTTTCTAACTTGCGATTATTTTGTGCATTTATTTTTCCATCATATGAGGAAATTTAAACAAAATTTTTACTCTAAGTAACATTTGTGGTAAATTTTGAAAGTACCTTTCATGACATTCGTACTCTCTAAATAAGAAAATATTTTCATTAAAACAATTGCAGGTTGGAAAACACTAGGTGTTATGAAACTTGCAACCCACATGTTGTAAAACCCTCTATAGGTAGCAACCCAATTGGTTAGTCACCTCTCAGGTCAATTTGGCTATTTTTATGTATCCACCACCTACAAATTCCCCCTTGTTCTTGACCACTTAGATTTGAATGTATAAAATGAAATAGCTCAAAACCACAATGTTTTCCAACCTGTGATTATTTTGAGCATTTTTTTCTCAATTATATAAAGAAATTGAAATACATTTTTTACTCTAATTAAGAGTTGTATAATTCAAGGTACCTTACATTATGTTACCCTGATTGTTTTGGGAGGGGTAAATAAGTTCTAGATAAATGACCACTTTACACAACCCTTGCATGTACAATAACCTTTTTCATTTTGTGCAGCTCAATGTCAACAACCCACATTTTCTCATTATGCAAGGGCACATCACTAAAGTTTTGAACACATGAAGCCTCATGAGATCTTGTCAATGTCAATTGGAGTAGTAGGTACTAGAATTTATGAAATGAAAAAGGAATATACTCTAAAAAAACATGCATTATGAAAATAACTCACAACATGTATTGTGTTTTCCAACTTGCAATTATTTTATGCATTTATTTTTCCATCATATGAGAAAATTGAAATAATTTTTTTACTCTAAGTAACAATTGTGGTAAGTTTTGAAATTTCATTTCATTACATTTGTACTCTAAATAAGAAAAGGTTCTCATTACAACAATTGCAGGTTGGAGAACACTGGATGTTATGAAACTTGCAACCCACATTTTGTTGTAAAACCCTCTATAGGTAACAACCCAATTGGTTAGTCACCCCTTAGGTAAATTTGATTAGTTTTCATGTATCCCCCACCTGCAACTCCTCCCCAAGCTCTCCACCCTTGAGCTTAGAACAAGAAGAATGCAAACACTCACAACCTGCAACTCACGTACTATTGTAAAACCCTCTATAGGTACAACCCAATTAGTTAGTCACCCCTCAGGTCAATTTGATTAGTTTTATGTATCCCCCACCTGTAACTCCTCCCCAAGCTCTCCACCCTCGAGCTTAGAACACAAAGAATACAAACACTCACAACCCATTGTGTTTTTCCTACTTGCGATTATTTTATACATTTTTTTCCATCGTATGAGGAAATTGAAATATAATTTTTTCTCTAAGTAATAGTTGTGGTAAAATTTGAAAGTGTCTCATTAAATTCACTCTCTAAATAAGAAAAGGTTTTCATTACAATAATTGAAGGTTTTATGAAACCCGCAACCCACCCACATATTGTTGTAAGACCTTCTACATGTAAAAACCCAATTGGTTAGCCACCCCTCAGGTCAATTTGATTAGTTTTGTGTATCCCCCACCTACAACTCCTCCTTAAGCTCTCCACCCTTGAGCTTAGAACAAGCAGAATACGGTCACTCACAACCCACTATGTTTTTCCAACCTATGATTATTTTGTGCATTTCTTTTTCCATAATTATATGTACCTATCTTAAATTTTAACTTGAACATTGCTCACTTACTAGCACCTTATGTTATTTCTAAATTTGTGAAATTTATATGGATTTGGATATTCTAACCTTTCTAACTTTAACTTATCAATCATCTCGTTTGATGCTAGGATATGTTTACTACCATTGTTTATGATGAATTTATTTTACTTATCTTTAATATTGCATATAGCTATAAATAGATTTCTTCTTTATACTAGTTCTTTATCCATACCATCACTATTTAACAAAACTCTTTTCATGATCAATGACTCACCTCTCTCTAATTTATTTATTGGGATTTATCATCTGCTTGACTCTTCATTAGAATTATAACTCTTGTGCAGCCTTTAGGTCTTCTACTGATACTCCATTTTCTTTGGAAACATTCAAATACTCTTTTTCCTTCTATTCCTCATCTAAAATAAGATATAATATGAATGATCTTTCACTACATTACCATATCTTCCTCTATCTATCTAATTTTCATCCATTATTTTATTTCATTATGAACTACCACTTCATCTTTCTTTAGTTTCTTCATTATAAGGTCTTCCAACACCATCTTGATGTCTTTCTCTTTGGAATATTATTTTGTATCTATCTTACATTCTCAAATATTTTCTTCAACTTCTCTTCTTCCTTTAATTCAAATTGATATGCTTCTTTAATTATCATTTGTCTTACCATAATCAATTATTCTTGAATAAATTCTCTTAATCCACTTATCTATTTAAACACCTTTTCTTCATCTACTTCACCATGTCTAATCCCAATTATTATCTTATAGAATTTTTAGTATATTTCCTTACACTTTTATTCTTTTATCACAAATTTTATAAAATTTTCAACAATTCTAAGCAGTAATCAATTTTTATAAGTTTACTCTTCAACTTTAAAATTATTCTATCACGTCTCTCTATATAATCCTCATCTATCAATTCCTTTCTATTTCTACTTATTTACACCATATTGCAATAAATCATTTCAACTTAGTCTTAATAAACCTAACCCTCTTACGATCTATAATTTCCTCATACACATAACTAGCAATAATTTTTTTAGGTCCCTTATAATTTTTGAAATAGATTTCAATATCTTTTAAAAAATTACATCTTCCTCTTCTTGTTCATCCACAATTTTTTAGATAAATAGTGCATTCTCTAGAGTATTTATTCTTCTTTAAATTTTTTAATCATCACTTTAATCATAAACACAACCAATGTATAAATTAGAATCTTTTGAGTTCATATTTGATACAATGCTCTTCATAATGTGCTACTAAACTTCACCAATATTAACAAAAACTATATTTTGGAGCTAAGAAAAAACCATCTTCGAGTGAGGACCAATGAAATTTATATAGAGAGTGCAAGAAATAAATTTGAATTATACCAATTAGCAAGCTAATGCAATGTTCTATTCACATGAAATTTGTAGATAGGCCCATTTCAAATGAGTGAAGTATGCAGTAAGATAAATACAATGAAACTAAAAAAGGTTACAACCATGAATATGTTTTGGACCAATAATTTTGGATATATATTTTTAAATGTTGGCACAAAGCTTGGATATTTGTTGTATATTTCAATCATATCTTGTTTGATAATTTTGTACAAGAAACATTATTTACCAATGGCTATATTCACAGAATCAAATCACATTAATGTAGAATCAAACTATGATGATCTATGATGTATTTTAATGCTTTAGAAATAAACTAGGGTGCTACAAAACAAACTCTTCATTCTAGAACTTATAATATGTTGAAATGATGATTGAAACACAAATATGTCTTTGCAATGAGAACTGTGTTGTGATGAGAATATTATTATAAATTTATTATAAACTGATGAAATGTGCTCTAGGTGACCCAACATGCTACTATAGGTGTCACCAACACTATTGTAGGTGTGTTAAAAGTGTCCTAAAGTGTTTCAAGAAATGCAAAACTTAGACTCTAGGTAAAACTTTGGATCAATTTAGCAAGGTTATTTTTCTTACTCTGATTTTTTAGCTTCCTCGTATTTATTTCATACTAGCCAATATAGAGTCAAGCATTACATAAGCCTTGTGAGAGAAAGTAATTTACATTCAACCATTTTGAAAATATTTAGTGAATTTTGGTTAAATTATCTTTTTAGAACATGTTGATAGGCTAAACTATTGTGAAAGAAGAAATAAAATAGATGTCTTAATTTAACCTTCAATAGAATATGGGCTTTGATTTTTCCTAAGATTACAATTTTTACCCTAATAATGCTTGAAAGGGACTATTGAAGACCATTGCAAGTTTAGTTCTAGTAGTTAAGCATAGGAATTTGGAAGACTAGATCCCTTTTCATGTGAAAGTATAGTTCCCTCATAATTCAAGTTTGATCATTTGAGTAGGAGGAGAATTGATACCAAGTTGTTCATAACATCCAGTATAGGGGTTGCAGGTTTTATAACACCTAGTGTTTTCCAACCTGCAATTGTTGTAATGAAAACCTTTCTTATTTAGAGAGTACGAATGTAATGGAAGACACCTTCAAAATTTACCATAACTATTACTTAGAGTAAAAATTACATTTCAATTTCCTCATATGATGAAAAAATAAATGCACAAAATAATTGTAGATTGGAAAAAGACAGTGGGTTGTGAGTGATTTCATTTTTCTTATTCTAAGCTCAAGGGTGGAAGGCTTAGGGAGGAATTGCAGGTGGGGCATACATAAAACTAATCAAATTAATATGAGGGGTGAGTAACAATTGGGTTGCTATGTGTAAAGGGTTTTACAATACTATGCATGGGTTGCAGTTTTTATAACACCAAGTATTTTCCAACCTGCAATTGTTGTAATGAAAATCTTTTCTTATTTAGAGAGTATGAATGTAATGAAAGGAACTTTCAAAATTTACCACAACTGTTACTTAGAGTTAAAATTGTGTTTCTATTTCCTCATATGATGGAATAAGAATGCACAAAATAATTGCAAGTTGGAAAACACAGTGGGTTGTGAGTGATTGCATTCTTATTGTTCCAAGCTCAAGGGTGGAGAGCTTGGGGAGGATTTCCAAGTGGGGGATACATAAAACTAATCACATTGACCTGACAGGTGACTAACCAATTGGGTTGTTACTTGTAGATGGTTTTACAATAATATGTGGGTTGTAGGTTTCATAACACCTAGTATTTTCCAACATTCAATGACCATCTATCTTGTATATATTTCTAAATATATTTCTCCTTTGTACTAGTTCTTTATCGATACTATCACTGTTTAACAAAAAAAAATTCATGATCAATGACACACACAGTACCTCTCTCTACCTCTCCCACCTTACATAGATATCTCTCTCTACCTACCTCTCTCTATTATGTTCACCTTACCTCTCTCTACCTACCTCTCCCTATCTCCATCCTTCCCTCTCTCTCTCCCTCCTTCCCACACAACCTCTCTCCATCTACCCCTCCCTCCCTCCGACCCTACTTCCCTCCCCCTCTCTCTCCACCTATAGCATCATCTATTTCCAATTGTATTTATTCCATGAAATTCTTAAGTTCAAGAATCTTTGACTTCATTTGTTCAACTCCAGCTATAGCATCCTCTCTCCTATAAAAATCATTAGTGTAGCCTTTCACACTTAGTTACCTTTCCTACAAGTTCTATAATTTATTGAGTAGATCAAATTGATAGTTATTTGGTAAAATAATGGCTTTCATCTTACTCACCATTTGAAACGTCTAGTGATTTTATCCCTATCATTTTTCCTTCTCTTGGCTTGTATCTCCTTCTAACAAAGTGTTGCATGTCCCTTTATAATAGTTTTGAGCAACCTTCACTCTCTTGGGCTCCTCTAACTTTTCATACTCAAAATACTCCTCCATTTTTGTGAACCAATAAATTAGTTCATCTACTTCTAAACTATTTAAGAAACTTGACAAATCCATCTTCATTCCTTTCTCAATATCGAAGATGGATACTATTAACCTCATTTCTTTTGCATCCATTTCTACATTTTTATTTTCATCTTCTCACCCCCTACTTCAACTGGAATTCGTTTTCACTCTCACTGCCAACTATTTCATGTACTCAACCTCTTCTCATATTTTTCTCAAGTGCTTCCTCTGTAACCTACACTCCCCTTATGATTTATACTACCTCATCCATTCTTCCTACTATTTTTACTACTATGGAAAAATCAACCACTCTTCTTCTTAGAGGTATCATGTTGTCCTCATTTTCATCCCTACTACTACAACTCTTCTAGTTGAAAACCTACACAAGGACACAAAATCACTATTGTATTGGACTCTTGCCAAATATAAGCCAAGAATAATTAACCCTTTCCTTAACTATAGCCTACTCTAATACCATGTTTATGGTGCCACCCTATATGTAGTGCTTGAAATTCAAGTCCATAATTATATTTGGTTGTTAGTGGTTACAAGTTACAAGTTTAATTGCAACCTAATTACTTGGATTATGTTGTAATGGAAAATGCACAACCTTCACTACAAGTTGCCCCTTACAACTTCCAACCCAATTTCCATTGACTCAAATTAGTATTATAGTGGTTACAAGTAAATGAACAACAAATACACACCTAAAAACTAACATATATAGTAAAACACATGGGGCTACCTAATTTTGCAAGCAAGCAACACACCAAGAGAGAAGACCTAGAATCACATATATTCAAACACAAAAATTGAGTAGCTCTTTAAATTAAAATCATTCTTTATTATATTAATTGAAAATATTCCTCATTTTCATATAGTTTCTTTGGGATTACAAAACTTGAGTAAGAAATATTCTTTCCCCTATTTTACATTTGATAGTCCCTTGTTTTTCTTGAATTTGTAAACCTAACTTGATGAAAAAATTATTTTGGATGGTGTCCCTCCTGTCACCTTTCTTCTCCTTCAAATTTTATAATTTCTTGGAGTCTCTTTATATTCTCTATTACATGGGTTCACTTCTCCTCTCACATATGAGGAAGATTTTTTGAAAAGTGATGACCTTCTTTATATTTTTCTCATGCAATATTTATATCTCTTCCTTCTTCGCACATGCCTTGGGTACTCATTTTTTATTTCCTCCTCCCTTTCTAGCATCTCTTTTCTATAATTCCTCAAAATGGGCATTTTTATTTCAGTTGCCCATTTTGAGCACCAAAATCTTGTCATAGATGCCAAGTTGCCTCTTTAAAACTCCAATCTACCTAAATCTTCCTCTTATTTCTATTTTCATGTGTTTTCTATCCATTAATCCGGCTAGAGGGTTGGTTGAATGGTCTCAAAATCAAATGGTTGGGAAAAAATTTGAATTTCAAAATCATATGCAAAGGAAATGGATTTTGGTTTATGTGGCTAGCATAATTACCCTACTTCACCATGCTATCAAATTTTGAGTATAGCAATCAAATTATTATTTGAATTCTAGTTTTTGTTGATTGAAAAGGAAAAAGTGGCCTCTTTTGACCCCATTTTGGTCCCCCATTTTCATTCATATACTATTAGTTCCAAATAAATCATGATCCTTGAGAGTATTCCTTAAATAAAATCTAACCTTTCAAAACACTTGTAATGAAATCCTTTTTGAATTGATATTAAATTCTAGATCCATTTCAAGAAAAAAAAACTATTCAAAACCTAGAAAAATCCTCTTTAATTCTTCACAAATCTCAAATCATCAAATTCTATTTGTCGAAAAGTTTAGTGTGCTCTATGGTTTGCTAGGGTTTTATGAAAATCCCCTTCTGAAAACTCATGCACTTTCTTCTTTAAGTCAAGAAAATGTAATTAAAGAAAATCTAATAGATTTATCCAATTATCTAAGCATGTACAATTAAATAATATAATATAACTCATGCATGATCATAAAATAAAAGTAATTCAATATTTAAAAAATATATAAATCTATTTCTAATAATTATCCTCTATTTAATTTCAATTTAGATTTTACAATAATAGCACATAATTCATAAAATCCATGATTGAATAACTAATCAACCATTAATACCTATGCAAACACTTCAACTAATAATAAAAAAACAATGTCAAATATAAATTGACCATTAAACAAGGTCTATAAATTTAATTTAACAAGCTTATAATTCAAATAGATCGCCAATTATAAGTATTACAAGATGGATAGTTGAGAATTGAAACTACTAAAATGGAAGCCATTTTGAAGTGGCTCATGCCTTCCAATTTGACAGAGACAAGATACTTTGTAGATATAATTTAGTATATAAATAATTTCACCATATCATTTCAATGCATATAAATTCTATAACAAATAAATATTTTATTTGGGATAAGAAACAACAAAATATATTTGTCAAGACTTGATTCATAAGATATACTATCTTATTTAACTTGGGTTGAATGTGGTTAATAATATTTGGATTGCTATAGTCTACAGTGTCCTAGAGAGTTGAAGTGTGAATTAAAAGTATAAATATGATTTTTTTTATGTAAATGATAATCATAAAGGCTTCAAGAGGGTGGTAAACATGCAATAGCTCACAAATAATGGCATGAAGAAAAATTATCTCTTTTGTGAGGTTTTGTCTTTTTTTTTGGATTTCTAAAGTCAAATGTTATTTTATTCTATAGTGTTTGTGTTTCTTTCTCTTGTCTACAAGCTATATTTTTTCTTTACTAAAATGTTTCACTTGATAATGCAAATCTAAAAATATAGGGTCCATAAGAAATAAAATTCTAATCTATGTATATAATTTCTAGTTTTGTTTATGTTATGCAACTATTTTTTTGTGTTGGTCAAAGTGGAAGAGGCCACAAACAATAAAAAAATTCTGAGCACCTCAAATGCCCAAACTATGAAAACTTACCACTATATTACTATAAATCCCACCCCTCGGGCACTACAAGTTTTTTAAAACAATGCAAAATTACCAAATTAATTAACTAGACAACATACATCTAATTTGAAGTGTTAATTATGTAAATGTTATTCATTCAACCTAATGACGACAAATCAATGTCACCACTTATATTATTACACTAAAAAGTGTTAAACTCATACAACTAGGGTCATTCCTAGACCCATACCTAAACCTCGAGGGTTCATGATGACCCTACGTATCCCCTCATGGGAATCAAAGGCTTTGTAGTTTGCCCCACAATGTCAAAGCAAGTTCATTCTTTCCTCTTGCATGCGATCTTTGATCTCACTTTTAACCCATGACTATTCATTAAGTACATGTAACCTATCAACTTAGCCAATTATAATAGAATGTTAACAACTTTGACAATAACTTTCCATCAAGTGTTGGGTCCATATCAAACATTACCAAGAATTAGTGTACAAAAATTCACAATATTCACAAGGGGCATATCATACGTTATCCCAAAGATCATACACAAGGACTATAGTGAGCATACCTCCATATACACAGGCTGACTAGCTCATACACATCACAAGTACAATAGTGTCTGGATCATATACAAATCACAAGTACACCGATGATTATCTCATATATACATCACAAGTACAATGATTGTCTCATATGTATATCACATTTACATTAGTGATTGGCTCCAACATATATCACAAATACACAGTGAAAAACTCCAACATACATCACATTTACATCATGACGAACTCCAATATACATCACAAGTACACAATGGCTGACTAACACATGTCCATAATGCATCCCAAATAGAAAATAATGTCAGTGCGTTGTGCACTACACAGTGGGTCCCATATTTTCCTCTGGTCTTCTACACCATCAAACAATTGGGAAGATGATTCAGTGCATCCCATACTACACTGTGGATCCATCCTCAACCCAACAAGGCCAAGTATACAATGACAATTGGGAAGGGGATTCAGTGCATCCCACACTACATTGTGGGCCCGTCCACCATCCCAAAGCTTTCCACAAGTAGTGAACCTACCATAACTCGATGGATTCCAACTTTAGTCCCCTATAGGCCACCGACAACAAGTTTGTCCATATAGGAAGTATCTCGCGACATATACCACCTTGTGACCTTAGTGATATTGTCAGCTATCTTCTTCACAATCCAAATATTTCCACAAGTAGTGAACCAACCATAACCCGGTGGATTCTAAATTTAGTCCCCTATAGACCACCGACGACAAGTCTGTCCACTTAAGAAGAAGTTTATTTTGACATATACCGTCTTGTGACCTTAGTGATATTATCAACTATCTTCTTCACAATCTCGGGCAACATTGGCATTGGTCACTTTCGTTCCCTTAGTGACAACCAATGAACCCCCTCAATACAATGGTTATCCCTGGATTACCGTTACCTGCACGGATGGGTCCCTACCCATGCAATAGATATCATATCATAACCAAAGTAGCCCATAGCAACTTTCACCTTTGTGAATCAGGTGAATATCGGCTACTCCCTAGTAGTAGCCTAGGCATCAGACATTGGCACGATCCAATGATTTCCAATCACTACTCAAATATCTTGAAGGTTCACACTTGGGTAGGTCATACATAACATGAATCACAATCACAATCAACAAATACATGGGCCTATACATAGAGACTTCTAGATATGGAGTTGATTTTCACAACACATAAAAGTTACATGGAACCAACATAAGATGAAATTTACCCAACATATACATATAATAAAATACCAATTATAAAGTAGTCAAATCCCTTACATCATGTATTAAATATAGGTTATTAGAATTTATCAACTCGGTCATACCCATTTGATACCCATTTTAGTCTCAAACTGAAGCCTACTACAAAGAGAATGTCAAACCAATTAGGAACAACCCCAACCCTTGGAATTATACCTCTAAACCCTCCCCCTATGAACTTGAGGTCACCAGGACATCCTTCATCCAAGGACCGCCTACGTACCTACTTCCAAATGGATCAAAGTCACACATAGTTCTCTTGAAAAAAGGTCTCTCAAGGGACACATACGCACAAGTTTCCCCATAATCAATATTTTATTAATGTTTTCTTTCAAACTAATAATGCTTAATAGCAGTTAGGAAAACATAAATAAATATATAACTTAACAACCCATACTATAACACCCCCCTTTAAGGATATCAAGATCTTGAATTAAACTCCACACATTATTATTCATAAACCAACTTGAGTGTCCTCAAATTCATCTTATCAACAAAGGGGCTAGGCTTATTACTCAACATGAAATTAACTTGGTGCACACAAATTCATAGGAAAGACCTTCCATTTGAAATTTACATAATATATTCATTATTAATGTTCTTATACTCGAGGGATCAATAGATATCTTTGAAGGACATCCAATAGTATTTATAAAGATTGTTTTAAGTTATAATAATTTCCTAAATCCCACTTAAGATAGTTGGCAACACTATATCCATTAGAAAATTATATGAAAACTTAATCTCATTAATAATAATAATATTCTTGATCTTCTAATTTCCTTTACCCTATAGTGCAACCCTCATATTCTTATAATAATTTAGTTCATAGACTAGATAGTTTATTCATACTTTTCCCCTTAAACTAAACCTAAACTCAATGGTCATTGATAAGGTGTCAAGAGATGCTATGTAGGATTTCTCATATTTAAGAGGTTGATAGTCATAATACAATCATAGTAAGACTTTACCTTCAAAAGCCAAGTTGATACAAGAGTATTAAAAATATGTTTAATACATTGGGGTTCTAGTGCCACTAAAATAGATCATTATCACTTACATTATTATTCAACCATAACCCAAAAACACGGATTAGGTAGTTGTGTTCCTAATCCATACTACATAAAGAGTTCTATACAATTATACCTCATTCCATGTAAAACATTAAGATAGTATTATACATCACACCCCCCCCCCCTTTTGTTTAGTTTGAAGTTCAAGCCTTTTGACAGTGAAATAATTTAACCTTGAGTGATTATCCTGTAATATAAAGGTTGTTTGGTTGAGGTAGATAGAAAATCCCAAATTCTCAAGTCTAATAATATACTTCATTTGATAACCATCAAGGCCACACTTACCTTTCATTGAGTTGATAGGGTTTCAACTTCTAAATACTGAGCAATTGCATGATACCAAATTATAATTTATCTATATCCATACACTTGAACAATAATATTCACCCATATTCCTAACCTAGTAGGAGTACCCAGTTGGTAACACACATATAAACTTTAACTTAATATCCTGGTTAATAATAATACCTTCTAATTAATTTCTGACCTTACACTTTGTTTGAGTTCTTCACATTTAAAATAATTATAATCAATGATAAACCTCCTTAACACATATACCCACATCAAGAAACTTAACACATTTATCCATCCCTTCATAACCACCACCCAAAAGCATTAACATTTTATAATTAACACATTTGTTTCTAAAATAAGTTGTTTCTTGTTTCATGTCATCAAAATCTTTGACCATTCATAGATCTTTATATGCTATCACCCATTTAAATATTAAATACCATAATAATAAAGGACCACAATGTTACTATTATAGATATTTTAGCCGATAGGCTATATATTGTGTGGGCTTTAGCCGGAAAGTTGTCTCACGCCGGGTTTTATTGCCGGAGAACGTTGTTGGGGACATTTGAACACCGGGAAACGTGGCCAGCTGGAGTAAATGTAGTGTTTGTCACGGTGAGGTCAATCCACCTCATTCTCCCTGGTGCTGCTACGAAGGTGCTTGGCGACTGCGTTGGAAGGTACTTGGCGACCGCGTCGAAGGTGCTTCCTCACGGGAAATTCTTGTTATTAAATTCCTTCAAGCTTACGCACCATTTACTGTGAATACATTGAGGTACCGACTCTAGCATGAATGGTTTCGTAATCAGGAGGACGCAATTTGCAGAAGCTCGAGTCATTTGGTAGGATTTCATTCTTCTTGTTTCGTGTTTCACCATGTTTCAGTATGGAAATGCTTTGGTAAGGTTTCGTAAGAGTTTGATATTGAAAATATCTGCTATGCTAGGGTTTTGTGATCAGCACGTGCCAATTTCTTCGATCACCGTTGAGAAGAGGAGGCAATTTCTGGACAATCTCGAGCCTTTCAGCAGAGAAGGTATGCAGTTTTGGCCCTGCAATTTCCATTGACATTTCCGTCTGTTTTTTAAAGAATTACGACATGTGGGTTAATCAATTGATTTACAGATAAAACATAAGATAGGGCATTTCACTTCTCTTTGTATGTTGTCGTTTTCCTTCTTCTTTATATTGTGTTTTCTTCCCTTCAATGTCGCTCTCTTCTTTCTCATAACTCCCTTCTCTTCTCCCCTACGTTTTCTTCTCCTCCTTTCTTCGCATAAAAACAAGAGCGAGTCTTCTAAAAAGATTGCCTTTGGTGCAAGGGAGAAAATAAACCTCGGCGTTTTTTAATGGTGATTTTGCCTTCTCTCGAGAATGTCCGTTTTTCCTATCCTCACACCAGACTCTCTTCTCCAAAACTTCTAATGAAAAATCCCAATCCAAATGGAGCAGATGGTCTTATTATGGACAAGATGGTCAGGGCCTGCTAACAGATTCTTGAGCGCTCACAGAAGATTTCTGCAACACCTTACAATGATTCCAATTAGGGCACTACTTCTGCTTTCTGTAATTACAACTCCAGAAAACAATGCTAATCTAGAAAGAATTATGATATTTCCATCATTATTAGATTCTCAATTTACCCCTTTTATAATTTGGATTTTGTTTTTATCATCTACTTTCATGCTTTGATGGATGCCCATACCCTCTTCCAAAGCTCCCATTTTCGCACTACCTGAGAGTGCACTAGAAAAGTTGTGAGTGTAGCATATACAAACCCCCTGTGAGCGATGGAAGAGTGATGCAAAGGAGTCTTCAGGGGTTTTGTGTCTAGTAATCCTAAACAACATCCTATCCCTTTCCTTTTACAAAAACCAAAAAGCTCTATAGCAAAAAATATGAGAAACATTCAAATTAAAACGAAGTAATATAAATAAGTAGCAAATTTAGAATTTGGAGCTATTATAGAAACCAAAAAGGTGTCCCTATCTGAGATTTGGATATGGGAACATAGCCTTCTTTCTATCAAACATGACCCCAGGGCTTGGATTTGCTATGCCAACATCTTTACTGAGCTTGACATCAGCCTGTCATCAAAGTGAAGCTGAAGAATCTGACTGATCTCAATGATGATGGCTATTAAGTTTTTGTAGCTTTTTTTGAATGTTCAGATGGGTCATAGGGGTGGGGGCACATCCCCTTGGAACAGTGTTTCTATGATGTGCATCAATTTAGCTTCATGCATGTCACAGATAATACCTCTGCAACAAATGGAAATAGAAAATTATACTTCTGCTCAGACACAAGATATCCAAATGAATAGATTCCAATAGTAGCTTTACATTTGAGGCTTGGATTTCAGTGCAAGCATTAAGGTTACCAATACTATCGTTTCAATAGTTAGAAATTAAACAGAGAAGTCGGGTTAATGTTAATAATAAATCTAATAGCATTTTGATGGTTATATCCCAAGGGCATATTTGCGATACATGAATTAAAATACACTGCATTCCTACCATTGTGAAAGGACATATATATTTATTATTTAGTAAACCAAGAGATTAGTGAATAAGATTGCAGGAAAGCTAGGAGCATCAGCAAAGTGTATAGTAGTTATACAAATATATAAGAAATATAGGCAAAGACTAAGTATTTTACCTTTTAAATCATGTCAGACAAGAGAAAATCTAATCACAATTAACAACTACATAGTATATTTTCTGTCTAGAACTCTTGCATGCATTACATACTATCGTTTAAGCATCTTAAGCAGAACTGAGAACCAGTGAGAATTCATAGAAAAAAAGTTACAAAACTGAAATCTACTATCCTGGATGAAAGTAGAATTGGCAATTTCAGTTAAGCATGCTAATAGCTATAGCAAATCTACCTTTAAATTCCCAGTTGCTTCTTATTTATTTCTCCCACCGATTTATTCTATCTATTTTCCTTCTAGCCACTGCCATTGAACATGGTATAAAGGAAGCTTTGAAGCAAAGGAGGTCATATGTATTCTACAAGATGTAGAGCAGATTATCGCAGAAGAGATTGTGTGCAGTGTGAGGAAGAGTCTTGAGGAAGAGATCGAGTCTCAAATTAGAATGAAGAACAACAAAGACTAAGACTTGATCCTCTGACCTAGAGGATGAAAAGAGATCCTTGCTTAGTCCTTCACATACGAAGCAGGGGATTTTAGCTGTGCGCACTACTTAAAATTTAAAAGATATTATTCAATCTCTTTTGTTTGCACACCATAAATTTTTTGGCTGGAAGACATGATCAGTGTTTCTTTCAGCTCAAAAAAAAAAAAAGAACAAAAAATTATTGTTTATTGATCCTTTCTACTATGTCCACAATTCCTTTGTACTGTGCTAATTTTTACAGATCCTTTTCTAGAAAAAATGCAATAGTTACCATTCTCTATCACAGAAATTTTTTTCTTACATATCTTCTTTCGTCCCTGCATACACTCATTCTAATACGTGATAAATAAAAATGCCACAATAGGAATTTATTCTAATTTCTGATCACTTGTGTAAGATTCACAGGACTGAGGACAATAATAAATTAAAATAATATTTTCTGAGAAAGCCCAACAGTAATAATTAATAAATACAAGAGAATGACCCGCAAAAATTTCAACAGTAAAAGTTACAACAAATTCTTTAGCATTGATGACAATTGATATTCAGATTTCTCTACTCAATAGATTGAAATGCCTCATACAATAATCAGCAGTAAAATTACATTAGATCCTAATATTGTGAATATTGTTGATAATTGTCAATGATTTGTTACTAAATCATAAACTACCGTTCAATTTTCCTTTATTAAATATATATTTTTCCAATAATATCCAGCTGTCCGAAGCATGCTTGTAATTCTCAAGTGGAGACAGGAGCAATTTTGTTTCTACAGAACCACTGTGAAAGTATAAATCGCATTAAGACAGTTCTGTTCAAAGAATTGAATATAGAATCTAATTAATAAATGAGACAATGCCAACGACTATGCTTATGCATACAAGCTATATTGAACAGATCACATATCTGGCACAAAGGAACTATTGCCAGCAGCTTCTCCTCCACTCTGTTCTAGATAGAATTATAGAATACACAGGAATAGAATTTCTTGGCTTTCAAAATTATCAGGATCACAACAAGAGGTAACAACTTGGTATTACTAAGAAGGAAAATTTGGAAGTTACCTTCCCAAGGTGATTGAAGCCTGACAATATTGTGATTATGAGGACCACATTTAGAAGAGATATTTCAATATTGTTCAGCTGCATTTGCGCACCAGTGGCATTGAAGCATACAGCTGACATTTCCAAAAAATACAATCCAGAACAACATAGATAGTAAATTGCAGAGTTCTAGAGAATGCAAGAAGATGTGTGATATACAATTGATATTCATCATCAAGTACCAAGTGTTAGAATTGCTGCAGTTAAGATAATGTCTCCCAATCGTAATTTGACTGATGCACTCTTAACTAGATTATTGTGCCTCCCTACTTAAGTACCCTGAGGGTAAATGATCAGTTAAAATTGGTTCAGAATATCATCCCAGGTATGTGGATCTGTGTGCAATAGGGCTTTCCTTAGGCCTTGAGTTCTATCATTTCACTGGACTGGAGAATTCCCTAGGTTTCAATGATCTACAATCTCTACTGCATACATATTGTATCTCTTTTTAACACTTAACACAGGAAATATTAATTCTGACAGACAATATTTCTGAAACTACCTCCCCTGTCCCACCTGCAATTCAAATTTCTATATTTCTCCTCAGGCAAGAAAATTACTTTAAAGCAATTAGTCTTCCTCATTTCATCATTATAACGTTATAGGGTTTCATTGTAGACATAGAATTGACTTTGATCTCCCCTTTGTTTCGATGTAAATCTATAAGAGAGAGATTATATATTCTTGTTTTCTGGTGTTTTGACAATGTGGAAGATGCCACAAGGCAAGTTCCTCGATACAGTATTGCCTATTAGAGCCCTTTCATCAGTCTTTGACTAAATAAGCCAATGGTAAGAAAGTAATGATATGTTACAGAAGAAAGAAAATAACTTCTACCCATTAGTTGACTATGGAATGCCTATAATAAAAAGTGACATTTATTCAGGAGATAGAAAGATATTCATTTATTATTTGATTAGCATAGTATTCATAAAATAATACCTTTATACAACCTACTTGCACTAATATTAGAGAGAGGGAGAGGGAAGTTCACAGAATTTGTTTTCCAAAATTAGCTTTGCTTAGCCATCAAATTGCAGCGGTGACAAGAATACAAAATCTTAAGACCATATTTATTTGCTGCAGCTTGGCAATGGTAAGTATAGAATATGTTTTTATTAAGCTGAATACGGCTTTGTTCAAGACCACCTTGTGGAAAGGATTGCTTCCTTTTATGGAGGCATCATTAGCAATCCATGGCCTTGGTTGTATCCTGAATGATTGTCCCAGGCATCATTAGCAATCCATGGCCTTGGTTGTATCTTGAATGATTGTCCCAGCTGTCACTGCATACTACACTTGGCATGAAACAAATCTACCATCCTCCCAAAAATTGTTAAGGCAAAATAAATCATATATTCCTAAAATTTGTTAGAGGCATATGTGCTTCCCAATATAAATATCAATTAAGATGCAATATACCACTCCCAATACTATACATGAATGTATATATGTAATACTATACCTGAATGTATATATGCTCATGAAATCAATGAGATATCTCAAGGTGAACAGAGGAAAGAGGACTATCATATCCACATTAGGAAACTATTTACGGACACTATAGTCCTTTAAACTCTTAACATTCTAAAACAAAAGGGGGCCAATAAAACTTAAAACTGAAAATTTCTATGCATTTTGTATCTGGACTGTGTAAGTATTTAGATAATTTTGCTTTAATTTTTCATGTTTTAGACACTTGCAAATGCTTTAGTGTTCTCCTAACTTTAAACTGAATTTGCATGTGCTGCATCAACTTTTGGATTTTGTAAATGTTAAGACAATTTTGTATTGATTGTTTAGTTTTAAGGTTTTGGCATCTAAATTTTTTTACATTTGAATATACTTTTCTGTTCTACAAACTTAAAGGTTGAATTTGTTATGTCTTGCAATTTGGGGAATTCCCTGTCCCAAAGGCCTGGCCAGGTTTTGGTTAAAGGTCGTGCAACTGCTTTTGATTTTGTGGATTTCAAAATATGGCAACATGGCAACTTATGCAACATTGATGTGGCATTTCTTGTATGCTCCCTCACGAAGGTAAGCAATTTGTCATGTTTGTTGCTTTCTTTCTCAATGGCACAACAAGTCTTCAACACTATCAATTTTGACAAGAGAAAGATGGAATTATATGTTTATGCCAAGAGTGCCCATGGAAGCTTTTCTTTTGAGCACAACCTTTCTGATGAAACATTGAAAAGTGAAATTTAAGTAATTTTAAAAATTTATTAATTTAATTAGTTAAGTGAGAAGCTCTCCTTGTATCTAGGCATATTCAGAATTAGTGATATCTGCTATCTCCATTGTAAATAACTTGGAATCAATGCAAACAAATATAGTGATCATCAGGGAACAAGATCTTATCGAATGTTATTCTGATTTGTGTTTTCTAATTTGGAGAAGATGCTTCAATCTTTACAATTTATTTCATGAATCTAGCAACTTGAGTAATTGTTGTGTTTATAATATGTTACATGTTTTAGGTAATATTCAATATGTGTTTTGTCAAACTTGCAATTGAAAAGTTATCCATAATGTGAATTTACACATGTAGTATAATATATATATGGAAAAAAATTGCAACATGCAGCTCTAATCTGATGTCTGGATTTTTTGTTTATTACGATATGTGTTATAACTTTGACTATCAACTTCCATCTTTGGATTTGTCACTTATTCATTTACTGCATATAAGGACTATCACATTGACTTGAATCCTTCTTTTATAATTTATTGTCCTCTGGCATGAAACCCTTTCTCATTTCTATATGCTCCTTTGAGCAATTACTCTGTCAAAACTTCATTATCATGACTAGGTTGTGCATTTTGATGAACTACTCTATGGTGCCCTTCTAGATTTGAGGTGACTGTCACCATTCATTATCCTCACTTTCTTTTATGAGTTCTACCATATTCTTAGTCCTTCAAATCTGACACTACTGTTATCGCCAATATGCATGGGTAATCTATCATACTTACTAATAAGACTGCTTTTAACTTTATGACCTTGAACAAGCAGCATGATGACTGTCCACCTGGTCCTTGATTAGGACTGTCCTGTGATGTTAATTCATGACTTTGACAGCATTCATTTGTGGCTATCTTCAATGAATGATTGTCTTCAATAAATGAACTTAGTGAGATTTCCCAGTGGGCTCAACAAGTTGAGATAATGAATAATTATGCACGAAGTTGGATTTTTCTTGGTTGTGCTTAACAATTCCATATGCAGTTCAAAAACATTCAAACTTGAGGCACCACTAAGGGTCTGCAGATTGTTATATATATTTTGTAGTAAACTTTACAGATATGATCTTACCTTAATTACTCTATGCATCTGCCCAAATAAGAACACTTAGTACGATATTAAATAACAACAACAAGAACTGTCATCGGGGACAACCTTAAAACAACACTTGCTTATCTGGCATGTCATTTAGGAAATCATGGACAGATTTAAGCCCATAATAATCCTTTTGCAATCCTAAATAGTTATATTCATGTATCAGTATATTCATGCAGATTAGGCTGGTTTATTCCATCAAATTTGACATCTAGAAAGACAATTAGCTACAGAGCAGATGAGTTCCTCTCAGAATCTTGATCTTTTTTGGCAATCTTATTATTGCAGTACTGAAACTAATACATGGAGAAGAATCAATTTGAAACTTGTTTCTTTGTTAATCAAGAAAATTGTGTAGATTATGGAACATACAGGGTACAAGTGGAGAAAATCAACTGCAGTGATGAACTTGAAGTTCAACTCATGGTATTTAGTTTCTACTCTTTGGGCACTTGATATCTTGATCTTTCTCTATCATCATCTCTATTGATTCCATGCTTTTTATACTTACATATTTTTATTCATTGCAGAAATATACTTGTTTTAATTGAAGCTTATGATATGAGGTTAATAGAGATAGACTAGGTTTATATGATTTAGTTAAACAACTATTCCTTTGCCTGTTTGCACTTCCTTCTTTGTGCACTAACCAAAAATGTTTCTTTTGTTTCTCGAGCAGTCACTTCTTGTTCTTCATATTCACCATAACCCACCAAATGATTATTTCTTCTAAAATATTTATATACATTTATGTATGGGTTGTTAGCACTAGATTATAAGTCAATTCCTCTTGCTTTTTTTAACCATTCTAAAATGGCCAAGAGAAAGGGAAATCCTAATCCATGCTCGTGAAGCACATTATAAGACCCCTCTATATGTTTGTCAATTTTAATAAGGCATTTGGATATGCTCTTTCTTCAAAAATCACAAGGTATATTGAAGGTGTTGAGTATATTTTGATGTAGACTGTGTGTGTTAATGCCAATGCTGTTTGCAAGGTAATTATATAATACTATCGGCGTATTCCTTGCAGTAAAAAAGAGATTAAACTATCAAGTCTCAAGGTACTACACAGTTTTTCTCTTAATAACAATGTCTTGGACAAACTTGATGAGAAAACAAGACTTATAAAGGACGACTGCAATGCAACTTGTTCTGGTTTGTTGCTCTTGTGATAGAAGGGAATATTGTATTCTCATTCAGTATGTTCCGTTGATGGGTTGTATTGAGCAGGAACAGTTGTTGGGTTGTTTTTCGGAAACAATGGATAAAAATAAATTGTTTATTATTCGGTACAAGTATTGAGCAGGAACAGTTGTTGGGTTGTTTTTCGGAAACAATGGATAAAAATAAATTGTTTACTATTCGGTACAATTTAATTTGGTTTCCTGATAATATTCCCCAAATAGGTGATCAGGTCATCTCTCCCTCCGTGTTTGGCTTTGAAATGGGCCATGCCATGTTTAATTATTTTTCTTGGTTTTTCAAATAAACGCATTTGGTTTTGTGTTCATTCAACAATGCAATTTTTAAGTTATTTTCTATTGTAAACTCTATCCATTTGGCAATTACTTTTTAATTTTTAGAAATGCATCTTCGATTACTTGGGCATGAGAAAATGCATCTTCTATTACTTGGGCATGGAAACAAATAATTGCTTCAATCTAACAAAAAGGTAATGAGTTCCCATCAAATCGCACTCAAATGGTGGTTACATTTTTTCAAATGAAAGATAAAATGTAGCATTTATGCTGTTGGTTTTGTTTTCAGAATTGCTTTGTTATGCAATTGTTTCATGTGATATTACTTTTAAGAGGTGGACATGCACACACAATTCAACTTATTTTATTACTCATATGCTGAACAATTGACAATTTCTGCAGATACGTGCTATGCCACATCATCTTCACTATTGGCGGATGCTTGACCCTCACCATCAGAATGAAAACTCAAAATTGCAAATACTGACATAACACAATCTCTACTTTCCAGGGATCCAAAAACTGTTGTCTCCATTGTCTAAAGCATGAACCACAAAATAAACTGCAGTCTCCAATTGTTGTGTACAGAGATACAACCTGAAATAATCTGTGTACAGAGGATCATTGTGTACAGAAATTTGTAACTTATTTCATATATATTTGTTTCAATTTCAAGCATGGAAATCTTCCATTGTCAAGATACTGGTTGGCCCAAAAACATAATGACATTCCAAGTGTTCCCTCTTTCTCAAATTACATACAAACTTACTTCTTGTATCTAGAAATTATCACATATCTCTACGTTTCCAGTTTTCAAAAACTTTTGTTCTGTGTTGATGATTGGGAAAACACTTTTTGCTGGTAAGTCATGTGGACAACTGTGAGAGAGGGCTGTTTTTTGAGAATGTCAGATCTGATGGCAGGAAACTTTTGGTATTCCAAGCTAAATTTTACATTTAGCTACAAGTAATGTCACTATGTCTAGACTTGGGGTTCTAATTTTAAGCTTTCTATAACAATTCTTTCTCTCTAATATATATATGAAATTTTGTTTTGATCTAAATTTTACATTTAGCTACAAGTAATGTCACTATGTCTAGACTTGGGGTTCTAATTGTAAGCTTTCTATAACAATTCTTTCTCTCTAATATATATATGAAATTTTGTTTTGATCCTAGGGTTTCTTAAGAAAATCTAATTCAGTTTATTCAAATTAAACCTTTACACCACAAACAATTAGTTTATTTACACATGCACTTAACTTGCTCAGAATTATAGATATCCAAACAAAAAATTCAGTCACAAAAGATTGAAAGCAAATTAATGAATCACAGTTCTGATCCACACAGAATGACATGGAAACTGACAGATGGAAAATTGTTGTAACCTTTAATTCTGCATACAAACTGATCTTTACTTAATTCAATTCTGTTTTTGGTTTTCTAAGACTTTGTGTTCTCTCAAGCTCAAGCAGTGCAATTGCTGTTAATTTATGTTAGAAGGCTTCACTGATATTTGGTTCACGTACTTAAAATATTTGCACAAAGTCACACTTAATCTAGAGTAACACTGAAGGGTTTTTCCTTTTGTCAAATCCACTTTGGCCTTCCATGTAGTATGACTATGAATTTTATCATCAGTTTTTGGCACACTTAAAGCTTTTAAAGTGAGTAGTATACTCAGAAAGAATATGTCGATGGCAAGAAAGAACCATTTGCAACATTGACACTCCATCCTTTTCTGATTCCTAAATTAATGTGGCCTTCCATATCTTGGTAATATTCACCCTGCTGCCTCTTAGAAACCATTACCTGAGTCTGCACTGCATTATTTGTCTAATTTCACATAGATATTGGTAAACCATGCTTTAGTTTAGCTAATTATATAAAACTATCGGCGTTTTCCTTGCAGCTCCCCCGGCTGCAAGTGCTAGTCTAAATATGCATTACTTATCTTGTTTTGGATTAGATGTCTCCTTTGTAGTGAGGGCAAGTCTACACAACCAACTAGCGAAATCAGATCTGCTTTCCATAATGCTTTAATGGGTGCCTATAATCCACTCCATAGTCTGCATAAGAAAAGTTAATGCTTGCAATCTTGGTAGAATCTCGCTCGACACCCATTCAAATCTCCTACTGTTAGTCGTTGCCTCTCTCTAATCTTACGTCATATGCTACCAAATTCTACCAAATTGTCTTCTTCTTTCATACTCCACATATTCTTCAGTACACTAATTCGTTTCTTTTTCTTTTCTCTTGACTGCTCGATCCACTATTACAAAGCTACCCCCTTTCTAACATGGTGTTGGTTTTATTAATCATTCTCCTATCTCTCTCTGCATGCCATCTTCTTCTACACACATTCCTGTATTCTCTCCTTCCCATGTGATTCTCTCTCATTTCCTTCCAAAATAGAGATTGAATGGCTGCTCTCTGGTTTCTCTTTCTTTTCTTTTAACTTTTCTTTTCCACATGGCCTAGAGACTAGGATACCATACTTCCATTAATTGAATACTCCTATTTTTCTTCGTGCATATCCTCTCCTCATAATTGTGATTGTCTTCTATCATAGCCTTTCTCCCTTCGATCACATTATTGAATGAGTAGATGTGGGGTCGTGGGTGCTTAAATTTTTTCCCAAATGCCTCTATTTCCTTGCAAGCTGCACAACTTCCACCGTCCATGGACAAGGTGCCATACTTATTAATGGCATGAAGACCCGTATCATTTAATCCATGCCATGATCTCTTAATTCGGGCTGCCTCCTTTATTGGGTCATTGATTGATATGACTTTGGCCATATTTCTTAAATGGTTATCTCCCCAACCATCCCTTCCCTTTCAATTCTTTATTATTTTATTTTAAATTTCTTTGCCAACTGCATCGTCCAACATGGATGTCGCTAGCGGGGATGTGACAGTTACACTCAATTCTACTTTAGACTCATCTTAAATATATTATAGCATGATAGTTGAGTAATTTTGGTTACATATTTAGATTTATTTTTGTAATAGAGAGATATACTAGCACTTGCACCAGGGGGAGGTGCAAGGAATATGTCGATAGAATAATATATGTAACTGGAAATTTAAGGTGTTTTTTCATTGAATTCTTTTTTTGCAATCTAACAAAATTGTCAGTAGAATTTGGGCACAATATCGTTATTGTAGCATAAAGCTGGAGTTCTCAATACTGTATCTTGAATTGGAAGGAAATTCAATAGAAACAGGCAAATTTAACACAATAGGAGAGACATTATATGTGGAGATTGAGTAGCTCCCGAGAGCATGTGGAAATAATCTTTTCAATTTAATTGAAGATATGTTTTGATTAGGTTTTATAATATCTAAGACTATTGTATTTTATATTGGAAGTTGAGAAATCAAAACAATAAAAGTTGAGAAATTACTCTTTTTTCCCTATATAGAACAAGGGATTTTTATTATAACTCACAAGTTCACAACCATTATATGCATACCATGTTGCATTCTTCTTAAAATAAATAAGTAGAGCAATGATTTTAGTTATTAATATTTGGATAGCAAATATTATTCACATATAGACAAAGATAAGATTCTAGACCTTTGGAAAACCATCAATAATAAAGCCCTTCTAGCATGAAGGTTTTTATAGCTTCATCAATAATGCCGACAACCAGATCATCAGAGAAAATCTCTCCTTGTATGATCCAATACAATTTTTCATGTTATAATAGTAAGAGAAACTCTTTAAAAAATAAAATACAGTGAGCCATTTAAAACTCTTAACTTCCAATTTTAAACTTAACCTTCTCCATGGCCTCCTTAGCTTTTATGCCCAAGGGAGTTTTGGAAAATATGGCTACTCTTAGCATATCACTAGTTGACAAGTGACATAAACAATATTCATCCTTAATAAATGGTGATTGAGTGCCTTTCCCTAATTTGGGGGGATCTACCACCAAACATAAAAGGTTATGAACAAAATTCCTAGCATACAAACTTAGTGCACCAACACTAAGCCTGCTTGTTACAAACTTCAAGAACCTACTAATAATAGGAAAAAATATGCAAGTAGTGCTTATAGAGTGCTCGATGAAGATGAAAATTAAGTACAAGTCAATTTTTTACCAAAACCAATCTGTCTCATGTATGAACAAAAATAGAATTTAAATATTCAAAACTACAATACATCAAAAATCATAAAGCTTCAGTAAGAAAAAAAATGGTTAGTTTATTTGAAAAGTTAGTACAAATGAACTTTAGATTAAATCCAGAATTTAACACCAACAAATGTTATTCTATTAAATTAACATTAGTCTATGAATATGCCTCAGGAGGAGATTGTTAGTGTTGAACCTAACGAAACTCCCAATCATGACACCCACTGGTCTGTTGATGATGATCTTGAGAAGGTTGAGGAGGTTGGGTACTCATGAGGTTGCTGAGGTGGAGAGGTCTATGTGCAGAATCAAAGTTCCTGATGGTGGTAACAAAGGTAAGGATGTGTTGCAGGATGTGCAAGATAATTCAAAATGCTGAAGTTGATAAGAGATTTTGAATTCAGAATCTTGATCTTGGAGGATAAAATGGATAGAGCTTATGAGAACTTGGAAACTATGGTTAAATTAATTCGACTCTCCATAATGAAGTTAAGGGTCTCCATTTTCTCAATGAGAAAGCTAGGTTGTGGAAAGGAGATTCTTCGGGTGTGAAAGATGTTGTTGCTAGTATGGTGGATCTCCCCATAGGTCTGAAAGGAGGTGATAGTGAGAAGGTCCCTTGCACTCGTACATGCAATAAAACTAGGAAGAATTTGGGGGTTCCTATGAAGGAGGTTGTTGAGGTCATGAAAATGCATGAGAAGATTATAACTAGTGATCTAGAAGTTGCCAACATTCTGGAAAATCTGTAATTGCTTGTTAGTTCTATCCTATTTTTTGGCGCTTTTTTTGGGCTAATGGGTGGATGCTTTGTTTGTTTTGATTATCTTTAAAAGTAGTGATCTTTTTTATAAAGGGTTTCGGGGTCCCTTCAAAACCTGATTTTCCTATAATAAAAAACATTAGTCTATGAATAATACATATTCCACCCAATATTCAAAATTAAATTGCATGTGGTAATGCACTAATGTTGTAGATGCTACTAACTACTATGGTTCACTCTTTTTCGTTAGGCATACTCCTCTTATTTTGAATAGCCTCTTTACAATGTAAAAAAAAATGGTTCACTAGAGGAGCATACAAGAGTGGAAAATGGCCAAGTAATGCAGTATCTTGATGAGTTTCAATCATGTATTGCCATGTTTCATATGTTCCAATCACCTACTTCATTCTTTGCTAATGCATTGTTTGAAAGATACCATCCCAATATTGCTTCACAACTAAAGTGATATACAAATTGCGAAATTGGAACCCAAAACAATGACAAATATTGATTCACATATTGTAGCAAACTGATAATTGAAAGTAACATTAATAACATAGTAGATAGGATTATATTCAAACTTAGATTAGTAATGGTAACCAACGTTGTTACAATATTCATATGAAGCACATAATGACAAGTCTTGTCCATTTTGTATCTAAAAGCTCAGATCTCTCTGTTAGTAGATTTACAAGAAATTTCAAATCTTATTCTTCCTCGGAGAAGGATGTATTCTTTATTTTTCTACTACAATAGATGAAAGTTTCCTTGGGCCTTTAGGGAAATTCACTAGAAATTTATCAACTTTTGTATTGAGAATATAAGATGTACATTAGCTTAAGAGGCCCCATAAGTACAAGCTTTCGATAATCCCTATCAAATTATAAATCCCTTGATAAAGCGATGTCAATGCAAAGAAAAGCTCTGCTTTTGTGGGAGCTTAGATACCAAATGAATTAATTCATTTCTTTAATGCACCAAATATGAAAAATCTCCTGTAGTGTATTCCCAATGCTACAATACCCTTCACTATATCAAGGTGGAGAAGGTCCACACAGTGTCTCATAAACATGTACTTTCTCGTTGGGTGAAATGTGGAATATCATTGCAATTCCATTAATTTGCAACAAGATCCCAAGCAATATTGAGTGAAGAAACTGAAATGAAACGAAGCAAGTTAATCAATAAACCTAGTCATATTTCCTAATCATATTACAATAGCATCAAATGAAGTATTGAATCTCATATAAATAGTAACTCACTGATCGACAAAGCTTGTTGATGGGCAGCTTAAAAAAATTGTATTTTACAATTATTTTGTGCCTACACATTGAAAAGCAAAAGTAAACGCCTTCTAGTATAAAATGTATGATTAGTGTTACAAAAAAAGAAAAACATTATGTATGAAGGAAGTAAATGTGAATCAGAGGATTTATATGCAACATAATAGAATGTTGATAGAGTGGGGAAATTACTCGATGTAGAAACAAATGAATATGAAGCATGAACTTGCACATCATGGAAATAGTGATTTGTTATGTCAGTAATATTTTTGTTGGGTAAACCATACGAAATGAATACGACAACAAAAAAATATTGAAAGTCTCAATATAGAAGGTTGTATTAGCAATTATGTACTTGATGTCATTATAATGAGAGATGATGTAGTCGACCTTCCTCCCTCTTTCTAATAATGGTCTATGGGTTCTTTTTCATTTAGGAATAGTAGTCGAAAGAGATGGTGGTTCTATTCAAAGATCGTTTATTGATTTGACCCTACACACAACTATGCAAGTCAACCCTTGTCTTTTGACTTTACCAATATCAATTGTTGTTTTTCTAAGGGTTAGCCCTTGAGATTTATGTATGGTAATAGCCCATGCTAGATGGATAGCGGTATTTTACTATGATTACCAAGGGATATGGGCGTTATAGTTACACATTTTGGGTCATTTGGTTTCCACAGTAGGCCATTGTAGTCATCGAAGCGCACCACCACGTATGAAGGTAAATCTAGTAGGATAGAGCTAGTTGGGTGAAAAATTTCTAGTAATTCTCCAAGAAACCCATTCACAAGACCTGTTTGGATCCACAAGTTTGTTGTTAACATGACTTGTTGGCCTCTACATAGTAGGACCTCTTTTAGAAGTTGTTCAATATCATTATTAGTATTTGATTTCATATGTGTTTTTTATATATACTAAGTGCAATAGGAATATTGAGTAGTTTGAGCATTTTTTTTGTTATGTAGCCCTACTAAATCATTTGTAGAAAGCAAGTGCATTGATTGGTCGAAATTTGTGTGCTCATCATTTGATAGATGTTTGTTTGTGTGAGTCATTAGTAATTCCCAGTATTCCTCAACTAGTTTTGCATTGTACATATTTTTTCATGTGTGGCAAAAGAAAATTTGGGTCTGGGAGTCACCTTGTTGACAAAAAGTTGTTTGCAAAGTAACAATTGTAGTGAATTGTTCCCATAGGAATATAGCATTTGAGTGGGATGCATATATTGGTTTGTCCATAATAAGGTGAGTTATGCCAAGTCACCTACAATAATTATAGATGTACCATCAAAACACATATGTTGGTTGCGAGGGAAAGCTTCAAACAACCTACTATCAATTTTTAGTACTAATTTCAATCCAATAAAGCTCATTTCATCAACTAGCAGGTATTTAACATGTTTCATGTCTTCTTGAAACAATGTTAGTGATTTTCCTTTTAATGGTTTTATTTATTTTATTGGAATTTTTAGGGTTGAATGTATTGTCGAGGTATATATATTGAATACAACAATCCCTGTAGGAGCAACAACAAGGAGGGGGTTATAATTTTGTGATGATAAATTCTAGAGTGTGTGTCTTATACTATGAATCAAATATGATTTTCCTTTACCTATTATTCCTTGTATCATCATATGTGATGTTTGGTTCAAGGAAATGTTGTTATAGTGTTCTTCAATAATAGTGAATGCAATTTCCTATTTTGAAGATAGTGGGTAAGGTGGGTTAACCAACTTAAATGTGGATTGGTCATTTTGTTGTGATAGTTTGTTTGTGCCTATAAAGTGTTCTACACCTTCATGTAAATGGGGAGGAATAGTATGTGTATCCCATTTTTTGTTGTTATCAAAAGCATGTTTACCAAGCATTTCAAGGGTATTTACATTTACGTGACTAGAAAGACCCATTCGTGACAACAATTCCCATTCATGCAGTTGCAATGTAGTTTGTGCATCTATTGTACTATCAATTTCGTCATCTTCTTCTTGGTTAGCTTATATATTTACAATGCAGTCAACATGCCAAACAAAGTATTAGTTGAGATTCATTTCCTTCCAATGTGCAACAATATCACCTTTAGTGAGGCTAATATCTATGGTTATGTCACAAAAATTCTTGTATAGAAGTAGCTCACTCCAAAAAAATACCACATACTATTCGGAATCCTCATTTGAAACACTATAAAATTGAGGAAAGACATTTACGATTGCTTTGTGTTTCCTACATCTCCACTGCACCCTTTGCGAAAGGAGAAAAAAGAGAAAGATCGAGAAAAGTCAATTAATGTTATTGTTTCCATATCAATAGGGTGTTGCATATAAGAATGTAGATAGTGTAATGGTGATATATCTACATCTATATTTCTTCTAATTTGATAAAGACTTTCTAACCAACATTTACTATGAAAAATGAGCGATTGCAAACAACAAGAGGCAATTTTTGTAGCATATGGCAAGTTTCTTGGGCACCTATATCACGGTCTGCAACAATCTCCATCATGAATTTTCTATAGGTTGCTAGAGCATGGTTGGATGGTGCTTGATGTCTATATATCCGCGTTAGCATATTGATACAACTCTCAAATTTTCTTTATGCCTTAGCTGCATATTTAGCAATGTATTTGAGGACAATCATTTTTGAAACTATAGGCTGGTAATCCATATTAGCTCTCCATATTGAAAGCATGTCTGGATTGTGTATATTTAATCTCTCATCATTACAGGTGGGGGTGTATTATTTTTTTCCTAATTCATCACATGACAAGGTAGAGGTGTTAGAACCTAAAATTTTCAGTTAAAACCCTAAGGTTTTCCCACAATTTTCCATAAAAATCCTTAAAACCCTAAGGTTTTTATTCCCATTTCAACTCACATATTTCACTATTTTTCACAAGAAAGTCATTTTATCATTCTTACCTCTTTAATACATTTTACCACCATCCAAAAAATCAAAATATACCTTATGGGCCATAATATTTCTTTTTTATATCATATACCGCTTTACCGCGACCTCCCACAATGGGCTCGCGGTATGGCGATAGTAGTTAATAGGCGAGCATAAGGTTCTTACCGCCACACCGTGCATTGACCGCGGTATCGCGGTGGCGGTGAGATAACCGACGCAACAACAACGAGGAAGCGGTCAAAAGGTTTACCGCAGTACCGCACGCGGTTCTAATGGAGACCAGGGATAACTTTAGTGGCGAATTATCGCCAATTGGCGAGTTCTAGGAATCTGGCAATTCGAATTTGGCGAATCTACTGTATCTGCAGGGTGTTCAAATTGCCAGGAAATCATGGACTATCGGTCCAATGCATGTCCATTCACCAGCAGTTTTTTTTACGAGGCATGTTTAGGCAATAAATTCGCCATAACAGACTATGCGTTTCCAATGCACCGATCAATATTTTCCCCTGGAATCTTGGGGAGCATGTCAAAGTCACCAACATATTCGCCAATACTATTAAAACAACATTAAATGAAGACCCATTTCGCCAATTAAAATTTACAAATAGTTGCTTGTGAAGACCCATTTCGCCAATTAAAATTTATAAATAGTTGCTTATGAGGACCTATTTCGCCTTGAAAATTTCACGGTATCGTTGTATAAGCACGCGGGATTCGCCAAATTTTTAACATGCCATTTCAAAATCTCATGGAATTCGCCAAATATGGATTAATATAAATACAATTGAAACTGTTATTTGTTCTTACACATTTTGTTCGGTTTTACACATTTTGTTCGATTCTAAGGTTCTACTTCTCGATTCAGAAGTCAACGAAACCCGAAAACGTAGAGTCAAAGGTGAGTGATCATTTCTTGAATCTTCATATTGTTATTAGTTATTAGACTATTAGTTATAATAATAAGATTTCTTTATCTGTTTTCCATTCTTGCTTCAGTCTTAAACATAATTTTAAGTAGGGAATGTGATCTATATTCTCTGTCGGTCTGTCCTTAAACAAGAAGATTGATTTTTCCAGCTTTTATTCGAAGTGAGATCAATATGTCGAGCAGAAAGGGTAAGACTCCTGAGCAGGCGGGTAATAAAGAGTCTGGGAGGACATCAAAACACCCAAAACGGGGAGGTACTATACAGTCTTACTTTGGAATTGGCAAAGCTTCTAATCCATCAGATCAAGGTGGAGCTACACCATCAACTCTTCCACCAAATATTATTGAAGATGGAGATACATCATCAACTCTTCCGCCATAGGAAGGTCAAGGTGAGATTGTCATTGTGTTAAATCAAAATGTATCAAATGAGGATGGCAATACCGCAGAAGATGTTCCAAGGGATACCCTGGATAGCCAGAATGAGATAATTGACTTGGATGAGGATGATGTTGGTAGCAAGAAAAAAAAAGGCAAAGCAAAATTGGGGCGTGAGTGGGAAATGACCAGGAATTTTCAAATTCGTTGGTTGTCGAAGTACCCATTCCTTGAACCAGTGGGGGTATCAAACGAAAACGATATTGAAAGGGTAACAAAGGTCAGATGTAAGATTTGTAGTTGGAAATGTGGAAGAGACAAACGATGCAGCTAAAGCTTGACACTGTAGAAAAGCATATCGACAAAGTTTACGAAAAACAAATCATAGACGGAAAGGAACAATCAGTTGTACGATGGAAATCAAAGGAAGAATGTCTTCATGTTAAGTATGCCGCAGATTATGGAGAGCATAACCATAGAATGTCGAAAATTAAAAAATGTGAAGGTACACTTGAGGCTCATTTTGGAAAAGCCATGGCAGCAGCAAATCTGTCAAAAACTGTTCAGATGAGTGTTGTTTTTCATATATTGTGCAGGGGGCGTCCTATGACAGACTACCCAGAACATTTTGATTTATTATCTTATTTGAGTGTTCCCCACTTTCCCTTCTCACATTGGTCAGTAAACGCTGGATGGGAATTGGCAAACTGTCTTGCTACAGTGGAAAAACAAGATTTAAAGGAGAAATTAAAAAAGTCAAATTTCATTGCATTATCTTTAGATGAAGTTACTGCGGTAGACAATACTTCTTGGGTTTGCATGCATTTGTATACTGTAGAACAACATGTTCGCCAAACTCATCTTCTTTGTGTTCATAAAATGAATGACAGTTCAACATCGCAAAATCTATTTGAACTAGTCAAGAAATCTTTGAATGAAATTGCAGGTTTGGATGAGTTGACAATTGCCAAAAAGTTGGTGTGTGTAGGAGTTGATGGAGCTGCAGTAATGCAAGGTCAAAGGAGCAGTCTTTGCACAAAGTTACAAACTACTTGTGCACCATACATGCTTGGCATTCACTGCATGGCCCACAGAATGAATTTAGCATTTAAAATTGTAAGCAAGTTTCCAACAGTATCAAAAGTTGAAAATCTAGTTCCTGAGATCCACACATACTTCTGTCGAAGTCCCAAACGTTTCCTTGAATTTCAACATTTTGCTGAGGGGATAACACCTGGAAACAAGCTTCTCAAGGATGTCGATACCAGATGGATCTTCCTGCATGGACCAGCGCAATGAGTTCTTTCAGAATATCAATCCTTGATTGGGTTGATGTATGAGCATCGCAGCACAGTAGACAAAGCTCCTGAACTCTTACATAGGTTAAGCGATATAGAGACACTCTTGACTTTAGCTAGTCTTCTCCCCATGCTGGATGAGATGAACAATCTTGTGAAGAAAGCCCAAGATAGAACTATGTATATTTATGAATATGCCAATCTACGTAAATTTACATGCTTGGCCCTCGATCATCTATATCTAGATCTAACACAAGAAGGTGCAAATTATTTGATGTGGTGGAAAATTATTGATTTGAATAATCCTGATAATTATTTACAGTTTAATGCAAGCAGGCACTTATGTATTTGTGTACGTGGATATGAGATACCAATGTACCATTGTAAGACGGGCATTGGCTGGCGCTCTAGAAAAGAAGTACCTGTTAACGAGGAAGATTTTACCGACATTGTTAAATCTATTAGTGATAATTTGAAGGAAATTGCAAAATCTCTTTCCTCAGAGATTCGTGAAAGATTCCCTTGACATGAAATACTTGAAGCCACGGGTATTGTGTATCCTCAATTTTGGGTAAACCGAGATAACCCAAAATATTTTCATGATCAAGTAAAAATCGTGATCGAACAGTTTTCAAAAAAGGTAACATACAATGAACAAATAATAGAAGGAGTTTTAGATGAAAATAAGCTTAGAAAAAAATGTCGGAGTTTTGCAATAGCTATGAGGGACCAGTCTGATTCCATGGGCAAGGAGAAGGCCTTTGAACCGGGATCAATAAAAAAGGTTTGGACAAGCTTAGGTCAGAGTGAAATATTGCGTGGTTCAATGTCAGAATATTTCAAACTTGTTGATTTATGTCAAACAATGATATTGGGGTCGGTGGAGGATGAGAGAGTTTTCAGTACATTGGGGTTTTTGAAATCAAAGTTAAGAAACAAACTGGACAAGAATTTGAAAAATTGTTTGAGGATGAAAGGAACTACGTATAATGTCAAAAAAATTTCTTTTGAAAGGGCATTCGCAATCTGGAGGTCCACATGTGAAAGAAGAGGGGCCGAGTTGTGCAACACAGGCTCTCCAATTCTAAGAGCCGTCGGTACTAGTGGTGGACCTGGTGGTACTAGTGGCAATGGCAGTGAGCCTGGGATAGATGAAGATGACAATGATATTGAAATTGACACAAATCAAACAATGAATGTTGATTTTGAAACACAGGCCGAACATAGTGCAGAGCGGTCTTTGAATCAAGATGACTCTTTTACTTTATCTGAAGATGAGCATCTGTTTGAGGACCCTGACTCCGTTTGGGAAATGGAAGAGAATTAGCAGGTTTTAGGTATTTTTACTGCACTTCTTGAATCAGTTTCCATTGTTCCAAAGTCCAAACTGTAGTTGATGATATTTTATATTCTATTAAATAAAATTTGTGAATCATTGCACTTCAAATTAATGATATCTTATAATCTTATTTTAGATTGCACTCAAGCACTGCATGAATCATATTCCAAACAGTAGTTGATGATTTTTTATATTCTATTCAAATAAATTGCGAATCATTGCACTTCAAGTTCAGGAATCAAGATATTTTATTTAATATTTTATATTGCACTCCAAGTCTCCATGATATTTTATATTATATTGCACTTCATGAATCATATCAGGATTTTTAGTCAAAACATAACAGAAGCTAACAGACTAACAGTTCAACATCCATAACTAAGAAATGAACAAAATAAACCTTGATCATTTTATTAAAAATAATTATATGTTTATACAATGGAGAGACATGAGTTCGAAATGAGTAATTTCCATTCAGATGAAAGTACTATAAAAAAAAATCAAACTCTAATGAGTTTAAAACCTACTACAGAATGACTAATGCACTGGCCAGCCGCCAAACCTCAAGAAACGTGTGCCAAAAGTGGCCCAAAACTGTCATCAAGACACAACCATTGAACGAAATAGAAGGAAGGAAAATTACTTAACGTCGATCGAATTCAAATCCCAACTGTCGATCCTTCACTTTTGTCAGAGCATCGAACGACTGCCTTCAAAAAGGTTGATGTAATCTCCATCTCAGCACGACGGGCCCACCACACTATGCATCGCCAAAGGAATACACGTGGCGCTCGTCTGTGATATCGCAATCAATAAACACCTCGCATCTTGCGATCACTCGATGGCGGGCAACCGTTGATCTCCATCATCGACAATCGTGTTCATTCATAACAGTCACCGTTGTTGAACATAACCGTCGAGCAACTTTTTCATCAAGATTATAACACCTCCGTTGATTTTGAGCATCTGCATCTCGCAACCGCTTTAGTAACCTGCCATATAATGTATATCTTTGGGTTGGGTCTTTTCTGACGTTACCTTTTTGAGGGTGGTTTCAAAACAACTTATGTCCCATTGAATCGTCTAGGCCGAGCCCCTTTTAATAAAAATACTAAATATTTCGCCTGACCTTTTATTTCTCAAGTTTGAATCAGACCATGCCTTGTGTTTTAGAACAACTTTGAGCCATCGTTTATCGTTGTCCTAGGCGATGTCCCCTTCCCCTCTTTTATTTTAAGTAATTGTATTATTTTGCAGGGGTTATTTTTAGTGACCGTTGATCTCCCTACGGTTGATCTTAACCGTTCCCCGCAATCTCGCGATGACATCACCGCTGGTTGCTTGGTGATTGCGATATCACAGATGAGCGCCACGTGTCCCAAGTTGCCAATGCTGAAAAAGAGTAAATAAAGTGCTTAATATTTGTATCAGACTTTAGTACGTTATAGAGTGGGTTACTAAACCAGATGTGAGATGCACGTGCTCGAGATCGACGGCGATGTTTTAACCTTGATGAAAAGTTGCTCGACGGATAAGTTTTGGTGTTGCTCACTGTTGTGAATGATCATGATCGCCGATGGAGGGAATCAACGGTTGCCCACCATCGCGTGATCTTAAAGTGAAAGGTATTTAGTGATTGCGATATCATAGGCGGACGCCACGTGTATTCCTTTGGCGCTGTGTATTATGGTGGGCCCTCGATAATGACATGGAGATGTTGTCAGGCTATCAACCTTTTGAAGATGGCCATCTAATCATTGATGATCTGACAGGAACAAGAGATTGACAGCGGGGATTTAAATTTGCATCAAATACGATTGAAGCCGTTGACGCGGCATGCAAGTGAGCTTTAATGGCGGATGAGATATCTGTTGGCCATTTTTCATCGACTTTAAGTAGTTAATTCCATTCTATCTTAACCGCAAAGGCATTCAAATGTTTTTGAAGTGGTCCAGAGCCAGAGATTGAGTTTTTCAAGCAATTACAATGAGATTTGGTTTTTTGCAAGGCGCGAAATCTCGTGAGTTACCTTCTATGCCACGGTTTCTGTTTGAATGTGTTTTTTGCAGAGGGTTGTATTGTGTTGGTCAGGGGTCTTGTTGATTAAGACTGTAAGGTTACTGGTTCTTTTGAATTGTGGGAAATTCCAAAGTTCTGGTGTAATTTCATTTTGGGTAGCCCTAGTTTGTTCAAGAATTTGATTTTAGGAGAAGCCCTGGTTGTTCGAAATGGCGCCATCAAAGCAGCATTCTGGCCATATTGATTATTTGCAAAGGAATTTATACGACGATTTCCTAGATCAATTCTCGCTATCAACGAACGAAAAGAAGAGGGGTTTGGTTTTAATGAATGGGAAAGCCTTAGGTGAGGGACTAAGGTGTAAAACCTATAATATTGCAGATGCTAGGGTCCAAATGACGGGCCTAGAAATGTTTAGGAGATGGTATGGGCAGCGAAATGTGCCTCATCCTTTCTGTAATGGCTAGAAGTACGATATGGGGAAACTAGTTGTACAAAATGTATTTCCTAATATTGACCTACTCAGAGTAGTGGCAACACGATATGATCCTGTTACAAGGATTATCAGGGATAATGATGGTGGGGTTCTACTGAATATAAATGTAGATGAGATTCGGTAGGTTTTCGATTTGAGTGAATATAGCCCATTTTTAGTCCGAGTAGATTTTGAGGAAATGAAGCAGGAATATGTCAAGTCAAAGCCTATTTTCAGATCAAAATTGCTTCCTCCTCATTTAGCCAAGGCAGGTAGTTCAACGATTCACATCAGCCCAACTGATCAGGAGCCTTTCAGGTTGAGCTATTTTGCTGATCACTTCTTGGCAAAATTTTATTCACTTTGCCAGATTTTAGGTTTCAGCCCTAATACCGTGATGCCCATTGCTTATATGTTTATGGGGGTTCAGATTCAGCATCCCAATTTTTCTGTAGTGTACGACTATGCATCTTTTCTTGCTGAAAATATATATGAGGGTTTGTTGAAGTTGCATATGAGAGACACTGGTACTCCTTTCTTTTGGTACTCTCTATTAATGCATATGTTCCTGTACAAGAATGCTGACTTCTTCTTAGATAAAATGGTGTTGAGGCAAGAAGTGAATGGAGAAAGATTACCAGTATAGGTTTGGAGTGCAGATTTGTTTTGCAACAGGGGAGGTGATAGCTTTGTCCAGTTTGATAACTATTTTGCTTCCAGACTTAGAGCTAGATTGGTGGTAAATGTGCCAAGGGTCCCTGAGGATTTGCATGATTTCCTCCGACCCAAAGTGAAGAAGCCTGATTTGAAGGTGTGCCACAATTGGGGTGACATCATCTTATACCCCGTAAGCACTGTCTTAAGGGTTTATGGTTTCTAGGGAGCTCCTCACATTCTCCCATATAATGTACCATCAAGGATGGGATTTGCCGAGGTCATGTGGCAACTAGGTTGCATTCATGAGGATAATTTGACAGGGAAAGGAAAAGGGACTTTGTTCCCTGATTATACTGTTGTTTCTGATTTTGTCTTTTCCAAGGGAGGATGGGTCCACCTTGGAAGATTTTTTGATGATTATCATTTGAAGAGTGAATCTAAGAGGCAACATGACCCCGAGGGATTCTTTGCCCTATTTAGGCAACGAATTAAAGGTGGCAAGTTTGCACATGTTTTCAATTTTCCTAAGGATCTAATCAGAAATGGGTTTGATTTGAGCAGACAGGAATTGAATAAAGAGAAATGGATTGCCTATGAGAAACTGTTGGCTATGGTGCATAAAATGGATCCAAAATATGATCCACTAATGGAGTTCACTCCATTGCACAAAGGAATAGATTTCTTAATGAATAACTTCAAAGATATCATGAACACCTTGAAAACCAAGAAAGTCAATTTGGAACTGGACTTGGGAATTCAGAGACCGGAGGCGAGGCCTGAAGAAACAAGGCCAACTTATCAGCCACCAGAGGATAGGCCTCTATACAAGAGGAAGAGAGATGATAGCAGTGATGAGGAGGCAGGAGATAAAAGGGGAAAACAAATAATGCAAGCATCATCACAACCAGGTCAAGGGATTAGGAAACCTGGAGGGATAAGGATTGTGGACCTAGATTCACCATCGAGAAATGATCCTGTAGAGTTACTATCAGAGCCAAGCCTAAAGAGGCAAAGGGTTGAGGAAACACAAAAGGCTCTGATGGATGAAATAATTATAACTGATCAAGACATGCATGCTGGTATCCCTTCTCCTCCTAGATCAACACAATTGGTGTTAACTGATATGGATATAAAAGGGCAGTGTGTATAGGATGCCAGGATGGAGGCATGCAAGGCATTCTTGGATGATGATGCCTTCGTGAAGACTCCTGTATTCTTGCAGTTAATTTGGAGAATGAAATTAGAGGAATATCAGGATAAATGCAAGAGAAAGAGAGAGTCAAGACCTGATAAGTTTGAATAGGAGAATGATGATGAAGTTAAGGCCGAACTAATGGAGGAATTCAAGAGCATTAATCCTGAGGAAGGAAGGAGACTTGTGACTCAAGCTGGTGTCTTACTTCTACCTGAATGGGACATAGCTGATGCTCTAGCATTCAATGCTATCTTGTGCAAAACAGTGAGGAAGAGGTTAAGGCAGCTCTGCAAGACTCTGCTTTTAGTGAGGAATATGAAACTCTGGCCATATGGGCATTGGCACCCCAGGGTAGAAAACCAAATGTGGCTGATATTGGCCCAAGTCTAAGGGGAGGGTTCATCATCAAGAGAGCTTCTGAAACCTCAACAACATAAGCCACAAGCTTGACATTGAATGTGGCCAAATTGGCCCAAAAGATAGCTGAAAGGGAGGAAGCTGAAAAGAAGAGTCCAATGGAGAAATACAACGTAATAATTGGGGAATATAGTAGAATACAACAGAGGAATGTTGAGCTGCAGTCTGAAGTAGATAGACTGAAATATGGGCAAGTAGGAGAATCCTCTAGTGCCCCTGGTATCAGAGCACTACCCACTACTTCAGGGTCAGTTCCCCTTAATATCCCAATCATTTCTACTCCTGGGTCCCCCATTTAGACACCTGCTCTTAGCCCTGCACCAGAGCCAGTTGAAGAGGAAGTTGAGTACTCTGTGGATCCTACCAAGAAGCAAATGTTGAATAAAATCACAAAATTGCAGGCTACCCTAAAGGCAAGTGAGGATGATGCAATTGCTAAACACAATGAGGTGGTTGACACCGTTTTGAGGCATCTAAATGAGAAGGTTGATTGTAGGTTGCCATCTGTACATTCTTTGTATTATTTGTTCTTGGGTGGAATTAAAAACATTAACAGAGATCGGGAAGTAGTTATACCTTTGGTTGAGAAGTGGATCCCTCGGGATACTGATTTAGATGTTATGTTTAAGGCTTCTAGGTTTGATGCAGACAACAGGCCTTAGTCATTGAAGCCTACTCTAATTTTTGTGAAATCATTGAAGGGATTCCAGGCCCTACGTGATGATTTGAGTAGAAAAATTAGAGAACTAGTAAAGAGTTTTGATGACTGTAATGATACTTTTTTGCCAGATATAATAGATGCACAAGGAAATATTAAGACATTGCAGCAGTGGCAAGATAGGGCAGAAGAGGTTATTGATGCACAAATCAAATTGATTTGTGATGGCCCAGACTATGACTTGCTGGTGAGCAGTATGGATAAAATAATCAATACCAGCATATTCTTAGTCTTTTGAGAGAGTCTAACCAGGTTGCGGTGAAGTACACACCTTACGATACTAGGGTGATCGAGGTGGTGAATTTTAATTGGCCAACGGATGAGGAATACCAGAGATGGGTGGACAAGTACTTAACTGAAGAGGAGTAAAATAGTCTATTACCGGCAACTAACAACTCAGCGATTATAGTATAACTGATTATGGTCTATTAATAATTGACCAATGACGTGTAATTTCTGGCTTGATGCTTGTTTGCTCCTTCATTTTCTATAAGAAGGATTTCAAGGTCAGAAATAGAGGTTGGCAAGTCAGATATTTTGTGATCAATTCTAGGTATAGTTGCAGAACAGATTGTAAGAACCAGTTATTTCAATATTAATACAATTTAGGTTTGGGGTTATTCGGTAATGGGGTTTTAGGTCTATGAAGATTTATGTTTCGCAACAATACTAGCATTTGAGTTATGATGTTATATTTCGAGTTCATGTCTCTCCTTTGTATAAACATATCATAATTTTGAATAGTATAGTCAAGGATTATGGTGTTCATCTCACTGCTCAGTGCTCTGGTGTGTATGTTTTCCATTTTGGTTTTAATTCAAGGAATTAATTAAAATGTTTGGATGGAATCATGGATGGATATGTTTGTAAAGGGATTTAGTAAGAAGTATTGGGTTAGGATATGGATTGACACTATTGTAATGCAATATTGCCAGGGATCTTATATGCTATGTATTTGAAAAATTGAATCTATTGTTAAATTTTAAATGTTTGTGAATTTGACTCCCCAATGGTATATGGCACTGGTTTAAATTGTACAACTTTGTGAAGTCATGTGTTTGTGTGTCTTTACTTAGTGCTTTCTGCCAAATTGCAAATAAAATGACTATCATAAGTTACGAAATAATGTTGTAATCATCCCAGGCCCTTGATTGGAATTGGCAATTCCATAGGTAGATTAGGAGACAAACTTTGTTTACGTTAGAAAACACCAACAAAACCCACCCAAAAAAGGTAACATCTGAATAGATTTTCACCCAAGGTATTACATACGACATTAGGATTTTCATGAAAACCAAAATTAAAACCCCAACCTTAGGTTCTTTCCCAAACAATATGACACATTGACAGACCAAGACAAGGTCAAGACAAAGAGGAATTCAGAGAGCAAAATTAGAAGTTCCATCAAGTTCATCAATAGTTCAAATGATAAAATAAATAATACAGATAATTGAACATCATCACATTATTGAAGTCTGAATTTGAAATTTTTAATTGAATTTCACATGAAGGAGTACATATTGACACTGGCAATGCAAAATCTTGCCAATGCCCAAAGACAAATCTGCACAGAGCTGAGTTGGAACTTGGAAACTCATATTATCAATGATTGAAAATAAAAAATCAAGTCACTGTATCACCTTTTCTAGCAACTTCCACTCTTCAGGTTGTGGAATTGCCATTTGTTCTAACTGATGTTGTTTGACTTGAAGTTTTGTTAACATTTCATGATTGTAATTAGAAGTGGAACCTGTCTTGAATTCTTCAGTCAATTTTGCATTCAAGGTTATTAGTGTTCTGATTGAATCCAAATTAAAATAGTTCACATCCGGGTTATGAGGAAACTGGTCCAAATCAATCTTCCTTGCACCTTCCATCTTCTATCTGAAACCATCATTTCCAATGAATCGCTCATTTGTGTCAAAAGTCTCTGGAAAACCAAGCTTTGTGAAGTTCCTTACCTTTTCATCCACCACCTTCATTTTGTCTGCAACCAAATGCAAATATTCCTTTGTTCCAGACATTCTCGAACACTTTTCAATGATAGATGACAACTTCATTGAGGTTTCAATCTGATTAGTAATCCCTTTTGATTTCAGATCATTGTCACTGGCTTTGTAGACTGTTTGTAGAACTTCATTTGCAAATTTCTCTAATTCCAGCACCTTTTTGTTGCCCACTAAATATTTGCTAAGCTTCTTATAATGTTGTCGGATAGCATCAATCAATTGAAACATGTCACACAAATGATAAAACCTTTGCATTATTTCATCCCAGATCTTTTGTTTCATATGCCTCACCGTATCTCTACAAAATGCAGATAACTTATTTTGAGAAGACTTAATTTCTTCTTTTGCTTCCATCAGCTCTTTTTCCAATCTTTCAATTGTTTTTCTCTGCTTCTCCAATTTTTGTTCCCACTGTACATTTCCATTCGCAATGCTTACTCTTAATTTTTCTGAATTGGATTTTTCCTCATCATATTTCTTGTTGCTCTCATCTAGCCTTCACTTCAGGTCATTCACTTCTCTCTCATTTGATTTATCCTCTTTGCTTGTTGATGTAGAAGCAGATTTTATTATTCTTTTTTCTAATTCATTGCTCTTGTTATCTACTGCTTTCTTGTTTGCTTTCTCACTTGCTAGGTCTGCTTGTAACTTTTCTATTTGGGTGTGCAACCTTTTCTTCTCTTTATCTTGCTTTAGCAATGATGTGTACACCAATTCATTGTTCTTCTTTGATACATTAATTTTGTCAGTATTTTTCAGGCCAGAAAAATCCAATTGAAAATTGGTTACCTGGTATTCAGATCGATCCATCTGATTTGTTGGTTTGTTTTGATCTATGGGAACAACAATTGTGTACTCCATGATTTCTTTATTTGTGTCAAATGTGGGTAATACCATGGTTGTTGCAGTCTCTGAAGTTACAGCAGACGCACTCTCCATCAGTTGCTTCTTTTCTTTTTTATTCAAGTCTGATTTCTTTTTAAACTCTTCAATGAAATCATAACCTAGGGAGGCAGGAACAATGGAATGCTTGAATGGCGAAGGAATATGAGTACTTGCAGTTGCTAATGATGTCGCACCCACACTAACTGGATTTGTGGGAGTTTCTGAAAATAACTCCTTTGTGGTACTGGTGGATCCACTGATAGTGTGACTTGGATCTGTCAAAATCCTTTGCCTCTTTTGATTGCCTTGATCACCTGGTGTTTCTGTGGTATCTTTTTTTGTTTTCCTCTTAGTATTGTGTGTAATTTGTCGTTGTAGCACATGCTAATGATGTCGCACCCACACTAACTGGATTTGTGGGAGTTTCTGGAAATAACTCCTTTGTGGTACTAGTGGATCCGCTGATAGTGTGACTTGGACCTGTCAAAATCCTTTGCCTCTTTTGATTGCCTTGATCACCTGGTGTTTCTGTGGTATCTTTTTTTGTTTTCCTCTTAGTATTGTGTGTAATTTGTTGTTGTAGCACATGTTGACCACTACTAGTACTACTACCCATACCATTGCCACCAATGGCACTCCCAGTTGCACTAAGTTGTCCACCAAGGGCATGTCCTAGTTGTGATTGTATCTGACCATGAGGATGAGGACTAGAAGCTCTAACAAATTGATTGTCTTGTATCCCCTTGGTCTACTTTTTCACCTCCAAACCCAAGGCCAGATTTATCAACTGGTTTTCTATGCTCAACACTTTGTATTATCGAAGGGCCTTGTCCTTTGGACCCCAAAGGACTACATTCATAACCAATTTTTTTGAAGTATGGCTGCTCCTATAGTATATGTTGAAGCATATTCTTCTTTTGCGGCCTCACTTAAAACAAGTTTGTAATTGGCATGGCTTTGTTCTTCTTCTTCCATATCAATATCATCATCAGATTCATCACGTTCATCAGGATGCTCTATATTCCACAATTTGCTAAACTCTTCATCTTCTTCGTTGTCATCATACTCTGCAAGAGCTCTTTCTTCTCCTAGGTCCTTCCTCATAGACCAAAATGCAGTAATTTTTTATCGTGACCATTTTTTATCTATAACATCCTTCTCTAGAGAACCTGGAATTTTTACTCTACTAGATGGTTTATCACTTTTTTCATAAAAAAATTTGTATGTCCTGTTTGTCTTTCGGTGCAATGCCATAATTTCGCCTGACAATTGTTCAAAAGGAATACCATTCTCAACAGCACTTTTCTCCATTGCTATTTTGACCTCATCCCAAGAATCTTTGTTTCTCAAGTTTTCAAGCAAAGGTTTACTATGATGTTGAATTCTATTTGCAGCATTCCTATTGGCCACAAGCATTGATTTAACGATGTCACATGGATCATACTGCCAGTGACAGATAGCATCAAATGCAAAAAATTTCAAAATATTATGTGCCACAGTAAATGCTTTTCTCTCGAATGTGAACCCTCCACATGAAAAAGGTAAAGAAGGAAATAAGGTCTTCTTTTGCTGACTGAGAAAGTGTAGTTCATTAGCACTCTGCACCTGCCTTACATATTCCAATGCAAAAACCCTTTATGTCACATGTATTGGAAGTTTTTATTGTTGTACTCTCGATCCATAAAATCTTAGAACAGTATATTCTTCCATTAAGTACCAATCAGCCAATTGTATTTCTTTTCCTAGTTGCATGCATTTTCTACATGACATAGGCAATCTAGGCATTGGATTATTTATAATTACTTGATGCAATGGAGCCAAAAAATAGTCTACAAAATGACTGTAGTTCCTTCGAGAATCATGCATCCTTATCTCAGTGGTCCATTCATATACTAGAGCCATTTTATTTTCCTCTGCATTACTGTAGAGCTGAATCTGAAGCTCGTTGGTCTGAAACATTCCTCTAAATTTGAATAGAAAATGATAGCACAAGTAGGTTGTGAACCTAAATGTCTTCGTGGAACCTGCTTTAATCATTAAAAATTGTTTATGCATGGATTTTACAATGTGCTAAGTATAATTATATTTGACATGTTCATCAACATAATGGATATTATATACCATTTCAAAGAGGCTTGCACCCACTTCCAAATGGCTATCCAGACCGAGGCAAAATGTTAGCATGAAAATAGTACCCTGAACCCATGGTTTAAAAAAATTCAAATTATAAGGAGGCTTCTGATCACCTTTCAATTTGTTTCTATCCTTAACTATATTATTTAAAAAATCATTTTTCAGCCTTTTTTCCAGTGCTTCATAATCACTAGCAAGCTTTTCTAGGTCAATGTGGTGGTTTCCAAATTCTTCGGTTGTAAACCCCAACACTTTTCCAAGTTCCTCTGCATTAATGGGTAACAATTCTTCTTGGTTATCTTTATTAACAATTGCTCTTTTCTTATCATCATAATTTTCGGCACAGACCATGATAAATTCTGAGCAACGGAAAACTTTATGTAACATCATGCACCCTAATCCAGTTACCCATGGTGCACTAACACTATTAACTTTTGTTTGCTTTGTAGCCTTATTCTGAGATGAAAATCTACGTTTTGAGGTACGCCTACCATAGATTTCAGGATCATAAATATCATGGTACCCATCGGTGAAACTTGGGATTTTAAGCAATTCTGCATAATGTATTTTTTTATCGGACATTGCTCTAGTGGTACTGGTGGTAGACATACTTGTACAAATGTGAAGTTGTGAAATTTGAATTCCCTAATAAGTAATGCCTATTAGTCCTCCTTAATTTTAATGAATTTTTGAGTCTCTAAAGTCTAAAACCAAACTTCAAACTTTGACAAAATAAGATTTTAAGAAATGTCAAACGATGAAACGTAGCCGCAAGAATTCTCACTTACCCAGATTCTGAGTCCTGACGCTTGAAAACTGGAATGGCGTTGTTGGAAGTGGAACTGTGGAATCCAAAACAGGGTGGTGCACTGCAATGGCCAATGAGCAATCTGAAGATTGAAGACTTTAAAAATCACTGTACAATTTCAAAGTGCAAAGTGTTTTAAATGCTTTTTTTTCTCATAATTGGAACTTTAAAGTGAATGACACGTCTTAGGAGTTCGGTCTACAAGAATACAAGTTGAAAATTCTTAACCGTTGATCTTTCTAAATCTAACAGTTATAGGGTGATTCCGGAGGTTTAAGTTGGGAAGCCCATCGCTTTGTGCATTTCATTACGGAATGCAACTGCAACCATACATCAAATGTTCATCCAACGGTTGAAACTTGAGTAATTTATGATATTAACTTTAAAGTTTAAAAATAAACATTAATCACTTGACAGTTGACACTTAGCAATACAAAGTGCTTTAAATGTTTTGTTTCTCGAAATTGGAACATTAAAGTGAATGACACGTCTTACGTCTACAAGTTGCAAATTCTTCACCGTTGATCTTTCTAAATCTAACGATTATAGGGTGATTCCAGAGGTTTAAGTTGTGAAGCCCATCGCTCTGTGCATGTCATTACGAAATGCAACTACAACCATACATCAAATGTTCATCCAACGGTTGAAACTTGAGTAATTTATTATATTAACTTTATAAATAAACATTAATCACTTGACAGTTGACAACAGGCCTGGAATTTGATGGTCTATTAAATATTTGACCGTTTTTTCAATTTTAGACCTATATTGTAGCTATAAAATTTATTAGAGTCTTAGACTGTATAGTTTAACTTGCTAATTTTTATTAAACCGTAAAAAATTATTATATAGTATTTAATTTATAATATATATCATTTTATAATTTTTATTATAAAAAGAGAATATAATATAACTTTTTTGAATATTTTTATTATGAATTTAGAAACTTTTGACTTTTTTATAATATTAACAGCTATCATTTTTTATATTAATATATGTGATTTATAATATTATTATAAAAATATATATTAATTTAGAATCTTTTCAAAATAAAACATAATTATTTTTAATTTTTAGAATAGATTTAACAAGATTTATTTTTAATATGATTTTAGAAACTTTTGTTAATTGTTAATTATAACAGTAGATTTTTATATTTATCACTAATAATTATCATTGTTTTCTGATTTTTCAAGATCTTCCATGTATAAAAGATTTTATATAAAAATTCATAAATTAAACAATTTTTTTTATAGGCATTTAAATAACCAAACCGTCATAAAATTTTCATATTGATTGTTTGCTATTGTCATAATCTTAAATTTTAACCGTTGATCTTTCTAAATCTAATGGTTATAGGGTGATTCTAGAGGTTTAAATTGGGAAGGCCATCGCTCTCTTCATTTCATTACAGAATGTAACTACAACCATATATCAAATGTTCATCCAACGGTTGAACTTGAAATTTGAGTAACCATGAATTCTCAAGTGCATATTGCATAGAGTATATTACTTAATTTCTTAAAAAAAAAAAAACTCATTTGAATATATTAAATTATTAATAGACACTGAAGTTCCGAACTTAGAAAACAACTCTTTACGCTTAAACGTAAATAAATAACGAAGATTCAAAGAATCAAGATTCAAGAATAACACAACACAACCATTTATTTTATTGCAACTGAATTTCAATGTCACATTATTACATGTCTTTTTACAGACGAGTAGCACTGTAGCTCCTGTTTTGTATAAATAACAATTCTCAGTGTGTCACTTTAGTACTTTACATAGACAAAATTTAATAATTTATTCCAAGTTGTTGCTCGTTACAATGGATTACAAATTGATTGCAATTTTCAAGCTTTGTTGTTGAAAACCTAATACACATCTATCTCTAAAAGTAAATGTGGCTCTGAAAATAAATTCATGATTTCAAACTTCTGCTGGTGGATTTGCCAACCATGCTGGGCAAAAGGGGTTTCAATCACTCCTGGGGAAATGGGAGCCACGAAGATACAAAATGTACTTATCCCCTTCGAGAACCAGAGTCATACAAAAGATGAAAAACAAATGTCTCTTTGAAAATAAATGCATGGGGTTTGCCTAGCCAACCATGCTGGGGAAATGGGAGTTGTTAGAATACAGGAGGAGAAGCAAATCTACTCCCATCTTTTACCTGCAGTCTCTATGCATTGGGATAGCACTTATCTCCATCAGAGCTCCTCATCCTGGTTCAAAACCCGTCTGAAAATTCAAGTTAACCAAATGAACTTCTTTCCAATTCCACCCGTCTAAACTTGAAAGAAATTTGATTTTTACTAATTACTCTGTAACTAAATAATTTTAGGTAGGAGAATTTATAGTATCCCCAATACTGCATCATCTTCTTCGTGATTCCGTGAATCCTTATTAACCCTAGAAAATAAAAACCCTTATACTAATCATTGAATCACTATCCCTATTTATGGGCCACCAGTGCCGCTACTACACTGTATAATTAAAATTTCTAATTTGATTGACGTCTTGCTACATGCCAACTTGAACTCTACCTCAAGTTGACAAGCTATCAAAATCACTCATTTAAACGATATGAAATCATTACAAATCTTGTTTCATTAAAGCTATGAGTTGTTCAAGAAATTGCTTCGGATGTTCATATCACATATGGCATTAATTGCCGCTACTGCCACTGCCAACCACACTTTCTTCAAAAAGATTGAGAATTTCAATGAAATGAAATGTACAACATCAAGATTCGAGGCATTGAAAAGAGTGAATGAGCGATGAATTAATCTGAACACAAAGTCTCAGAGATGAAAAAATAAGCATTCTGAATTTGACCTTACACTAACAGATAAACATTGAACAATTATCATGAAGAAACACAATTCTACATAGATTTAGAAATATATTATTTTATCTCTCTAATGCCAAAAATGTGGTTTCACAGATGTGTCACCCCACACCCTGTACAATCAAAATTCAAAAAGCGCTCAAAAGCTGAAACTACGCCCCCTTATCATTATGCGTCACAAATTCACAATTCGCTAAAGGATTCATGTATGTTGTTAAACTGCTAGAGGTGTTGGGACTTTGTACAGTTCCAGCGGCATTTCCATAACAAAATTATGAAATTCAGCGCGTTCTTTTTCTTCTTTTAAAACAAAAATAACCTTGTTGTACTTGGCATAGCTGGTTTTCTCTTTCCATGCCACTGAACGTAGCTGGGAAATGATGTCGAGTTGCTCTTCTTCAGGCCAATTCAAATTTGGTTGCATGAAGGCCACAATTTCATCTTCCCATACTCTAATATCGGCTGGAAGTACCATATTGAGGAAACTCTGAGTATGGAGTTCAAAATGCTACCACCTTTCCTCGTATGCAGGCTCACTTAACTTTACCAGCAGTAAGTGACAATCTGCTACTAAATCTGTTTCTCCAAACTCCTTAATACCTTATTTAAGATCTATCATTTCAGAGGATTTAAAAGATTACGTTAAATCTATCCAGTTGGTGTTTGAAAAGACATCCCTTAATGGCATCGTACAATTCATTAAATGAGTTGTCACTTCGAAAGTTGTGCATCCCGCCGAGGTCACCCAATCGCCGAGAAACATAAATTTATAACCATTTGTACGGTAATAAAATCTCAACCATTGATTTCTAGAAATCTAACGGTTCTAGTGATATTCTGAAGGTTTCAAATCGCAAGTCTAGTGCTTTAGAGATTTACTTCCGCAATGCAAATACAATCGTCCATCGAACGACCCATATGATTTTTATTTCGCCGCTGGCTTTTTTTATTATTTTGAGATTTATTTTAATTCGCCAATGAAAATATATTTTTTGCTTTGGAAAAAGGTTTTAATCGCCAATGGAAAGAAAATTCTAGTTTGAAAAACGATTTTATTCGCAAATGAAAAATATTTTATTCGATTTTAAAAAATTGCAATTCACCACGTTTTTCCATAGACTTCCAGGGATTATAAAAGATTCGCCAATGGGGATTATTTTGTTTTCTCGAAAAACGAAAAAAATCGCCAATAAAATTAATATTTTTCATCAAGAAGTATACAGGATTTGCCAGGATTTTACACCTGCGCCAAGGGGGGGGGGGGTTTCTTAAAGTTATCCCTGATGGAAACCGCAGTGACTGCGGTGGATGGAGGTAGCGGTCAGGATCAGTCACACAGCGGTACCGTCGACACTTAGCATGCAAACCGCGATGATAGCGGTAAACTGTTAGCAGGCAACAGTGGCGGTTACCGCCACACCGTGATTGACTAGAGAAGGAACCGTGGTGACCGCGATGAACAATGAAGATAGCGACAGACGGTCACCGTGCAACAACATGGAGTCAAGAGGAAGACTGCGGTAAGGCGGTGAAGGGGTCAGAGAAGTCAAATATCGCCACACCGCAGGAAGATAAGACGTTGACCGCGATGGGGTGGTAGAAATAATAAAGCCACGGGGAAATAAAAGTAAGGGAGCGACAATGTATAAAGTGAAATTATAAAGAGCAAAAACGGATAAAATTAAAGGCAAAATTATTCTAAAAAATATTTAATTTGCCGAGAGGCAACACAACTAAATATTTTAATTGCTGTCATGAAATAACAAACAGTTTTGCCAGAAACTGAAGGGTCGTGACCCTTGGGATATGTTGTACAAATGTATTGAAAATCAAAGAGAAAAGGGGGTAGATTTGTAGGTAGTTGGATAGGGTGAATAGTTGCCGAAATAAGATATTGTGATGTATATTGTAAAATCTTTTCAGATCATATAATGGAGAAGAATACATAGATTTAGTGATCAAATATTGTTGTCAGTTTGTCAAATTAAACAATTATTCGGTTGTCTCCAAGTTGGTGTTCCTTATTATTTGAATTTATTCCAAGTGAATACTAAAATTCATCAGACACATTTGTTCTTGTGTAATTTGCTTAATTGGTTTCTTCAAATAGGAATTAAAATCCTTTTAACAGATCACAGTAATTTGGAAATATCAATTGGATCAATAAGAAGAGTCTATAATTAAAGGCTGCCATACTGTCTCCATACAATCCTATTAAGTTATTCAAAACTGAATATATCAAGTATATGTTTCATTTTGTCAATACACATTTGCTGCCATTGAGTGACCCCTTTTAATTGGTTCCTTCAAGGAAGGATTAAAACCCTTTTAGATAGATCACAGTAACCTAGTAGGCTTTGATTGGATCAATAAGAAGAGTTTTTTCAGTCACATCCTTGCACGTTTATACCAAGTATAAACAAGTATAAGTGCTAAACAATTAGAATTGTATCCAAAAATAGGATTCACATATCATTTACATCTTGACTCCATCTACCCAACATAAGTAGGCACTGGTCATACCAATTCCATTTTAGGATCTCACAAAATCGTATCCATATATTCATATTTCAAACATCATTAGGAGTAGAAGTAGTTATTAAGCTTTTATCTATCCCTCACTGTTTTCTATTAGGGATAGATAACACAAGTAGGAATCATACAACTCAAGTCTACATCATTTACATAGGTTCACCCGCCTTAGTCTAGCAGAACCTGAAGAGAAGAAGGTTCAATTGCATCAATTGGCCTTGTATGTTGGCCAAAAGCGTTGTGAGAGCTTGGCAACTTCTCGTGGTTCAAACCTGCGTTTTTGAGACCCAACAGTTTGGTGACTCAGCTGGGGACTAACTTAGAGAAAAATCTGGTGGCAGACAACCTTTCCATATAGAGTCATTGAAGAGAAATTCATAGTTAAGAAGTTTAATGAAAATTGACTCCGCTGGGTGAATCAAGAACAATTTCATTTTCTCACTTTTAAGAAAGTGAGTGGCGACTCTGATGAAGAATACTTGGAACAATACAATTCCTAATCAAAATGGGATGTCTTGAAAGTATAAAAGGCCTTGTTTTCCCAACCCACCCACCTCAATACCCTGCACACCACAGTCTAGCTTATATTCATTATCATCAATTTGCACCTGATGTGGAACCTACTATCTGCCTTCAAAAGATAAGGCAAAGTCTTCTAAAAAGGTTTTATGGCATAAAGAGACACAAAAGGGAATCTGGACACTCTCTCTTCGACAAAATGGAAAATATCTGTGTGCAAATACCTATTAATCACAAGCCCAACACATCCATGTTTATTGAGCAATTCATGAAAGTATGTTGGCCTGATTTAATTCATTGACTTGGGTTAGTAAAACTAGTCACTTTTGACCAAGTAGATGTGCTAATTGATATAATTGATAAGGAGATGTATGAGGATGGTGGCAATCATATCAGTGGTAGAATTCATCAATCAGTGAAAACAAACATAGACTCTCTTGAAAATACATATCAGAATCAGCAGCTTGAGGAGAAAGAGGATGAATATGCACATACTCAAAGCCAAGACTCCATCACAGAATCATAATGTAGAATTTCCCCCATAGATTCATTATTTGACATAAGGAAATATGAAGGAGAGGATGAAAACTCTCTATACAACAGGATGACAAACGTCTGTATGCAATTACCTCTTCATTATAGGCCTACAAGACCCACGTTTGTTGCCCAATTTCTAAGAGCATCGAGACCTGAATCAATTTATTGGTCAGAATCATCAAAACAGCGTGCCTTTGACATAGTGAATGAATTTATTGATTCCATACTTGGGACAAGGTATATGGATACTGGCAACAATGAATCTAATAGTGATATCATGGGTGATCAAACAATGCAACAAACAAAGGAAGTATGTACCGCTAGGATTTCTGATGACAATTTTTTAGGTTTGGAGGATGATGAAAATATAGAAGGGATCAATGAGGAAGAACTTGTGAATTTTGATGCACAACAGGGTGATTCTTGCAGTGCTTATGGAGATCAAGAGGAAGAGGAAATAATAGAAGATATGGAAGCAAAGACCTATTCACTCAGCACTGAGCAAGTTTCAAATTTGTTAACTCTTGAATACCAGAAGTATGCACATAAAGATGATTCCAAAATTTTGGCTCCAGCATATATCTGCTTTGACAGTGAAGATACCATGTGCAACAATTCATATGACTCCATGAGAATTTCTCAGACTGATGAAGAGATCTTTGAAGCTGATCAAGAATCCTTGTCTATCCCAGAAGAGGTATGTGACTTGAATGATTTTTGCCTCCAAGAAAAAGATACTGGTTTGCATGTTATTGATGTTGAGTCTTCAGCTCTTATTGATTCAAATGTGTATGAGGATGACTATATGGATTTAGAGGGGGTGTCAATGCCAACTTGTGATAGAAAAGAAGTGGAAAGTAGTTCTGATTTGATGGTTCCAGAAGATGCTGATGAGATAGAATTTGTAGATTTTCAAGAAAAACATTCAAATTTCCAGGTCCTAGTGCAGTTGCAGGAACATTTAGTAATGTATGATAATGGGCAAGCTTATGAATGTTTTGTTAAATGTGAATAAACTTTGTGTAATGAGGGTGACAAAGATTTCAATTATGAAATGAAGAGTGGTGAAATGAATATGAATCAGATTAAATACAATGATTTCTTGGAGGTTTTTGCATGTAACAGGGCAAATGGAATGGATAGTTTCAAAAGAAACTTGATGAGCTCTAATTAGAACAAGGTCTATGACAGAGGAAAGTGCAGGTTTTTCTTTTGGGGTGGCTTGGGGCCATCCCTTATGGTTTTATTTTTGAACCATGGCAGACACAAAGGATTAAAGATTGCCAGTGCATGGACAATTCTTAGCAAAACCTCTTAAAAAAATTATTTTCCATGCACAATAGTTTTAGGAATCTTTGAAGGGTCTGGGTTTGCCAGTACATGGACATTCTCAGGAGTTCCCTTTTTGAAAGCATTGCCTTCCTTTCCATGTACAGTAGTGTAGGGTTTTCCATTCTCCATTTGCTCCATTTTCCATCTCTGCTCTGATTCATTCCCTCCATATTCCATGGCCTTCATTTTTCATTTCCTTCACTTGGTCTGCTCTCCCAGTAGATATTCTTGGATTCTTGCAATGATTTGCTAAACCACTCATCTCCAAAAAGAGCCACTGTTAGAACCTAAAATTTTCAGTTAAAACCCTAAGGTTTTCCCACAATTTTCCATTAAAATCCTTAAAACCTTAAGGTTTTTATTCCCATTTCAACTCACATATTTCACTATCTTTTCACAAGAAAGTCATTTTATCATTCTTACCTCTTTAATACATTTTACCGCCATCCGAAAAATCAAAATATACCTTATGGGCCATAATATTTCCTTTTTATATTATATATCGCTTTACCGCAGCCTCCCATAATGGGCTCGCGGTATGGCGGTAGCAGTTAACAGGCGGGCATGAGGTTCTTACTGCCACACCGTGTGCGGTCAATTCATTGACCGCGGTATCGCGGTGGCGGTGAGATAATCGGTGCAGCAACAAGAAGGAAGCAATCAGAAGGTTTACCGCGGTACCGCACACGGTTCTAATGGAGACTGCGGTGGACGAAGGTAGCGGTCAGGATCAGTCACACCGCCGTACCGCCGACAGTTAGCATACATACCGCAGTGACAACGGTAAACCGTTAGCAGGCAACAATGGCAGTTACCGCCACACCGTGACCGGCCAGAAAAGGAACCGCGGTGACCGCAGTGAACAATGAAGATAGCGGCAAACGGTCATCGTGCAACCACAGGGAATCAAGAGGAAGACCGCGGTAAGGCGGTGAAGGGGTCAGAGAAGTCAAATACCGCCACACCGCAGGAAGACAAGACGTTGACCGCAGTGGAGCAGTAGAAATAATAAAGCCACGGGGAAATAAAAGTAAAGGAGTGGCAATGTATAAAGTGAAATTATAAAGACCGAAAAAGGATAAAATTAAAGGCAGAACTATTGTAAAAAATATTTAATTTGCCGAGAGGCAACACAATTAAATATTTTAATTTCTGTCATGAAATAACAAACAGTTTTACCAAAAACTGAAGGGTCGTGACCCTTGGGATATGCTATATAAATGTATTGAAAATCAAAGAGAAAAGGGGGTAGATTTGTAGGTAGTTGGATAGGGTGAACAGTTGCCGAAATAAGATATCGTGATGTATATTGTAAAATCTTTTCAGATCATATAATGGAGAAGAATACATAGATTTGGCGATCAAATATTGCTGTCAGTTTTTTGTCAAATTAAACAATTATTCGGCTGTCTCCAAATTGGTGTTCCTTATTATTTGAATTTATTCCAAGTGAATGCAAAAATTCATCAAACACATTTGTTGTTCTTGTGTAATTTGCTTAATTAGTTTCTTCAAGTAGGAATTAAAATCCTTTTAACAGATTACAGTAATTTGGAAATGTCAATTGGATCAATAAGAAGAGTCTATAATTAAAGGCTGCCATACTGTCTCCAAACAATCCTATTAAGTTATTCAAAATTGAATATATCAAGTATATGTTTCATTTTGTCAGTACATGTTTGCTGCCACTGTGTGACCCCTTTTAATTGGTTCCTTCAAGGAAGGATTAAAACCCTTTTAGATAGATCACAGTAACCTAGTAGGCTTTGATTGGATCAATAAGAAGAGTTTTGTCAGTCACATCCTTGCACGTTTATACCAAGTATAAACAAGTATAAGTGTTAAACAATTAGAATTGTATCCAAAAATAGGATTTACATATCATTTACATCTTGACTCCATTTACCCAACAGAAGTAGGCATTGGTCATACCAACTCCATTTTAGGATCTCACAAAATCTTATCCATATATTCATATTTCAAACATCATTAGGAGTAGAAGTAGTTATTAAGCTTTTATCTATCTCTCACTGTTTTCTATTAGGCATAGATAGCACAAGTAGGAATCATACAACTCAAGTTTGCATCATTTACATAGGTTCACCCGCCTTGGTCTAGCAGAACCTAAAAAGAAAAAGGTTCAATTGCATCAATTGGCCTTGTACATTGGCCAAAAGCGTTGTGAGAACTTGGCAACCTCTCGTGGTTCAAACCTACATTTTTGAGACCCAACAAGAGGTAGCACATTGACTCCAAGGAGCTTTGTATCGACACGCTATAACTTGACCCTTCTTATGTAGGCAGGTTGCTTTAGTACATTTAGTGTCTTTGGACACGATTGAGAAAATCTTTGTAGTCATCAAGTGTATGTCTAGCGAAGATTATGACTTACTTAGAATGAAAGGATCATCTTGTGCAAATCTATGTCATGTGTTGTTTCTTTTAGATGGTGTACGAGGGTTACATGTACTAACATATCTATCAAAGAATGATTTTGCTTGTTCTACTTTTGTATTGTTGTGCCATTCTAGCTTGTCATGTTTGGTGCATTGGCAAGCCAAAGAAATCCATGTATGTGTGTAGAACCTCGATGTTGCAAATCATATCTATACTAATAATTTGTTGCAGTCAAGTGCTTCTGTAATAATTCTTCACAAAAGATGGCAAACCATTAGTGCAAATATAGGGATGTCATATGTGGGTTATTAATTATGTTTTCCATGCGAGTTTTGTTATTTTGTGGTGTACCTGAAATGCCATTTGGAAAAATCCTATATAAATCTATCCATTTAGTATATGTTGCACTCAAAGTGAAAAATAGAGTGGGTGAGCCAATTTGGTTAATCATGTCTGATATCTCACTTCAACACTTATTCCAATATGACTATGTTCCTCTTAGGGAAAAACCAAAGTGCATCAGTCGTTCAACCAATTGAGTGTTAGGAAATGAAATATACTGGGCAATTTTTTTCCTTTTCTTCAACACTAAATTCACCCGTTAATGTTAATGAAAACTCAATCCAACTGAAGGGAACCTTTTCCTCTGATCAACCCAGATCCCAGTGCGGGCAAGGTTGAGAGCATACTCGAAAGGGGATCATTAGCATAACTGAAACTGTTGGAAGAGTAATAGGAAGAAGATACAATCAACTCAATCACTTATTCAGCGGGAGGACTGGAGATAGAAATTACATTGCTGAAAGTAACAATCAACTCAACCACTTATTCAATGGGAGGACTGGAAAGATAGAAATTACATTGTTGAAAGTAACAATCAACTCAACCACTTATTCAACGGGAAGATTGGAAAGAGAAGTACAATGCTGAAAGTAAATATGCAACTCGACCACTTATTCAGTGGGAGTATGCTGACGGCTCAGCCGATCAGCAATATGCAAATGCAATACAATGTAGACTGAGCATTACCAGTCTCTTCCACAAAAGTGGGGATACAAAATATAAAGTGCAGAAAGTAAAGAGCTGCTCAGTACTACTGATTCAAAATTACAATGAGATGTGCAATCTGCAAATACAATGAGATATAGATAACCAATGAACTCCAAAATGTTAGGAATGAACTCCAAACAAGTACAAGCTATCCAGCATATGAAATATAGTAAAAAGGACTGAAATACCAGGTCTGATATAAAAATTGCAGCAATAAGAAATTCATACCAGCAAGCCCTAGAATCACCAAAATGCTCATAACTTCGTCAAAACACCTTCGATTGATGTGAAATCAAATGCAAAGCAAGCATAAGAGAAGGGCGACCAAGTACAAACCAAGAAATAGCAGCAAGCAACCTCTGATATTTTACGCACGCTTCCCAATGCAATGGCAGGCAAAGTACAACCTCCAAGAAAGGGTGACCAGCAAGATAAAATCCAAATCACCTCTGAAAAATCTGAAAACTTGCAAGAAGGGGCGCCCCAGGTAGACTTGAACAATAAGCCAATACCCAAAACCAACAAAAAGTTGTGCAAGGAGCTATGATCGAAAATGTGCTTTAGCCAAGCACCACACTAGCATCACCAAAAATTGATAAAACTGCAAGAAACTCAGCTACAATGTGTTCAATCTATTCTCAAGGATTGAGAACAACCAAATCTCAACTAGTTGTTATTTTTCAAGCAAGAAGTCAAGCCAAAGCTAGGAGGTATGCATTCCTCGAAGCAACTTACTAACCATTCCGACAGCATAACATTACTGTAGATATGAGATAATGAACTAAAAGCCCAATGCTCTTATTTATAACATTTCCTGTTCCAAATTCAAATTCCAATTCCCTCCAAATGGACGCCAAAACCAAACTCAAATTCACAATACCCATTTGTGTCATTTGCATTTCATTTCTCCAAGTCGTTCTCCTCCAAGAAGTATTATACTTTATTAAAATGTCAATAAAGTATATTATGGCATCCAAAATAATAATAAAGTGAAACACTTTATTAAAGTGAAATATAAATATAATTGACCACTTATTTCTCCAAGGCGTCCAAACATGCCTTTTAAATATTTTACTTAAAATAATAATTTCATCAAATATCAAACTTGCAAAAATAATCACCTCAAAAGCTGGAGACCAACTGAATATACTGCCTTGCCAGAAATAGCCGTAATACCAAATTGTTGAAACGCTGCCAAAAATAGCACCAAGGGTGTTGGAGACCAAACTGCTCAAATTGACATGCCAGATATAGCCACTGAATTGAACTACAGAAACCCTGCTAAAAATAGTACGGCTAAAAATAGCATACTTCTAAAAATAGTAAGTTGTTCCAAACTCGTTTTAACCACAATCCGAGCAGCCGTCGTACTTACTAAAAATAGTAAGTCCAAAAAAGTTCTCTGATTCAATTGTATGTCATGCTGTCGCGAAGCTCTCTGAAAACCTAGAAGGAATCCAAAATCCAAGCTGTAAAACCCCAACATGCAGTCGTCGTAACTTCCTAAAAATAGTAAGTCCAGAAAAGTTCTCTGATTCAGTTGCATGTCATACCACTGCGAAGCTTTCTGAAAACCTAGAAAGAATCTTGCAACCAGACTGCAAAACTCCATCATGCAAACCCCTGAATCCTCAAAGAAAACCTCCAAACAGCTGGAAACCCTAATTCTGCCTCTGACTAGCCTACGAGCATCCGGGAGTAGGCTAATAGTCACTGGAAAGTGTAGTGCTAAAAATGGGGACATTACAGTCCGCCCTTCCCAAAATTGCTTGTCCTCAAGCAATACCACCACAACCCCAGAAAATTTGAAGCTTATCCATACCATCTCGAGTACGCTCCCTAGGTCCCATGTTTGTCTCAAGAAGGAACCACCATGTTGATGTTGCACCACTCTGATCACATTAGTGAAAACATCATGCCAAAACTGCACTAATCTCCCTTGTGACTCCCAAATGTTACTATCCATGAACAGCTTGGAAGGACTGAAGTCAACCCCCTGAAGCATCTCACGCCCAAAAGACTCTGAGTCAACAATATCCACCATACCATCGTCTATCACCATCCTGGGCAACGGAAAAGATAGTCTACTCCACTCAATACTGTAATCCTCAGCATACCTCCATAAGGTATCTAATAAAGCCACAACTGCAAATGTGACTTCTCCAAATCCTCTTGCAAGGAGGAAAGCAATCCTTTGCAAGAGCTCATCAAAGTCAAACTCATGACTCCACATGAATCTACTAAGCCTCATCTGAATTATCATGATACAACCATGAAGATTGTATAAATTTCTCACAATTCCAACTCCAAGAGCCTCATAATGATGAACTAAGGCAATCAAAGGTTCGTTGCTCCAAGCACAAGTACAAAAGAAAGCGTAGGAATAGTCACTGGTAACAACTGAAATACCTCCCAAAGATGGATTAGATTGCTTCGAAACATCACCTCTTGCATTTGAGGCCAAAAATAAGTCCTGCTAGTAGACTGTGAAGTCTGAAAATAAGTATACCAATTGCCCACCATGACTGAAATGATTGACTTATGATTTGACTTAGGAATAATCAACATCCAAGAAGATGAACTACTGTTGCTATACTAAAAATCATCATCCAAATTAATGCATCTACTCAAGATTTCTCTCCAATCCATTTGTCGATGAACAAATGGAACCAACAAGTGGCTGGTAATGAAAGTAAAATTACCAAGGAAGTTGATAATTTGATTCATATCTCTCCATGAATTCATCTTTCCACAAGTTTTTAGCCCCATCAACCCCTGTTGAGGATCCCAAGCATGGATACCCAACTGAAAATGACTTTCAATACACTGGAAAGAAAATTCAACACAACCCCAAATGCTAGTCAAAACCAAGTGCATCCTCATGAAATCGGTATCTCCTCTAGTGAACCTTTGAAGCCTATCCATGAAAGTTTCAACAACAATGGAGCATGGAACAATAGACGTATTCAAACCCAACTCCCAAGATAGATTTGAATGAGTTGAAGCATCTCTCAAACCAAGGGATGGGCTGTCAAGTATGCAATCAACATGTTTTCGTCCTTTTTTCTCCCATTCTTCATGAGTAACTAGTTTGAGACCTTCACATGTTTTATCTTCAATCACAAAGAGAAGGTTATCATAAGTTTCGTCTGCATCCACTTCAAAGAGAGGGTTGTCAAAAACTTGGAAGTCATTCCTTTCATCGTGTTGCTCCAAATTTGCACATACAACTTCTGATTTTCTTGAGATGCTTTCAAGATCAAACTCCTCTTGAAGACTATCAAGCTCCCCAATCACTTGTTCAATCTCTTCAACTCGTTGTGCAACCTCTTTTTCCTTGAAAAGTTTGAAGTCAGCAAACTGGTCTTCTATCTCTGTTAGAGTCAACTGAGTATTTTCTAACATGTCCTTTGTTGATTCAAGCTCAAGAGTAAGCTCATCAACCTTTTTCTCCTTTTTTTGGAAAGCACCAATGGTCTTCTTTGCAATTTCAAAGGCATAATCCCGATCTTCAATCAAGTATATGTACGCTGATTTCAATGCCTCCAATGAGTCTTTGATAAGTTGCAAATTAGAGAGAACAACTTCATCCTTAACCACTTTCTGTCTCTCATCAATTTGAGCCTTCCAATAGAGTTCTTCTACCAAGTTGTGTGTTTGGTCAAATCTAGATAATGCTTGCACTTCATCTTCAACGGACACCTTGAATTGACCTTCCCATTCATAAGAAAGCAAAGATGTTGAACTGCTAATAGGCTGCAAGAAAAAATCAGAACTTCGTTTCTTGCAATTGCTGCCCCCATAGCTGCTCCAAGACTCTTGTCTTGCTCCACCAACTAGCTATAGATGCTCAATATCATAAATAGGATTAGACTCCACAAATTCTTCGTGTCTTTGCATACAATTAGCTTCATGCATTGATAAATAAGTTTTGTATTTAGGAGCACCTTCAAACTTTCCAACTTCAAGAGCCATATGGCCCTCTAGCTCTACTTCCACCTCAATGTCACTTTGATCAACCTTGAAGGTAGCCCCAAACTCAAGCATATTGCCACCATTGTTTGCTGATATAGAGTCTTCATCAAGTTTCCTTTCATCATTTAGATCAAAGGGGAATTCATCCCACACAGGCTCCTTGTCATCGCTAGGTGCCTTCACTCCTGGATCCCAAATGGTAAGAGGCTGATTGTTTTGATCAAAAGGAAAGTGCTCTTCGTGCTTCTCTTGGAGTGTTGACTCTTTGAATAGGTCACCACCCAACTCACTTAAACTGATATCTTCATAAATACCTCCCTCCAAGAGCTTAGTTTGATGATCCAACCCAAGTCCACCCATGTCACCAACATTATAATGAAGTAAAGAATCTTCAACACTAGCTATTTTGAAAACTTCATCATTTTCATCTTCAATGAACCTATCATGAGTAGGTGTATTACTGATTTCAACATTAGCAGCCCCATGCATACCAAAGAAGTCTTCTTGGTTACTTATCATAAATTTGTCTTTTGAAAACTCTTGGAAAGTCTAAACAACAACGAGGGGAGAGTTATCCATCACCAAATCTCCAACAAGAAGAGGTGTAAACACATCATAATCACCACCAACAACATCACCATGAAGGTAGTCATAAGCTGGTTCAAAGACACCACTAGAGTTTCCTCCAACTTTCTCTTCCTCAACGAACTCATCCCACACAACATTTCTACCAACATCTTCCATGTAGCCCTTACTTTCAAGACCTTCATTGGATGAATCCTCATTAGGACTCAAGACTGTTGTTATGTCCTTTTCAATAAGCTGATCTTCATCACTTCCTATCACATGCAAGACTAAGGAAGTATTTTGGGGCTCTACCAAACACTCTTCAACTTGCTCATTTGTGGACTGTAAACCACCAATAAGCACTTTTGCTTCTTCCTTCCTTGAACCTTTGTCCAAGGCATGTTTTGCTTCTCTTTTAATCTTTTCCTTGATGTAGTCGACCACACCCAATTTTCCAGGATACCTAATCAACACACATTTCAAGTAGCAGTCAAAAGAAACACCGTCTTTAAACTCATCTGGCATGTTCTGATATTCTTCACGGAGTATGGAAGCCTCATGCTCACATTGCCTCTTGAACGAACATTCTTCAAAAGCCACAATCAAATCCGATTTCTCACGGTTCCTAGTCCTCAGAAAACGCAACATCTTCAGAACTTCTGAAAGCTAAACTCAACTCAGGTGAAAAATCTGATTTCTCTATCACTCATCTGAAAAACTGAATCGCTGAATTTTCACAGGATGGCAGGATCTTAGCTCTGATACCACTAAAATATACTGAGCAATTTTTTTCCTTTTCTTCAACACTAAATTCACCCGTTAACGTAAATGAAAACTCAATCCAACTGAAGGGAACCCTTTCCTCTGATCAACCCAGATCCCAGTGCGGGCAACGTTGAGAGCATACTCGAAAGGGGATCGTTAGCATAACTGAAACTGTTGGAAGAGGAATAAGAAGAAGATACAATCAACTCAACCACTTATTCAACGGGAGGACTGGAGATAGAAATTACATTGCTGAAAGTAACAATCAACTCAACCACTTATTCAGCGGGAGGACTGGAAAGATAGAAATTACATTGCTGAAAGTAATAATCAACTCAACCACTTATTCAGCGGGAGGATTGGAAAGAGAAGTACAATGCTGAAAGTAAATATGCAACTCGACCACTTATTTAGCGGGAGTATGTTGACGGCTTAGCCGATCAACAATATGCAAATGCAATACAATGTAGACTGAGCATTACCAGTCTCTTCCACAAAAGTGGGGATACAAAATATAAAGTGCAGAAAGTAAAGAGCTGATCAGTACTATTGATTCAGCATTACAATGCGATGAGCAATCTGCAAATACAATGAGATATAGATAACCAATGAACTCCAAAATGTTAGGAATGAACTCCAAACAAGTACAAGCTATCCAGCATATGAAATATAGTAAAAAGGACTGAAATACCAGGTCTGATATAAAAATTGCAGCAATCAGAAATTCATACCAGCAAGCCCTAGAATCACCAAAATGCTCATAACTTCGTCAAAACACCTCCGATTGATGTGAAATCAAGTGCAAAGGAAGCATAAGAGAAGGGCAACCAAGTACAAACCAAGAAATAGCAGCAAACAACCTCTGATATTTTACGCACGCTTCCCAATGCAATGGCAGGCAAAGTACAACCTCCAAGAAAAGGCGACCAGCAAGATAAAATCCAAATCACCTCTGAAAAATTTGAAAACTTGCAAGAAGGGGCGCCCCAGGTAGACTTGAACAATAAGCCAATACCCAAAACCAACAAAAAGTTGTGCAAGGAGCTATGATCGAAAATGTGCTTCAGCCAAGCACCACACCAGCATCACCAAAAACTGATAAAACTACAAGAAACTCAACTACAATGTGCTCAATCTATTCTCAAGGATTGAGAACAGCCAAATCTCAACTAGTTGCTATTTTTCAAGCAAGAAGTCAAGCCAAAGCTAGGAGGTACGCATTCCTCGAAGCAACTTACTAACCATTCCAGCAGCATAACATGACTGTAGATATGAGATAATGAACTAGGAGCCCAATGCTCTTATTTATAACATTTCTTGTTGCAAATTCAAATTCCAATTCCCTCCAAATGGACGCACAACCAAACTCAAATTCACAATACCCATTTGTGTCATTTGCATTTCATTTCTCCAAGTCGTCCTCCTCCAAGAAGTATTATACTTTATTAAAATGTCAGTAGAGTATATTATGGCATCCAAAATAATAATAAAGTGAAATATAAATATAATTGACCACTTATTTCTCCAAGGCGTCCAAACATGCCTTTTAAATATTTCACTTAAAATAATAGTTTCATCAAATATCAAACTTGCCAAAATAATCACCTCAAAAGCTGGAGACCAACTGAATATACTGCCTTGCCAGAAATAGCCGTAATACCAAATTGTTGAAACGTTGCCAAAAATAGCACCAAGGGTGTTGGAGACCAAACTGCTCAAATTGACATGCCAGATATAGCCACTGAATTGAACTACAGAAACCCTGCTAAAAATAGTACGGCTAAAAATAGAACTTACTAAAAATAACATACTTCTAAAAATAGTAAGTTGTTCCAAACTCATTTTAACCACAATCCGAGCAACTGTCGTACTTACTAAAAATAGTAAGTCCAAAAAAGTTCTCTGATTCAGTTGCATGTCATGCTGTCGCGAAGCTCTCTGAAAACCTAGAAGGAATCCAAAATCCACACTGTAAAACCCCAACATGCAGTCGTCGTAACTTACTAAAAATAGTAAGTCCGGAAAAGTTCTCTGATTCAGTTGCATGTCATACCACTGCGAAGCTCTCTGAAAACCTAGAAAGAATCTCGCAACCAGACTACAAAACTCCAACATGCAAACCCCTGAATCCTCAAAGAAAACCTCCAAGCAGCTGGAAACCCTAATTCTACCTCTGACTAGCATACGAGCATCTGGGAGTAGGCTAATAGTCACTGGAAAGTGTAGTGCTAAAAATGGGGACATTACAAGAAAATATTGTATATCGATATGAAGGCTATCAATGGTATTTGGTATACAATCCTCTACATTTTTCTTGACAAACACTAAAGCAGGTCCTTAGCTATGATGGTACATCATAAGGTTCAAAAAAAAATAGCAAAATCTTGGGTGACTTCCAAATCTATTGTTATGAAATCACATTAAGTGCAATACATGTTCATGTAGTTCGACCTGTTTGTAGTGAGGTTGCCATTGCAATGCAATGCCAGTTGGAAAGAGTGTGGGAAAATCCATATCTAAAAGTCCCTAAGTATTGTATTTGTTGATTGGTGAAGAATCCAACTATGGCCATAATATGATTTTGTTAGGTTCATCCCTCACTTGCAAGCTTTCTTTAATGATTTCTAGCTTTGGTTTGTAATTTGGAAGTCTAGCCATAAAGGATAATGAATTGGTTAGTTCATTTTCTAGTTGATTGAAATCATGCAAAGGTGCTAGATCTTGTTCAACTACAAATTCACTTTCAATATTTATGCTATGAAGCATGTTTGAAGTGTCTGTACTGGTAGAGGGGAGTAGTGCTAACAACTCAATATCTATTTAAACATCTTTGTAGTAGAGATCATGTGTGATTTTATATTGTAATGCAACACACACATGTTTTCTACTTACATAGAAATCATAGTGCCTCTATTGTGTATGGAATCTACAAACTATTAAAACATACAAGTTTGTAAGTCTGTGGAAGATATTTTTGCTATCCTTTTGATATCTTGTGGAAAACTAATTGTATGACCACTGTATTTGTATTGGCCACCATGAGCATGGGTCACTTGCACGATTGGACTCACTCGTGCTATTAACATCTCTTCAACCTAGGTTAGATTTTTTAACTCAATTGGTTGTTTTCCCAGATCCATATTATTAGATGATGAAAAATGATGTTTACTAATTGTTTTGTCAATAAATAGTTGTGTACCAGTCAAAGTGCTTACCACCTTTCCATTATATTTTGTGACATGTCCATTTTTTATTGCAAGAACAATAACATTATGTAAGAGGTACATCTCTTGGAGTCGTGCACCTTCTTTCTGAGTGTTTGGACCCCATAGAGTTACATTAATAGTAGAGGAAGTCATATCCATTAGCTTAATGCTCCTTCTAAGAACTTCTGAGCCATCCCTTCTTATTGTAGAGCTTGGATCAACACAAACAACAATTCCAATAACATCAACAAGGGAATTGTTGGTGATGTGGATAATGTCAGCGAGGTCCGTGAAAGAAAATGGATGCTTTGGAATTGTAAGGCCATCTTCAAGGTGAAACCTTGGAATCATCTAGTAAACAAATTTCAAGTTGGCCATTGAGTTTGTCATATAATCTACTAGCTGATTTAATAGTCCCCCCTAGATAATGTATAGATAGCTCCAACTTGAACATTATTGTAATGAAGATATGCAATGTCATTGAAGCAAGTGACATGTACCTAAACTCCATCATAGTCAATAATATCAAAGGAGAAGACATGTTCTTGCCCCTTCTAAGTGTTGAATTGATGTATTTCTTTTTTCATTGTGACATGACCCTTTATAATCCTTTTTTTTTTAAATGGGTTCAAATTTTTGATAGGAGTAATGATGGAGGCAATCTATTTCCTCTATAGGGACAAGCTTATTCCAAAGAGGGTTCTTTGTGAAATTTTCTTTGCTACTGTGTCATTCTCAAGAATATTTGTAGATGAAGCTGGTGAATTTGTGGCATGCAAATGTTGATTTGGTTCTTCGAATAGATAGATTCGTTGACCGATGATATCATGGTGAGAAGATGTGATTTCTAGGTCTGAGACAACAATCCACCTATATAGTTAAAATAAGTAAGTAATATGAATAGAAACAAAATTTATATGGTGGATTGAAGAATTCTATTCTATATGCAATATATTAGAAGTCTATAAGAAATCAAGTAAACACATTCACTCACCTTGACATGCAAATAGTAGGGCAACTGTATCCTACGAGCAGAAGTATCTAGATCCCTTTTGGATTTCTTCTAAAGTGATGCAGGTATTGTAATTTTTTTTGGAAGAGTAGCCTTTTTCTTATGAACTCCATCAGATAGATCTATTTTGTATCGGGTTGTTGATTTAGGGCCATGGCCAAAACTAGCTATATCTATTACTTGCTGGTGTGGTTGTAATTTAAGGTTGTCATTGTTGATCATTGTGATCACATTGATAGTCAATGAATACATGCTTCCATGCGTGTAAAGTACTCCTATGAAAGTACAATAGATATGACAAGTATTATGGTATGAAGGTAAGTTGCAAATGCATACTTTATGAAGTAGTGATTAACAATGAAGTGGAAATCATATTGTGTACTTAACTATAGATATACGTACCAAATACTAAATAGAGAAAATTTACTTACTTTAAACAATGTATGAAATAGTTTAGTAATTATAAATACATTAAGTTTGTTCAAACAATGTACAAACAAGTTTATTTGATGAAAATAAATAGCTATAGATTAAACATGTTTTTTAGAAGTACCTGCCAATTTGTTTGTTGTGTGCTTTTGTAACAAAATAATGTCGTAACATAGCTTTTGCCTATGCATAATGAAAAAATAAGGAAAAGGTGGTGAGAATCAAGAGTCTAGGAAAAAAAGGATAAGATAGTAGAGTAGTTTTCATTATTCAAAATAATTCATACATTTCTAACTGACCAACATTCATAAACAATTCATTTGAAATATGTTGATAGTTAAAGTTTGATGGAGGATATATACACTTCAATGATTTAGAATACAAAATCCATCAAAGCAAGAAAGATAACGGTCATCTCATATTGAGCATATAATCTTCCTACCATAAGCACAAGCATATATGTTGAAATTCAATTGCCATTTTCTTCGTAAAGATAATCAAAAGCCACACAATCAAATCCTTTGGTTGGAACCTAGTTCACATCATAGTCCTTGGTTTTTGGGTGTAAAATTTTAATCTTTTATAAGAAAAATTGAAGTCTTCATTTAAAAAAATTAAAAGTTGTACAGTGATCAAATGATGTAGAGAACAAAGGTATCCTCATATCATAGTCATGTTGTCTTCACCCTTCCACAAATAGGCTATCAAATTTACAAAACAAAAATTCTCTTTGGATGGTACAATTTTAGCTCATTTAGCATGAGAAAAATCCTAGTGTTTTTAATGTCCATCAATGTTGCAATGTGTGTGTAAATGTTGTAGGTGTAGGGATTTCCTTTCAGGATTAGATTCATGCTTAGAACAAGAAAAGGGGCTAGCAGTTGGTGTAGGATTTATAGAGGAAGAGTCCTTTAGAATTCCTTCTAGATTAAGTATTTCAAGTTAGAATAAAAACACCCAAATTAAAATTTTACAATATAAATAGAAGATAAATAAATCAAGTGGAAGAAATAATTTGTATACCTCAATAACTGACCATGCAACTTCAAAGGAGTTTTAGACAAGATTTTTGCACCTTCTAGAAAAAAAATTTGGTTGCGAGTTAAAGTTTGTTTTCAGGTGGGGGGCAAGGAATATTTCGATTGCCCAGTTGAAACCGTGTTCTCATCTTCTCCAAATCATAGCGAGCTTTTGCTGCTAAAAGTTGCCAAAGAATCCAGTAGGCCCGATTCCAACATCCTCCACTACTTGTTGAAGCAACAAGCAACACACTTTTAAAGCAGTATTATTAGATGTTACGAAGGAAGGGGAGAGGGAATATAAGTGATTCTTAGAAGTTAAATCAATGGTGGCATAATTTTTCTAATGAAATGATGTAGTTGGGAAAAGCATAGATCAAAAGTAGTGCATTTCGCATACTCATGAGATCTGGAATAAGCAATTATTTACTATAAAATAGTGTGAGTTTTCCCATAAAATGTTTCCAGGAGATTTGGGTAGGTGGTTCTATAATCAGCAATCATACCTAAATTTCCCTCAAAATTGAATCCTTGCCAGCTCAATGGGACCTCTACATATGGGTTATCAATACTAATTCTTTGGAGATCAATGCAGTTACATTTGGGATACATAGCATTGTCTAGCATAGCAGTACATTGCATTGATCCACCATCAATAATTGCAGATGCACCCAATATCAGAAGACTGGTTTGTACAATTACAATGAAAGGACTAGACGATAAGGAATACAAAACATCATATTTATATTAAATATGAGAGCTTCATTTGATATAGGAAGCATTCCATGAATTCTTAATGTTCATTGTAGCTCTAATCTTGTCAAGAATTGAAAAAAATAGTTAGCTCCTCAGATGGTGCATAGAGTCGTGGTACCATACTTATTTATTACAAAATTCATAGCTATAACTATTTGTATGCATTGAAGTCCATGATAGCAATCTCAAACTACATATCATTCAGAATGTTAAGGAATGCACGTTTGATAGAAGAAGCATCCCCCACTCCATAATATTCATCATAGCTCAACTCTCGTAAGAGATTACAAAAAGTGGCTAACTTATTGCATGTTATGTGGAATTGATTAACTCTTTCATGCATAACTTCAATATCGAACTCTTGCACAAGGCATACATCTAGGCTTGTTTAAAATTACAATGTTGGTTTCATGAATCCCATTCCAATTGACAAATGCAGACAATTAATTTGGTGGTGAGGGTGTGTTTATTGTAATCACTAGGGTTGTTGTGGTTACTTGAGAATCAGTGCTTGAAATGTTTAACAATCTCTTGAGGTGGCGAAAGATTTTCCATAACCTGACAAAAAGGTATAAGTCAAAACATCAAATAATGGTATATTGTAAAATATTCATATTATAGATGTTATATCAAGAAAAATAAATTCATATAAAATATATATACATTCAAGGATCCTTACCAACAACATTCCCAACTGACGCCATTTTATGCTTTTAGTTTAACACCAAGATTGCGAAAATAGTATTTAATTATAAGAATGAACTTTGGTATGGATGCTTGCTTGATTTTTTATGGATGTAATTTATCAATGCAATAAATATGAAACATTGCACATTTGGAACCGAACTGATTTTAACCAGGAATAACTGATACTAATTGCAAAAACATATCTATGAATGAAAACGTGGCCACAAAGTTTACCTGCATCTGTAAGGTTTCTAAAATGCATCTGCACTTTATACATCTGACAGTTTGAGAGAAACCCCTCTTAAATCTAATTTGCCTATCTCCTACTCAAAACCATAAAATTTGCTTTTTCTATTTCTATGTTGGGCATATTGCTGGTTTCTATCTTGGAAGCAATAGGAAGCCATCGGCATGAGAAAGAACAAGGGTTTGCTTCTTGGTTTTAGTACCAAATTTACCAAAAGAGTAACTCTAAAACCACGCTATTTTTAGAGCTAAATTTTTTGTTTATTAGGCTTCTGCAGCGTCACTTCTAAGTAGCACATACAATACATCCAAGTCTACACATACCCACCCATTTTAGTATCCAAACTATAACTGACAAAGGTAATTCAGTACTAGACTGTGAAACATAAGTTTCACATCAACCCCAAATCATTGGTGGAACAATGGACAAAAAACACATACCATGACAGCTAAATAAATATCGAGAAATTTAAATAAACAGGAAAAAAATGCTACAATGCTTGGGAATGAAAAAAGAAGCCAGATTCTTGCCTCATCGTCACAAAATTAAGTTCATATTTTTAATGCCCAGCAGTCAGTGATCTAAAGGCCCACTATGAGAAGGAATCTCAAACTTGTAAACCAAGCTTGAATTAATGAGGCCCAGGGCTCAAAAGCTAACTCATAAGTATCAGAATGCTCTAGTTCAAAACTTGGCTGGAGAGAAATTTCAAGGGATTAATAGGAATCCAACTTCTACTTATTGGTGACAAATTTTCTAATTCAGGTGTAGGTGGATTAGCAAGATCTGGTTTCATAGTTCAAAAATTCAACAGGCCACAAATTTGTCTTGGACTTGGGACTTGGGAAAAACTCAACATATTAAGAAAACATACAACAAAATTCAATTACATGCAAAATAGCATTAAAAGATATAATAAATGAATGTAATTCTTGCATAGCTAAGAAAAGTGACATATTGTTCAAATCCACAGCAGTGGAAAGAAAAACGAAAATAAAATTTGAAGAGGAAAAAAGTATTATGCTAGCAGAAGAGTTTATGGGTGGTAATCAATAGCAATAAGTGAGTACTCGCCTTATTGTTCGTGTGAGGCATTTGGCTTGCACACTAGCAAGAAACTCGCCATGTTTTTCAACTATGTCTGGTTTAGTCCCATGCTTGATCATGACGTCAAAACCTAGAGTTACAAAGTTTGAACAACATATATGATATCTAGAAAGAAATCCTTTAAAGTGCTTCTATGCATAAATAACGTTTGGACCAAATTGACAATGACCTAAAATCAACTTTTCCTATATTGGAAGAATATAAGCATCTACACAGAATTTCACTCCTGATAAAATGTCTTACAGGACACCAGATGAAATTAATAAATTAAAATAAAAAAATTGGGCTGAACAGTATGACATTTAGAGTTTTTTTATGCAGGGCAAAAAATATCATGCTCGATGTTTAATTAGATTGAATGAGATGAGTTCAATTAATATAAGAATCAAGATTTCATAATGAAACCCCAAGTTCAAATCCCAGGTGATGTTGTGTTCCATACCCAGAATTGAAATTGTGTAGAATACCATATCCAACCGGGTAGAACACCTCAACCAACTTTTCTTGCCACAATGAACTTGGATAGAATACAACATCCCAAAAGACTTAATTACCCCTAGTGTTTGAGCCTAGACAGCTTAAAAAATAAATAAATAAAATAACATTTCAGACCTCAGGTTAAGAGCCCTAAGAAAAAATATGAGTTGAAGTGAATCCAAGCTCGTGACAGAAATGTAAGCAACATCACACATCAGAGTGCAAAGTGGAAGGTCCTAGATTGAAGATTAAGAAAGTTGGCAAAAGAAAAAGTTCCCAAAATTTTGTATTACCATTGCACCAAATAGCTATTCTCAAAATCTGCATAACTAAATAGCAAAACAGTAAAACAGAAGTAAACAGATTAACCGATCACATGTATAGAAAGTAAAACAATGGATAGACAATGCAACAACAAATATACCAATATGTTTGCATTTGTCAGGTATATATGTATTCTTGTATGTGTTGTCCAATGCAAACGGTTTGGAAGTGGCATTATAATTTCAAGTATATTTATAGGAAACATTGGCAGTGATCAATAATAAATGCACTAAGTAGCTGCATAGCAGGTTAAGCAAAGTAAATTAGATAGTTTTAGCCAACAATGAGTTGAGTATATGTATGGCTGCCAACAGGGGTAAAAACTAGGGTTAAAATAATATTAGTTTTTTTTTTACAAAACACTGCATTAAATGCTTTCAGAAGAGATAAGGATTGAGTTTGTGGCAGAAAAAATCCAATTTACCTGAAAACAGCCATCTGTTCGGGAGGAAAGTTTTCGGTGTGAGACAACATTGCACATCTAGAACCGAACTGATTTTAACGAGGAATAACTGATACTAATTGCAAAAACATATCTATGAATGAAAACTTGGCCACAAAGTTTACCTGCATCTGTAAGGTTTCTAAAATGCATCCGCACCTTATACATCTGACAGTTTGAGAGAGACCCATCTTAAATCTAATTTTCCTATTTCCTACCCAAAACCATAAAATTTGCTTTTTCTATTTCTATGTTGGCATATTGCTGGTTTTTGTCTTGGCAGCAGTAGGAAGCCATCAACGTGAGGAAGAACAAGGGTTTGCTTCTTGGTTTTAGTACCCAGTTTACCAGAAGAGAAACTCTAAAACCATGATATTTTTAGAGCTAACTTTTTTGTTTATCAGGCTTCTACAGTGTCACTCCTAAGTAGCACATACAATACATCCAAGTCTACACAAACCCACCCAGTTTAGTATCCAAACTATAACTGACAAAGGTAAGTCAATACCAGACTGTGAAACATAAGTTTCACATCAACCCCAAATCATTGGTGGAACATTGGACAAAAAATCCATACCATGACAGCTGAATAATTATCAAGAAATTTAAATCAACAACAGGGAAAAAAATGCTACAATGCTTGGGAATAAAAAAAGAAGCCAGATTCTTGCCTCATCAATATGAAATTAAGTTCAGATTTTTAATACCCAGCAGGCAGTGATCTAAAGGCCCACTATGAGAAGGAATTTCAAACTTGTAAACCGAGTTTGAATTAGTGAGGCCCAGGGCTCAAAAGCTAACCCATAAGTATCAGAATGCTCTAATTCAAAAATTGGCTGGAGAGAGTAATAGGAATCCAACTTCTACTTATTGGTGACAAATTTTCTACTTCAGGTGTAGGTGGATTGGCAAGATCTGGTTTCATAGTTCAAAAATTCAGCAAGCCACAAAAATGTCTTGGACTTGGCAAAAACTCAGCATATTATGAAAACATTCAACAAAATTCAATTACATGCAAAATAGCATTAAAAGACATAATAAATGAATGTAATTCTTGCATAGCTAAGAAAAGAGACATATTGTTCAAATCCACACCAGTGGAAAGAAAAATGAAAACAAAATTTGAAGAGGAAAAAAGTATTATGCTAGCAGAAGGGTTTATGGATGGTAATCAACAACAATAAGTGATGGTAATCAACAACAATAAGTGAGTACTCGCCGTATTGTTCATGTGAGGCATTTGGCTTGCACACTAGCAAGAAACTCACCATGTTTTTCAACTATGTCTGGTTTATTCCCATACTTGATCATGATGTCAAAACCTAGAGTTATAAAGTTTGAACAACATATATGATACCTTGAAATAAATCCTTTTAAGTGCGTCGATGCATAAATAACGTTTGGACCAAACTGGCATGCAAATTGACCATGATCTAAAATCAACCTTTCCTATATTGGAAGAATATAAGCATCTACATAGAATTTCACTCCTGATAAAATGTCTTAAAGGACATAAGATGAAATTAATAAATTAAAATAAAAAAATTGGGCTAAACAGTATGACATTTAGAGTATTTTTATGCAGGGCAAAAAAATCCTGCTCGATGTTCAATTAGATCGAATGAGATGAGCTCAATTAATATAAGCATCAAGATTTCATAACAGGCGACGTTGTGTTCCATACCAAGAATTGAAATTGTGTAGAATACCATATCCAACAGGGTAGAACACCTCAGCCAACTCTGCTTGCCAGTGATGAACTTGGATAGAATATAACATCCTTGAAGCCTTAATTACCCCTAGTGTTTGAGCCCAGCCAACTTAAAAAATAAATAAATACAATAACATAGTGTCAGACCTCAGGCTAAGAGCCCTAAGGAAAAATATGAGTTGAAGTGAATCCATGCTCGTGACAGAAATGGAAGCAGCAGCACACATCAGAATGCAAAGTGGAAGGTCCTAGATTGAAGACAAAGAAAGTTGGCAAAAGAAAAAGTTCCCCAAATTTTGTATTACCAACGCACCAAATAGCTATTCTCAAAATCTGCATTACTAAATAGCAAAACAATAAAACAGAAGTAAACAGATTAACCGATCACATGTACAGAAAGTAAAACAATCGATAAGCAACGTAACAACAAATATACCAGTATGTTTGTATTTGTCAAGTATATATGTATTCATGTATGTGCTGTCCAATGCAAATGTTTTGGAAGTGGTGTTACAGTTTCAAGCATATTTATAGGAAACATTGGCGGTGATCAATAATAAATGCACTAAGCAGCTGCACAGCAGGTTAAGCAAAGTAAACCAGATAGTTTCAGCCAACAATGAGCTGAGTAGATGCATGACTGCGAGCAGGGGTAAAAACTAGGGTAAAAATGATATAAGGTATTTTTTACAGAACACTGCATTGAATGCTTTCAGAAGACATAAGGGTTGAGTTTGTGGCAGAAAAAATCCTATTTACCTGAAAACAGCCAGCTGTTCGGGAGGAAAGTTTCCCGTGTGAGACAACATTCCGGGTGAAAGCTGGTACAAAATATAGCCTATCGGCTGATTATGTATATATTTACTTATTAAAAGAACTTATTAATGAGAAATCAAATCATGCTAGTTACTCGAGAGTGACATCTTTCATGTGAATACTTATCCTGATTGAAAAGTCCAGGACATTTTGCATTGTTTCCAAAGGTATTTTTTAATGATACAAAACATATAAATAGGATTGCCAATGCCCAAAGTTTCCTAGTGAACATCGATTTGAATTTTGAACAGAAGTACTTGCAAGTTGCAAGGGATCACTTTCCAAAAATGATGCTGTTACAGCTGAAGTACCTCAACACATTTTAGAGCTCAAGGAAGCCAAGATTCAACCTTGTGTGTTCAAGAGTTTAAGAATCGACTACAACACTTGTCAGCATCAGGGTCGTTTAATTTTATCATCCTGTTTGATGATAAACATTAGTGACAGTAAGTTAAGAGTATTCTATCACAGTGCAGCAATTGATTTTTCTAGTATTTGATCAGCTTAGAAACATGAAATCGTTTTGCTTCAGATGCTTTTTTCCATGTCTTTTATCTCACAAAATTTTCTTTCTTAATTTTAAATGAATTTCCCAAAAAGCAGCCTTCTCTTAAAAGCACATACCTTTATTATTTCATCATTAACCATGGGTAATGATGATATATATATTCTGTCTATTGCATTTCTTGCCTAGCCAAATGACAACCAATGTTCATGTGAGTAAACAATGTAATAGGTGTATTTCTACATCCATGGATACTATTCAGCTAGATTCAAAGCAACCATTCATTTTCATGGCCAAATCAACACACTGTAAAGAGGAAGATGGTAGATTTAGTATCTGAGAGCAAACCAATTTGTTGATCTAGATGCTATGTGCATGTGGACATGAAACACCCATTAATGCACCTAATGTGCATCAGGTCAACCTCAAAAGAAAATTGAAATTGGTCTTATATAAATTAGATTCATTACAGGCTGCTATGTGCCATTGATATTCATTCTTCTGTGTCATGCATATTTTACATTCAAATAGTACCATCTCAATCCTATGCACCACATTGATGAAACGAAAAATCGATAAAATTCATCTCTTCTAAGAAATTTGATATAAACCAATATTTGACGTAATTATTAAATTCACTCTTTAGAATGGATAGACTAAATGGAGTCTACTTACTTCTTGTTCCCAGTCTGTACATAAAGTCACCAGGAATAGTATAATTGTTTGTATACAAAGGCCACAGACAATTCCAAGCCAGAGTCCCTGAAATATCCATAAAAGTTTGGCATAAGCAACAAATTGAAATGCTAAAGTAATATTCTATTCTTTTATTTGTAAACACCAGCATTTTGCTAGCAGCCTCGGAAGAAAGGAACTAGGAAACATTTGAACAGTCAAGCTTGCGATGGAAAATAGTTTGCATCTATGTAGCAGTTAGGATTCAAATATAGCAAATAAGTCAAGACAATGAGATATAATATGAAGTTAGCTTTATGCCTACAATTAGTTATGATTATTCTGAATGAACAATTTTGAAATGAAAAGATTACTGCTCCGTAGCAGGCCTTATAACAGGGAAAATATTTTATATTCTCAGACTACCAGTGGGAATGGTCTAGCTAGTTGAACGTCAAAACCAGAGTTTCAATAAATTTAATTTTCACAATACAGCATTTTAAGCATTGACAACATAAATTTCAGAGCTTTGTAAATCAAGTCAATGGGGAAAGTGTAACTGACCCTGCCACCAACATGCCGTACAAAGGCCAAAAGGATGGCCTTAGGAATGGCAACCATGTAGTATGCCCCAAGATTAACATAAGCACACAATTTTTGCCACTCACATCCTCTAACAATGCCTGAAATATTATTTTCAAAAAACCATTAGTTCAACAGAAAATGCTTTTGCAGTATTTACTTCAAGATGAATACTTTTGTAGCTCCAACTATGACTATCAAGGGTAAGTCTTAACCTGAAAGAGCGCCTTGGATTCCATCTAAAATTGAGGAGGCTGCTAGCAGTAGGATCATGGTTGCAACATAATCAATAACCTCCCTTTCGTTGCTGTAAGCATAACCCAAAACATTTCGTACAGAGAATAATCATGGCTGCCTCTGCAATTGCCATAGAGAACACTACATACACTGCTGAGCGGGCAGCATGTGAGTGTCCAGCTCCTAATTCATTTGAAACTTGTGTACTGCCAGGCAAATATTTCAATTTTATTAACTGAAAATGACTTGGATTAAATCTTCGACAATCTAATATCCTAAAAAAAATTTCTTGAAAGGTTAAACAACTAACGGAAACAGTGGAAATTTGCCGGTTGGCTGTAAAATGTACTAACCTTATAGCAGCACCAAAACCAAAGGGAATCATATATGCTAGAATACCAGTGTTAAGGCTGCAAAATATAAAAATAGCTCATAAAAATAAAGTAGATGCAATAAAATGCCCTTATTAAGATTAATTTATAGTTAAAATTCTTATGCCACACTTCATAATTAAAATTCTCACATTACACATGCATACCAGATTGAAAGAACTGATGTTTCAAGTTTTGGATTGGGCAACAGACCTGACAAGAGAATAAGCATTTCAAAGGACCAATACTCCAAGGTGTTTGACAGACATAGAACATTAACAATGAACTGACAAAATAAGTTTAGAAAAAAAATCTGGTATAACCTGCTGTGCATTATTAACAACTTGCAATATAATATGAACAAAAATTGATCTGCTTTATTTGCTAGATTGTTCCTCACATGCTATGAACTTTGAGTATCCAGAATGGTTAAACCTTAAAGGACGTCTATACACCACAAAATTGCTATGAAGTATTACACAGATAATTTGGACCAAGTCTTGTAGCTAAGAAATTAAACTAGCATTCCAGATCATCAGTGAAGATGGAATGGCGAGCTTAAGATTATGCAAGGCCTCCCTTGTAAAGGATGTCCATGTCTTCTTGCATAAAGGCGCGATGTTAATATATAGTAAGAGAAGTGCCACATTGACCCAGTTGGAAATGCTGCTTGCCAAGGCAGCCCCTTTACTACCTAATCCAGTTTTACTTTTAAATACCAAAGCCCAGCAAATGGGAACATGGAAACACATAGTAATTGCAGAACATGGCATCATGGGAAAGACAATGCTTTGTGACTGGAGGAATTTTCAAAGGGGTTGAAGAGCTGCATAAGCAAACAGGCTGAGAATTAGCCATCTGGCGAATTTCCCAGATTCAAAAGATATTAAAGGGTCCTGCCCAAATGCAATTAGAATGTTGCCCATATATGCCCACACCACAGCAAGCGGTACGCTCACCCAGAAAGGAGCAAAAATTGCTCTCTGTACATGAATCCCAAGCTGATGGTATTGCTTTGCCCCATAGGCCTGTCCACATAGTGTTTCCAAGGCACATCCCATTCCCATCTGTACAGGGTGAAGAGAAAAATAGTTAGTCTTGTAAGCAAGATTGTATTCATGACTTCTAAACAATAAGTTTGGATTTCTGTGCTTCACTTTATATAATTATATTGTATTCATGAAAGCAGATTACCAACCTCTAAATAATTTCTGTTCTGAGACTAAGAGCACATCTAAAAGATCAAATTTGATTTTTGTTTCATAAGGCTTAGAGCTCTAGTTCAAAGGTGCAATATAGGATCATAATTAGTAAAGATATTTGTATCTGCCGAGCAACCCTAATTGAAAAAACCATGTTACTTCAGAGAATCATTTAGGAGGTATTAATAAATTTCTCAGAACTTGTAGCGCAAACTACTGAAAACAGAAATAGGATGTTTATTTAGCACCTGGGTGCACAGACTGACTGCAAGAACATTAGAAGCCTGCTATATGATTTGAGTCTGTATTTAGGCTCTTGTCAAATATTTGTTAAGCACAAATTATTTCAACAGTACATCATAATCAAAATAATATATCGGGGATCAAGTGCCTCTTCAATATTTAGTAATTTGTTTCTTTCAAACATCTTATATCAAATATGGTTACAGGGGATGGCTTATCTACAAAACAGAGCAGTTTGATGTCTTATGATTTTACGCTTTATAACGGCCATTTGCTAGTTCAAGTTCTATGCAATCATGAACGTTAGGACCCAGTACAACTAAGCATATAAGATTTAATTTTTCAACCTTTCTAAATCTTTTTTCTCTATGGGAACTTAACAAACAAAATGATCTCAGAAAAGCATTCAAACTATGAACCCTTAAGATAAAAGCAAACCAAAAGCAAGGAAGGTTTCTTAATCATACCAACACAGTGAAGCCGGAGACACTTGACTAGAGAGCAGAAAACAAAAACAGAGAGACAATGAGGACCGAATTGGAGTTGCCTTTTCCGTCCTGTGCACAGCCCAAAATTTGCGCCTTTTCTTGCATTTGGGTTATTGTGGGTTATAGTCGCGTGTCAGCACCCAAGAGGAACTTCAAAATCTGAACACTACTCCAATTCGATCCTCATTATCTCTCTGCTTTTATTTTTTACCATTTTCATTGTTTTTGTAAGAAGATAGATGAAAAAATGTAAAAAGAAAAAATCGATCTTTCATCTTATGACAGTTTTTTAATTCTTCTAATTGCTTGTGAAGGCGAGTGTGTCAAAAACCAAGTTGACCGTGGGACAATATGCACATTCACGCCGCTCGAAAATTCTGGGCCCCGGAGACCATAAGTATGAATTTTGTACATATCATTTAGAAAGACAGTAAGTATGAATTTTGTATATATCAATTAGAAAAACATGCTGTTTTTGGAATTTGATAAAAGAGTGCGTGTTTTTAATTATAGGTGGACGTTCATGCCTAGGGATTTCTTATTTGGTCATGGATTTGGTCGTTGAGGTATAATTTTGATTGCATTAGGCTATTTTATTTAGAGATTGTGGAATTGTGAGGTTTAAGTTTTCAATCAATTTTCTCGAAAATATTGGTTTTATAATTTTGGCAAAGTGTTTTTAAATATCAAATAAATATGTAATGATTTAGATGAAATTTTAAAGCACACTCTGATTTTTTTTACTCTTTAAAGTATGGATGTTTTTAAGAATGTTCTTTGTAATATGGATAGTATTTAATTGTTTCTAGATTAATTAATGTCTCTAAATACCAAGAAATAACAAAATCATAAAAAAGAAATATTTACTAAGTTGGCCCCTAATAGTTAGGAGCAAGAATCAACAATTTAAGTTTTAAAATTTTGAATTTTGAGTCAAAATTACATCATGCAAGATCACTCGTGCACATTGAAAGTTGATCAAGGGTAAAGAATACCATGTCTTAGAACAAAAACAATGATATAGAAAAGTGTGAGCTAATAATAAGGTGAATGAGTGATAATAGGTGTATAAGGTCAAGATATAATTGAATATATAGAAGTGCATGTATGCCAGAGTAAATAAAGATGGATAGGGATCTAGGAAGAAGCCTACCATGGTTAGAATTGACTCAAGCACCATGCGAATGAGGCAAACTCTAGATAGCACACATTAAATCCTTGCTAAGAGACACCCATTGGGGCACTCCTGGTCTCATGGTAAGATCCATTCAAGCAAGGATTGAACCAATGGATTGTTCACTTCACACAAAAATAGAATGTTTGTGGATGGTAGTAGGGTTGTTGTGGTCTATCTAATTCTATTAATGGAAATGGATGGGATGACAATGGATGGTTTGGTTATTATTTTTAATCTTTATTTGATGCAATGTCATTTGATGTCATTGGTTGAAGGGTTATATTTGAGTTGTACTTTTTTTATTTAGTGGGAGTGTTCATATCTCTCATTTTCAAGTTTCAATTTGAAATGCAAGATTTAAAATGAATGCCTCTGGTTGGGATAAAGGGTATTTGCAAGAAACTTATCAAAGTAAATCTACTCTATCTCAAAGAAATACATTTAATCTTTATTTGATGCAATGTCATTTGATGTCATTGGTTGAAGGGTTATATTTGAGTTGTAGTTTTTTTATTTAGTGAGAGTGTTCATATCTCTCATTTTCAAGTTTTAATTTGAAGTGCAAGATTTAAAATGAATGCCTCTGGTTGGGATAAAGGGTATTTGCAAGAAACTTATCAAAGTAAATCTACTCTATCTCAAAGAAATACATTTAATCTATTCTAAATAAAACTATCGACACATAAAATTGACCTAACACCTATCACACATACTAAACGACATTTTCACATCATTAACATCATTATCATCAAACATCGTTGCATTTCACATCAATTGCATCCAAAACCCTAATTTCCCCTATTAATTGAATAATACAACATTATTTAATTAATTCATTTTTCATCGTTTCTAACAAATTAAATGAATTCCATTTATTTAATAAAGTCTTGAAAACCCTATTTCTGCTATTAATTGAAATATATTACATTATTTAATTAATTCACTTTTTCATCAATTCTGACCAATTAAATAAATTATATTTATTTAATAAAGTCTTAATCTCAAGTTACGTCATTCTAATTAGTTAAATAACACTAATTATTTAATTACGTCACTAAATCACCTTATTCCCCTAAATTAATTGAATTACTAAATCATAATAATTCAATTGCGACACTTTCCCTCCAAAATTTGAATAATTAAATCAAACTATTCAAAACATCATAAAAAATCAAATCAAACTAGTGCAACTTTGTTTGCAAAAGTAAAACTTGATTTGCATGCTCAACTCCAAAAATTACTTAATTAATTAAATCAATTAATCAATTTTCCTCACCCACTTTTTGATTGAGCAAATTACGATTGCTAACTGAGCCATCTAATTTGCTGACTGATCCATCTATTTCCTAACTAAGCCATCTAAATGCCGACTGATCAATCTAAATGCTGACTATCCAATCTATTCCTCAATCACACAAATTGTGCAATCTACTTATGTCTAAATCCTCTCAACACCATTCGACCATCAATCTTGATGCAACATTGTTTAATCCTGATCGTTCATTTCAAATCTCATTTTCTATATAACAAACCTCTTTCCTCACAAAAAAGGATCGAAGAGCCAACATCATTTGCACAATGATGTACTACTGACATTCACAACCACCATTAGAGCTTCAACATTTCTTCGATCAACCAACCATTCACGCATCAAGCTTTTTGCACATGAACTATGGAGGCTTTGTAGTGATACGAGCAATCCAACATCAGACGAACACACTCTGATATGAGATGGGTAATGATTTCATTGTTGAACTCATTTGTTTATGTATTGCATTCACATGTTCTTGAATTTAGTAATCTTAATTGTTCATTTTGTAAGTGTAGGAAAAACTCTAGAGATTAGTGTTCTTGATCTTAGATTAGATTCTAATTTCAATTACATTTATCTTGCTTTGCATCTAATGATTTTCTCCCTCACACATTTTGGCATGTCCGATGGGACACTTGTCCCCTACACTAATGTTTCTATGAGTCATTTTTGAAGTTGCAGGTTCCAAAATCGCATTTGGAGAAGTTTTCATGCACTATCCCAGAAAATTTCGCAATTGCAAGTTAAGAAAAGTGTGTACTTACCTCTACAAACTGCACATCTGACACCAAGAACTGTGCACTTGACATTTTTCTGAGCATTTAACTGTTGACAAGGGCGCACTTGCTCTAAACCTGCACATTTTCTCTTTGACAAAGGGCGCATTTGACTTTGATTTCTGAGCATTTTCTTTGACAGACCTGTGTCTGAGATCTACAAATTTTTAACTATTTTTTTGCTAACAGATGCTTGTTTTTGAATGTGTCACAAGTGCTAACATGTTTGTATGCAGGGTTTGAGAAACACTAACACGTTTTTTGTAGGGAAGATGAATGGTCAAAGCACTCCAGATTTACAAACATTTTTTGTTACGTTAGAAATATTTATTTTGGTGCATAAAAAGAACAAACAAACTTTGTTTTTAGTGCTCTTAAAATGAACTATTTCAATCTTTCTTAAAGTAGGAATCGTTATTTGGTGCTTTAAAAGAACAACACAAATGCACGCTTCGTTTTGGTGTTATTAAAAATTGAACCATTCCCATGATTTCTTAAATTAGGAACCTTTATTTGGTGCTTTAAAAAGAATAACACAAATGAATATTTCATTTTGGTGCTCTTAAAAATGAACCATTTCAAAGTTTTTCTAAGTTAGGAATTATCAATTGGTGCATAAAAGAATAAACATTTCAATTAAGGTGCTATAAAAATGAACTCTTTCCAAGTTTTCATGATTAGGAACTTTGATTAGGTGCATAAAAAAAACAAACACAAAACAATTTCCTTTTGTTGACGCACACTTGTATTTGATTTTGTTGACCAAGTATGACCAGGATTGATTTCTTAGAAACACTCAGATTTGGCCTTAAAAATGGACAAATTATTATTTATATCTTGCACCATTTCTATCTTAAGTGATTGATATCCAAAATATTTCGTATTGGTGCAATTAAAAATAATAATTGTTATGCTTTATTCACATATTTTTTCAGGAGAGCACCGCTCGAGGTGCTTAAAAAGAATCAAATTGCTATGAAGTCTATGTTGTGCATTTAGTGTTTGGCAATCTAGATGGTTGCCTTCTCCCCTCGTACCTTTTGGCGATCTTGGGTGAGCAAAAACATCTTGAGCTTCACATCTTTATTTGCAAGCATACCTTTTATAGGGCTTGCCTATTGAGAAACATCCTGTGTTGGAGAACTCATAGGCAACCCAAGCGGTACTTTCATTCTAGACCGGTATATAAATAAGTGGCGGGTGTGAGGAAAGTTCATCATCCTGCTAAGCGTTGTTGGCGATGACGTATTATCCCTTAGTATCCTCGTGATGTGTAAAAACCCGCAAGGGCTAGGAGGTTTCTTAATTGAGAAAAACGTCGCATGTATAAGGCCCCAAAAATAATATCCCTAGAACATTACTAAGACCCAAATTGTTTTAAAAGCTACCCCTTTTATCCAAAAACATTCTTTGAAAGTGGTGCATCAGAATTTACTTCCAAGAAGTTACTTGCCAAGTACGACTATACCATAAGTTGCACGTAAAATCATCCCTTCAGAGCATGAGGCAGGCCTACCTAAAATAATGGTTTCTATCCACTAGGGTTGTAATTGCTTGTTTATGTTAAACTTGCCAAATAAATTTAAAACAATCTTGACATCAAACTCTATGCTTGAACTAAAATGAACACATCTAAACAAACATTAAATATGATGGTTGAAATCGTAAAACCTTTGACTTAGTGTATGCTTGTAAAAGAAGCCCTATATTTACACTCCTTGAAAGGATTTTTCCTTAAGGGTTTCTGAATATTTAGGCTCTAATTTTAGGCTGCATTGATCAAAGTAAACATTTGGGAACTATGGCTTGGGTGTCTTGATTTCACAACTTAAGCTATAGACATGAAGGTCACACAAGTCCATGCTTTTTGAGTCGGTCCAAGTGTTGTTGTATCACTTGCCATACTCCAAACATAGAGAAATTGAGAGAAGAACCAACTTTAAATTACAAAAATCCAGAAAAAGATTGTTCAAACTGGAAACAAAACACACAAAGATTGCCTTTGCACAAAATTCCAGTGTAGTCACATTTTCTAGAGTAGTTGCTAAAAATTCATTGCATTTTCTCTTTGGTCCAAAACTTCACTAATGAAAATTAGTTGTGTTTCACAGAAACTAAGCAATCATTACTGGATCCACATACTTACTTTTATTTGCTCACACTTGCTTCCCATAAACTGGAGCAATTGCCTCCAAGATGCTTGCATTTTCCTAAAGAAACTTTCTTTTGCCTAAGTAAGCATTGCATTTGACAGAAACACATAGCAGTTGCATTTGCCATTTCAGCTCGCACTTGCTTCTCCAAAACCCACACACTTGACACATTTCTGGCCGCATTTGATAAATTTGGCCACTCTTCCTCACAGTTTTGTGCATTTGCTCAGAAACTAGTGCTATTGCTTTATCCTACTGACAATTGGGAAAACTAAACCAAGGCTATTTTTAGGATCATTGTTAATGTTAGCCTATTTTAATCCTTAAGGTTAAAATAGTCTCAAAATTATTAAAATCTCAAGCCAAATGAAAAATAAATAAATTTGGGGGCCTAAATTGATGAGGAGAATTAAGAAAATGGAGTTTAATGTTTATTTTCTATCCAATCTCATGCTAATAAAGGAAAAGAAAGAGGACAATTTAATGGTTTGCAAGTAAAAGTGAAAAAATTTGACCAAGTCTTCTGCTTTGGGTGCCAAGAAGAAAACAACCTTCAACTTTTTTATTTACCCATGTTGCAGCAGATTGTTAGGGTTTTCTCATTCATGGCATTGAGGGAGTCCTCTTGTTGTAGTCTAGCATTAAGAAGGCACATTGTAGCATTGAGGAGGAAACATTGTAGAAAATTTGGGGAGCCATTCAACAAAAAACATTAATAGTAGCACCACATAGCAAACCAAGCAGATGTAGTGGCATATTTCAAGGGAGAAGATAGGATACAAGGGAAAATTGCATCTTTGCATGGATTTATTTGGCCTTGATAAGGTATCCTCTTGTAGCCTGTGTAAACCTTCTTATAGGGTTTCATGTTTTACAAATATGTAGACTACCTTTTGGCAAATAAGAACTTCTTTTTACATGGTCTTTCACCTTCTACTTTTAGGGTGAATATATGATTTAATAAATGTTGTTAAACCTTCAATATTCCTCATTTTCTATTTCAAATATCACGGTCTATCTAGTTTTGTGTTTTGCCATGATGTGTATAAAAAGTCTTTGAACCCTAGTTAATTTTAAGCATTCACAAGGGGTTTCCAAAGATGGTATATGAAGGCATAAATGAAAGCTAGTAAGAGTTTCATAGTGAATACAAAGGGGGAAAAGTACAAGAATTTGTGTGGCTTTATCAAGCCTTTGATGACATTCTTGGAAAAATACATAATTTCAATTGGTGAAGAAACAAATAATATTTTGCAGGAGGGTTATGGGGAAACAAAATGATGAAGCCTAATGTTGTGTAATGCTGCAGATAGGAGAATGCAATTTGTAATGGTTGAAAATGGATGTATTCCTTCAAAATTCTATTTTTCTATTGAATGATAAAAAAATTAGATAAGTGATGCATGCCATTTAGAATGAGAATCTTCATTGCTTGACAAGGTTGAACTATGCAATATCATTGGAAAAGAGACAATCTCCTTTAAGGGTTCATATTGTTTATGGTTTGCACTTCGGCACTAAAACATGCGATTATAGGGAACCATTCTACCTGTGTTACTAATAGTCTTGAAGCACCTATGTTGTCAATGACAATTCTATTTTTAGAGGCAACAAGGTAAAGTGCTAAAGGATTGCAAGAATTAGCTACAAACCCTAATAGAGGTAGTAGCATTAAAGGGAGGATCTATTAAATGCATTGCATGATTAGCACATGATAAGCCCATCAAATATTATAAGAAGGTAATATAGAGATAGTCCTGAGACTTTGAGGAAAAAGCATCCTTAGAACATGAATAATGGCCAACCTTTTCAAAGGATGGTTATATCAAATAAACCCTTAAGTCTGCAATGAGCATAGTGAGGGTAGTCTTTCTAATAACATGATTGTCTAATAGAGTAATTAAGAGTGGTTAGATGATAAATTCTAGGTTTTCTTTGATAGAATAAGAATCTCACAAGGAACAAAAAAAAGAGATGAAGGATAGTCTACCACAGTCAAACATCACAAAAGATTCAAATATACTTCATAGGCCCGATAAAAGGATAGTGAACTTTGAGATACCCAAAAGTGGTGAGAAGATAGTGAAGTAATGGTGGTTGTGCATACAGATTTCAAGGGGGGAGCAAGATAATGGATTGAGTTTCATTGATTTTTTTTCAGATTATGAGTACCTACTACCTACAGGGTGACAGTCCTATTTGGTTATAATGAGAAACAACACATCATACAAATTTCAAAGGGGCAATCCCATGAGTGTGCAATAGTAGCTTTACTTGTTTTCTTTGGATTGAAGTTAATTCAAAATGATTAGAATCCTCTGATGCAATACTTGAATACTAGAGGCAAAATGGGTCACATGAGCTTGGAAAACTCGAGAAGCTAAGGGAGAGGTGAAAATGACAGAGGTAGCTTTGCAAGATGTTGTAGGACAAGTCCATTTAAAGGTGGATAAGACAAGATTACAAGTTGGAGATTTAATAGTTTTAGCTTTCATAGTGCATGTTAGGTGTTTGAATTTCAAGATAAGGTGGAAATCACATGGGGTAGTCATAAACAAATGTCAAGCCTTTGAGAGAGACACAATTTGTAGTCTCAATCATTATGCATACTAGTCTTAAAAGAATGACAACGATTCTTAATGGCAGTTAGACAATCACTTGGTATTTGTCATTTAAGGTATAGTCAAGGAGGATGAACAATATGTTTTATGATTTATCAAATGATAGAGAGGCCTCAATAGGAATATGACGAGCATGAAAAATCTAGTTGAAAAAAGTATATAAGAGGACAGTCACAAGCAAGATTAAGAGTTATTAAAGCCAAGGCAATATAAAATTATAAACAACAAAGAGCTCCATGGAGTTTTTTCCAATTAAATGACAGAGAGCATAGGTCTATGACAACTTTATTTCCTTTGGAGAGGATGCAAGTGTCAAGAAGACAGGGTATTGGTGGCAGTCACATTCCATTTACATAGGACTATGCAATAAAGTGCAAGAGAGAGAAGGCTTCATAATAAACTGAGCAGTTTCAAAGTAACAACAGTGGCAACCATGAAAGGATCTTGACCACAATGGCATGAAAACAATGCATAATAAAAGGACAATTAAAAGGTGTAGAGAGGGTAGTCCTTTATACTATGCAAAGGCTTGCCAATTTTGAATGGAAGAGTTGTGAGGCTTACTGATAACCTCAAGTTGGGTAGCATATTCTCATTAACCAACATTCCAATATGGTGTAACAACCTGATAAGTTTTCCATAAAAAAAACTGAGCAAGGTAGTAAGAACACTATAGAAAAAGCATGAAAGTCTTGGTGATCTTCATAGTTGATAGTGGAAATCTTCATAAGATAGCTCAATCTTCACATTGAACTAATGATGGTTATCAAATACAAATTCCAGTGCATCTTTCAACCATAATCTAAAACTTGTTCATTTGATTGGTTCCGTGCTTCAAAACTTTGTTCCTGCATTTCAACACATCTTTCAGTAATGCTCTAGAAATAAGTGGGATCTGTTGGTTTAGACATCCAAATTTGATCACTTCCATATGATCAAAATCGTCTGCTCTGTTCATCTATTTCATTAATAGTGATTAAATAATTTATTTAATCATTATTTCATTTTCTGTCTAAGGTTCCTAAAGTATGTAATTAAATAAATTAAATACTTTACCTTATCCTTTTTCTTCTCTAAATTAAATAAATATGACAAATTATTTAATTTAGTCTTTTAACCCATTTGATTAAAACTAATTTTTAATTCTTTTTTTTCTCTCTCCTTATCACATTCTCCATAACCCTCTTTTAATACAAATTAAATTAATTAATATGTGATTAGGATGTGCACCACTTAATCAAGATTAGTGTCACATCCTCCATAATCTTCCACTTTCCTCTAATATCTCATTAATTATCATAATCCCGTGTTTGCACAACCTTAATCAAAATCATTAGCCACATTTGGCATACCTTTTCTGGTGAACCTTTCCACTTGCCTTTCTTGGCCTTGACTCTCTTTCCCATGTTTAATTCACATTTATTCACCCAAGGCTCCTCTCTTCCCCATGTGAATTTTTAATTCACTTTTATCTTTCCAAGGTCTACCCTATCCCCATGCAAAGCTTTAGAAGGCTTGACTTGTCACTTTACATGTGCCAAGGGCTTCTAGAACCTTTGACTTGTCACATCACCCACATGTGACAAATCTTCAGCTTTTTGGAGACCCCCTTTTATCCAATAAACTCTCCAATGAAAGTGAATTTTTAATTCATATTTATTTCTCCAACCACTTCCCCTTTTCCCATGGAGATTTTTGAAGAATTCTAAAATTCCTCAAATGTCTCTTTCCTCCTCATTTGGGAATAAGAACTTCCTTTTTGAGGAAATCTTCTCATCCACCAAGGTACCTACAAGGTACTTGTCCTTCATCCACCTCATGTACTTCTCTTCCACCTCATTTCCATATCATTCCACCCTAAGACATCTCACATTCCATATGTCAAGATGTGAGGGCTTGTGAGTGCTCAACTCACCATAGCCCTTCATCTTGATCTTGTTGGATCAATCTCAATCGTTGAATTCTCTAGAGAATTTCAATTGTCCTATAAATACCCCCTCATTTCTCTCATTTTAGAAATCAAGTCTTTTGCTACCAAACTCTTGCCAAATTGTCATTTGCAACATTTTAGCTTTTCCATAGTACTTCTCATCAATCCATCTTGCATCTTGCATCCATTTAACTCCATTGCCATCCAAGGAGCACACAAGACATCCAAAAATCAAGGGCCAACCAAGGAAGGAGCCCTATTTCTTATCTTGTTTTCATATTCACTATTTCGTAGGCTAATTATTGAGGTGCCTTTTCTTATGTTATTTCCTCTTATTGCATCATTTTAGTATCTTACATTAGGACTTGTCATTTTAATAGGATCATAGTTGGTTCCCAAATCAACAGATGCAATGAGTCCTAAAGAGTAGCCACTCTCTCATATTCAGACTCAACGGTTTGATATGGCCAACGAACGAGAGAGTGAATAAAGTACCCCTTTCTCCCCTGCACTTCAAGCTCTGTTAAACCTGGGAGGGTGATCCCAACAGTATATTTATAGATAATTGTGTGCTAAAGTATCAAATATACTGTAAACAGATGTTTCTCCTTCAATTGTTTGAATGACACAGTACCCTAAAGGTTTGGTTGACCTTCATGGCAGTGTTTAATTCAAAACTGAGAGATGTAGAGCATTAAATTGTACAAACAAACAAACCGGGACTGAGAAGTAAATTTGATTTAAAAGTTGTAGTTGCTCACAATCAGATTTAGGAAACTGCAACATTAATAGACCAATGTTATATCCTAGGCTGGAGTCATCTAAACCATGTAATTTAAAACCTAACACAAAATTCAATCTGTCATAATCATATCTATCAAATGATCCATTACACCATTGATATTCAACAACTAAACTAATTATACTTAGCAATCCTAGCACATTGCCGCATAAATCTTCATTTGTGTTATTACAAATTAACTCATACTTTGTATGAGAGTAACAACATCAAACAAACATACAGGGAAAGACAAGAAGTTGAATAATAACAATTTTTTGATCACTCATATTCAGAATTTATGCAAAGTGAACAATGGAGACAACTACTCTAGAATTATATGTCATTTATATTCAAATATGACTATATTGTAATTACATTCTTCATTCCAAAACTCAGACTACTCTAGAGACCTAAAAACTAGCAATGTACATTAAACCCCTGTTACAAAAATGTTCTCATGAAAACTAAACAATGTGCAACCTCTTTTTCTGAAATAGGAAATCTGCACTTAAAGAAAATGCAAGAATCCTAAAATGGAGATCAAAAGATGACACGTGGCATATTCAGGTTCGTTGATCTGCAACTCCTTTGCTTGATGAAGACTCTTCATCCTTGCCCTTGTTTTCTTGCTCCTTACTCCACTGCCCTACAGTAGACAAATATTCCTCTACCTAAAAACTCATCATTCCCCCTTTGTTTGACTATAGAAACCACCTGTCTTGTGCATTTACCATTTGTCTTTACGTGCAGCTCAATTTTTTTTTCTTTCATGGTGAAAAACCCTCATTTAGGAAAATCCACATCTGTCCTGCATTCACCTTCACCGTCCAGTGAAATATTTTTGCTTCAATACCCAACAAATAAAGTTTTTATTTGGAAGATTTCAATTTCACTTTATTGGATAATAAATCAATTACCTTCAATGGGCCCACCATTTGCACATCGCTAATTTAGTTGTGAAAAACAAAAAATTATTCAAATGGGCGATATTTTGTTTCTTGAGTAATAAAATAATTTACTCGGGCCCCTATTCTTTGGAGCCGGCTAACTGCTAGACAAAATTCACCTATGTACATATAAAAATGCATAAAAAACATGCATAAAATACATGAATAGCAACATACATACATGTGATAACATAGTGCGGGGCCCGCCAATAGAAGATGTAGAAGAAATGACCAGTAACAAACACCGTTACTTTTAAATTTTACATTTAGCACACAAAGTTTAAATTTTTTAAATCTTATTCTCCCGCCCGTAGCATCCCTTCCAACCCGAACATTTTTCATTTGCACAAGCTCTGGAACATGGTATGGACGTCCATCATTACTGGTTAATGCTCTGGTAGACATGTAAGCACAATATGGAAGCATAGACCAGGGACATGAACTATTTGACAAGATACCTCAAAGAAACATGGGCTCGTGGAATATCGAATGTATTCAGCAGGTGTAAAGCCAGACTCCACAGTTTTTCCATCATCCTCCTTGCCTGTGCCAAAATGAGATCTTTGGAACGAGATATGGACATCCACCACAGGATAAAGGAATGGATTTTTGTTAGATGTTGTAGCTGCAACTTACTTGGTAGAATGTATGCAAACTGAGGAACCATAGACAAGGCACGTGAACTGTTTGACAGAATACCCCCAAAAAAATGTGATATCATGGAATGCCATGATTGCATGATATACGCAAAAGGGATTTGTTGAAAAGACTTCAGAAACTTTCAAGAAAATGCTATTAGCAGGTGTAAATACAGACTCCGCAAATGTTGCCAGTATCCTCCATGCTTGTGTCAAAATGGGAGCTTTGAATAAGGTATGCAATCAATCAAAGGATAAAGGACATAAGGATTTTTTCATATGTATAAAACATAATGGAAGGGAGATTTTGGTTGGATATTATCATTGGAAATGCTCGAGTAGACATATATGGGAAATGTGGAAGCATAAACAAGGCACATAAACTGTATCACAAAAATGCCTCAAAGAAATGTAGTCACAAGGAATGCAATGTTTGTGGGATATGCACACAATGGATTTTGTATGGATGCTCTCAAAATATTTGAATTAATGAAGCACTCTCAAACATATCTTGATGGCATTCGGTAAATTCATCGCTAGCAAATCATCAAAGGAAAATTCACCACCAACAATTAACTGTAATGGAAAATTTACTGACACGCCAAGTAAAATTCACCGCCAGTTTTTGAAATATATATTAATAAATATTTGTGAATTGCTCGCAGTGAAATTTACTTGGCAGTGGATTTTTTGTTGATGAATTTTCCATGATGGTTAATTGCTTGCAGTGAATTTTCCTTCGGTGAATTGTTGGCAATGAATTTTCCTAGAGCCTATCTTGATATTATAAACTTTGCTTGTGTAATATGTACATGCAACCATGCAGGTTTAGTGAATGTGATTTGTACATACTTCAATCACATGGGTAACCCTTATTGCATTACACCTACAATTGTTCATTATGTCTGTGCTTGACCTACTTGTTCGTGCTAGCTATCTTGGAAAACACAATGTTAGTTATCAGTTAGTTCATTGTGCTTGTTCAAAGCTGAAGGGCAAAGAGGTCGAGGAGGATTTATAGGTGGGGAATACACAAAACTAACAAAATTGAGTCGAGGGCTAACTAACCAATAGGCTATTTAATTGCAGAGGGTTTTACAACAGTACATGGGTTGCATGTTTCATAACACACAGTGTTTTCCAACTTGCAATTTTACAAAAGAGTAAGAATGTAATGAAAAACTTTTATTATTTACATAGTAGGAATGTAATGAAATTCACCTTCAAAATTTATAACAAGTCTTATTTAGAGTAAAAATTGTGTTTCAATTCTTTATATGTTCGAAAAATAAATGCAAGATATAATTGCATGTTGGAAAACACAGTGGGTTAAATGAGTAGATGGTTTATGAAGCCTGCAACCAATACATTATTTATCTCATTCACTTTGGTTTGCATCTTTTCAAGTGTTTTTAGAGAAGATTCCTTTTTCATTTCATACATTCTAGTACCTACACAAAATACTTGCATGATGGAAAACACAATGTCGGTTGTCCAACATTTCATTTTACATGTTCAAATTTAAACAATGGAGAGTACGAGGAGTTGTATTTTGGGGATACATAAAACTAATCAAATTGAGTTGAGGAGTGACTAACCATAGTCTCAATATACTTCATCTAGTTTAACCATAATTTCTTATTATTTATATTTCTATGTATTTATATACCAAGGATGAATCTTATATAGCATGTACATCCTTCATCTCAAACCAATAATCCAGCTAAACCTTGAGTTCTCTAATGAACACTTAAGTATTCCTATTGATTAAGATATCATCAATATGTAAAACTATGATTAACTCATCTCAATTCCTTGGAAAACCCAATTCTAATGCATATGGATCAAATTTTTGAAACAACATACTTGGTGACTACTTTAATGCATACAAAGACCCTTATAGTTTACAATCCAAATATTCTATACCCCTTATCTGAAATTATGTACCCTTTTAAGCACTCTCCTATTTATAGAACTAATTTTCTTGTATGACACATAATTTGATTCAAGGATCTTGTATTTCCCCTTAAGCCATCCTCTTAGGATCACTTAATTCATTGTCTTAGCTACCCTAAATTCATCCTCTTGCATCCACTTAATTCACTCTCTTAACTCCCCTTAATCCATCCTCTTAGGACCCCTATAGTCATTGTGTTAGCTACCCTAAATCCATCCTTTTGCATCCCCTAAATTAATTATCTTAACTTCCCTTAATTCATCCTCTTAGGACCCCTTAAGTCATCCCCTTAGCTACCGTATCATCCTCCATCTATATAATATTCATCTTCTCTTTTATTTCATTATGAACTACTACTTCCTCTTTCTTCAATTTCTTCATTATAAGGCCTTTCAACACCATCTTTATTTCTTTGTGGATTTATTCATCATCATCATTGCATTAATCCATTAGGTTAAACCTTAAACCCTAAAGCCTAAACCCTAAACCTAACATTCATCACCATTGCATTAATCCATTAGGTTCATTTTAGGCTAATATAAATTTATTAATCTAAGCATCTTTCATCTATCATAGTCCTTTCATTATCCATGCATCTTTCCACCCTAATCATTACATTACTCCCATCTCATTAGCCAAATAACCTTGAATCCAAAATATTTATTTTGGATGGAAATGATACTTGTGCCTATTCAACCATATTATTTTGATCTAATGAAATAAAAGGAAATCTTCACTTGTATGATGATATCTAGAGATAAGGTGGATGTGCCTTAGCATAGTAGGTTAAAAAGTACTCAATTAACATCTTTTCTAGATATTTTAAAGAAATCTTGGATTAATGTGTACATTGTTTTGTGACAAGTATTACACCCATTTTATTGTAGATAGGGTCCTCTCGTTACACATTAATTTAGAGAAATAAGTTCTTCCAAACTATATTGAAATCTTTTTTTGTAACTCTTAATAAATAATTTGTAAAGGATAAAAATGGAGAGGATTTTCATATGGAATCATATCTCATTAATGCAATTATATCTTTCATGAAATTATTACCTCCCCTAGAAACTAACTTAGGCTTGGTACAAGGTTCTAGTTAATGTTATTCCCCACTCCAAGATCACCACATACTATCCCAATTACAAGGTACAAGTTTATAGTGCATGTTATTCCCCTCACTCTCTCTACCTACCTCTCCCTCTATTCCTTCATCCTTACCTCTCTCTACCTACCTCCCCATATCTCTCTCATTTCCTTTCTCTCCCTTTATCCCTCCCATGCCACCTCTCTAGACCTCTCCCTCCCCCCATACCTCTATACTTCTTTGTATCTCTCATATCTCACCATCCCTCCTAACCTTTCTCCCCTCCCTTTCTCCCTCGCTCTCCCCTCTCTCTTTCCACCTACCCCTCCCTTTATCTCTATTTTTCACCATCACATCTCCCCCTCCTACTAAGTCTATTTTGGGTCCTTCTATCCCTCCCACCCTACCAACCCCTATCTCCTTCCTTCCCTCTCTCCCTCACACACACCCTTACCTCTCTTCCTACACGGTCTTCCCTCTTTCCCTCTCTCTCCCTCCCTCCCTATCTCTATCTCCACTCACCCTCTCCCTCTCTACCTACCTTTCCCTTAATCCATCCCATCCCACCTCTCTTTCTACCTACATCTCCCTCCTTCCCAATTTCCCCCCTCTATTTACTTCTCTCTCCCCTTCCCTCTCCAATTTCCCAATGTTTATCTACTTCTCTTTTCTACCATTGTTTATGATGCAAGAAAATAAAGTGAGAGATGATGTTATAAGTGGATTTTAACAAATGAAGTCAAAGATTCTTGAGCTTAATAATTCCATGGAACAAATATAATTGAAAATACTTCTCTCTATCTCTCATCTCTCATTATCCATCCTAACCTTCCTCTCCCTCCCCTTTTCCCTCTTTTCCCATCTCTCTCTTTCCATCTTCTTTTATACATCCAACCAATCCACACATTCCTTATCATCTCAAATATTTATTCTATCCTTTTAGCAATATAAACTGCATTTTGGACTCTACTCACTCTTCATGGAGGCATATTATCTATATATTACAATGGAAAATACCTCAAGTTCAATGATATATTTATAAATTCCCTTGTAAATTACCTCAAATTTGATCAGTATAGTAAAATTGGAATTTCACTTTCTTCATTTGGTCATAACAAAAAAAAGCTCTCATTATTTGTAGTGTTGGAAAAAACACTATCCCTTGTCAATTATGCAATGAAGTTCACACTCAAATTTTAGAACCTCTTTGGTTACAGTAAAATGACATTTCCAATCATCGTAATTTACCATGTAATTGATGCAATCATCACAATTTACCATGTAATTGATTTAATCATCACAATTTACCATGTAATTGATTTAATCATCACAATTTTCCTCAAATGTGTTTATAAGGCATGTGGATGAGAGTTTGAAATATTCAAATGCCTTATAGAAGCTATGAATTATTAAAGAAGAAAGTGATCTAGAGAAACTAGAGTTTAAAAAAACAATGATGGTATTGATAAAGATCTAGTACAAAGGAGAAGTCACTTTAGAAATATATACAAGAAGAAATATAAGTGCTATAGATTCATCATAAAAAATGGTCGAAAATATATTTTAGCATCAAAAGAGATGGTTGATAATTTAAAATTGAAAAGTTTAAAATATCCAAGTTCATATAAAATTTCACAAATTCTATAGAAGGTATCTTAAATAATTGAATTTACTATCTTGTCTCAAGCGCTTACAACATGAGACCTCAACCTTTAATGAATCACATACACAAACACTATATATAATATAATCTTTTGAGTTGATATGTGATATAATACTCCTCACAATGTGCTACTATACTTCACCAATATTAGTTACAAAAAAATATCTTTTGGAGCTATTAAAAAATCGCCTTTGAGTCATGACCAATGATATTTATATAGAGAGTGCAAGAAATTATTTTGAATTATAATGTAAAGTGCAACAAGCATTTGTATGTAGAAAATGAAATGAAAATATTCTTAAAATGAAACCATCAATTCAAGAACTTTAACACTGTTAAAGATAGAAAACTGCATAAAGGCACCAAGACATTACGCCAACTATTGGATGAACTATCATAACAACCAATGGCTAGATTAGAGGAATCAAATTTCATTAATGTAGAGTCAAACTATGATGTTCTATATGTATTTTAATTCTTTTGATATGATACTAGTGGATGCAAGGATACCATCAACAACAAGCTAACATACAAACTTTCTTTCCCCTACCTACCATATTGGCTATACAATTATATCATAGGGAGAGGATCATTACACCAAATAGATGTTTCATTACTATGAGATTATGGTTAATTTTGGTATCAGTTAATAAATACACACTCATCTGTGATTTGGGACACCAAGCCACTCTCACACATAATATTGCACAACAATCCTATTGGCTCTCAAAATCACATACCCTCTCATCTACACCATTGGCTCAGCTTTGAGAGTGTCTTTATGATTACAGAATACAAATTTTTCTTTTAATGAGTTCTTTAAAAGACTTGTCTACCTTTCAGATAAGACTTTCATGTCTCTGCCCAATTGATTCTCTTTTGTTTTTATCTTGGTAGATGCTCTACATGACACAACAATCCTATTAGCTCTCAAAATCACATGCCCTATCCTCTACACCATTACTCCAAGTGAGATAAAGGTAGTAATATATATCAAATAGATTTACTCACACATCAACAAGGATAGAAAAAAAAATTTCTAGTGTGTAAGGCTTCATGGAGCATGAACTAGTAAAAAAACCTAGTAAATAACTTTGGATTCATAAGACAAAGAATATACTTGCCTGAAAAACATGGGCATATAACCTATCTTATGAAAATATCTTTCTTATAGATGTGATGTGTTGCCTCTAGTTCTATATTTCCATTTTCCCATTGCACACAGTGCACATGCTCCTCCCTCAACTTCTCAAGAGTAGGAATAGTATCTTTAGTCAATACATTATTTATCTCATTCACTTTGGTCTTCTTCTTTTCAAGTGATTTTAGAGTAGATTCCTTTTTCATTTCATACATTCTACTACTTGCTATGAAGAATAACCTATGAAATCCCTAATAATTATATGAATCAATTTCTTATATTAAGCGATGTCCACAATGTCTACCAAAATTAAAGAATTCATGGATCATTGTCATTAATTATGGATATTGATAAGCCAAAATGGACCCAAACATGAGTAAAGAAAAGACACAAGCATTTATCATGGTGAGATTTTGAGGAATATGATATGATTCTCAATTTTGCACTTAGATTTATTTTTTTCCTTTTCCTTTTCATTTATTTCCAATCGAATTTGTTCCATGGAATTCTTAAGTTCAAGAATATTTGAACTCATTTGTTCAAATTCACTTATACAATCATCTCTCACTTTCTTTGCTTGCACAAATTCATGCACAGTACAAAACCTTATATCTACTTATCTCTCCCCTTCCTCTCTACTTTCCCTATCTCCCTCATTCCCCCTCTCTCTCCCTCACACACACACAACTTCTCTCCACTATCTCTCTCTATACCTATCCCTATCTCTCTCCTTCCCTCTTTCTCTCCATCCTATTCCTAGCACCCTACCACTTCCTAGGTATCTCCATCCTTCCCTCTCTCTCTCCCTCCCTCTATTATGATCTAGTGATAACTACTTTCAAATCTTCATAAGCATTGTGATAACCTCTCCCTCCCCTCTCTCTCTCTCACCACCTCTCTCTACCTCTCCCACCCTACCTAGATCCCTCTCTCTACCTACCTCTCTCTATTTTTTCACCTTACCTCTCTCTAACTACCTCTCCCTATCTCCCTCCTTCCCACACAACCTCTCTCCATTCCTTCCTAATTCCCTCTCTCACTCTAGTTTGCTAAGCCTCAGTTGCCTCCTAAATAGAATTATAATATGGGGCAGTAGGGAAAAGTCCTCTAGGTAATCATCTCCAAGGTTAAATATAATAATCAATAGATTATATAAGTCTCAAATAGGGAATTTATATCTATCTCCACCTCCCTCCCTCCCTCTAGAATTTTCTCTATCTCCTTCCCTTTCTTCTTCTCTTTATCTCACCTCTCTCTCCCTCCACCCTCTCTCTCTCTCTCCTCCTTTCACCCACCTTCTCTCTCTACTTCTCTCTATCTAACATATCACTCTATACCTCTTTCTCTCTCCCTCCTTCCTTCCCTCTCTCAATCTCTCCACCTTCCTCCTCACTTCTCTACTTCTCTCTCTATCTCATATATCTATCACCTCTCTCACTTCTCTCTCTCTCCCCTTCCCTCTCTACTCTCTTAGTAGGAGGGCGAGATGTGATGGTGGATTATGGTACATAGGCACCCAAATTGGATTTATAGACTCAAGGAGGGATAGTGATAATGTGTTTGGATAAGGATAGGGATAATATTTTTGAGTTGTTATAATGGAGGGGGATGGTGAAAAATGGTTTCGAAGAATGATAACACATAATGTATTGACTTAAGAGATTCCTCCTTCTCTTGAGAAGTTGAAATGGAAAATTAATATGAAGAAGTAGAACAAAGTGAATGAGATAGATAGTCTATTGACTGAAGAGACTCTTCCCACTCTTGAGAAGTTGAGGAAGGTGCATGTGCAATATGTGCAGTGGGAAAATGGAAATGTAGAAGTGGATAAAGTCAAAAGGCTTTGTAGTGCATATGAATTTGTGCACGTAAAGAATGTGAGAGATGATGTTATTTAAGTGGAGTTGAAAAAATGAACTCAAATATTCTTGAACTTAAGAATTCCATGTAAAAAATACAATTGGAAACAGATAACAAAGAAAATGAAAAATCAGATCTAAGTGCAAAAAAAGAGAATCGGTTGGGTGGAGACATGAAAGGATTATATAAAAAGGTAGACAAGTCTTGTAAATAACTTGTTAGAAGAAAAATCTACATTCTCTAATCGTAAAGACACTCTCAAAGCTAAGAAAAAAGTGGCTACAAAGCTACATAAAAGTATTCAAGACATTGAAAACTCTATCCAAGAAAGGGATGTTTCTATCCTAAGGGTTTATGAGGGAGCAACTGATCTAAAGATTCTAGTAAAAGATATGAAAAAATGTTAGAAGATCATGACAATGAATAGTAGGGGGTGTTAATAGGTAAGATCAATGGAGATGACGAAAAATTTGTGTTGCATCTTTTCCTCACTCTCTCTACCTACCTCTCCATGTCTCCCTTATTTTAGGCTAATATGAATCTAAACATGAAGACAATGTTATACTAAATGCCAAATACAACAATCTCTTATTACATAAGCCACAATCTCTCCTTCCCTCTTTCTCTCCTTCCTATCCTTCCCACCCTACCACTTCCTATCTCCCTCTCAAGTCTTTCTCTCTCACTCTCCATCTCCCTCTCAAGTCTCTTTGTCTCTCACTCTCCATCTTCATCTTAGGTCTCTCCCTCACTCTCCATCTCCCTCATAGGTCTTTCTCTCTCTCCCTCTCAAGTCTCTCTATCTCTCACTCTCCATCTACAACTATTTGGTATAGTAAAACTGAAATTTCACTTTCTTCATTTGATTGGAACAAAAAATGCTCACATTATTTTTAGTTTTGGAAAACACATTGTCCCTTGTCAATTATTTCCTTATGAATTTGTAGTGTTGGAAAACACACTATCCTTTGTTAGTTATGTAATGAATTCCACCTTCAAATTTTAGAAAAACTCTTTGGTTATAGTAAAAATGACAATTCCAACTATCCCTTGACATGGGATAGTGTGTTTTTCACTTTCTTGATATTATTGGAACAAAAAAATTCTCACATTATTTGTAGTGTTGGAAAACACACTATCCCTTGTCAATTATTTCCTTATGAATTTGCAGTGTTGGAAAAAACATTGTCCCTTGTCAATTATGTAATGAAACCCACCTTCAAATTTTAGAACAAATTTGGAAATAACTAATAGGGGATGGTGTGTTTTCCAACAGGGGACAATGTGTTTTCCAATAGGGAACAAAAAATGCTCACATTATTTATAGTGTTGGAAAACACACTGTCCCTTGTCATTTATTTCCTTATGAATTTGCAGTGTTGGAAAACACATTGTCCCCTATGTAGGAAAAATGCTCACATTGTTTGCAGTGTTGGAAAACACACTGTCCCTTGTGTAGGAAAAGTGGATAAGGGACATCATTAGAATGTAAGATGTCTAGAAATAACTATCAGGGAATAGTGTGTTTTCCAATATTGGAAATATGATTTGAACAAAAAATTACTCACATTGTTCGTAGTGTTGAAAAACACACTTTCCCTATGTAGGAAAAGTGGACAGGGGACATCATTAGAATGTAATATGTCTAGAAATAACTAACAGGGGACAGTGTGTTTTCCAACATTAGAAATAACTAATAGGGGACAGTGTGTTTTCCAACATTAGAAATAACTAACAAGGGACAGTGTGTTTTCCAACAGGGAATAAAAAATGCAATTGTGTGTTTTCCAATAGGGAACAAAAAATGACATTGTGTGTTTTCCAATAGGGGATAGTGTGTTTTCCAATAGGGAACAAAAAATGACATTGTGTATTTCCCAGCAGGGGATAGTGTGTTTTCCAACAGGGAACAAAAAATGACATTGTGTGTTTTCCAATAGGGGACAGTGTGTTTTCCAAAAGGGAACAAAAAAATGATAGTGTGTTTTCCAATAGGGAAATAACTAATCAGGAGATAGTGTGTTTTCCAACATTATTTGAAGTGTTGGAAAACACACTGTCCCTAGTGGAAATAATTGACAAGGGACAATGTGTTTTTCAAAACTACAAATAATGTTGGAAAGCACACTATCCCCTTTTAGTTATTTCCAATTAGTTATTTCCCTGTTGGAAAACACACTATCATTTTTTTTGTTCCCTATTGGAAAACACACTATCCCCTATTAGAAAACATACTATTGGAAAAAACATTGTCCCTGACAATAGGGGGTAGTGTGTTTTCCAATATTGGAAATAACTAACAAGGGACAGTGTGTTTTCCAACATTGGAAATAACTAACAGGGGATAGTGTGTTTTCCAACAGGGAACAAAAAATGACAGTGTGTTTTCCAATAGGGAAATAACTAATTGGAAATAATTAACAAGGGATAGTGTGTTTTCCAACATTATTTGCAATGTTCGAAAAAACATTGTCCCTTGTCAATTATTTCTACAAGGGATAGTGTGTTTTCCAGCACTGCAAATAATGTTGGAAAACACATTGTCCCTCGTTAGTTATTTCCAATTAGTTATTTCTCTATTGGAAAACACACTGTCATTTTCTGTTCCTGGAAAAAATATTGTCCCCTATTGGAAAACACATTGTCCCCTATTGGAAAACACACTATCCCTTGTCATTTATGTAATGAAGTCCACCTTCAAATTTTAGAACAACTCTTTGGTTATAGTGAAAATGATATTTCACTTTCTTGATATGATTGGAACAAAAAAAATTTCACATTGTTTGGAGTGTTGGAAAACACACTATCCCCTTGTGTAGGAAAAGTGGATAGGGGACATCATTAGAATGTAAGATGTATAGATATAACTAACAAGGGACAGTGTGTTTTACATTCTTTACTTGCACAAATTCATTACTTGCATCATCTCTCCACTTATAACATCATCTCTCACATTCTTCACTTGCACAAATTCATATGCAATACAAAACCTCTTGAATTTATCCACTTCTACATTTCCATTTTCCCATTGCACATACTGTACATGCACCTTCCTCAACATCTCAAAAGTGGAAAGAATCTCTTCAGTCAATACACTATCTATCTCATTCACTTTGGTCTACTTCTTCAGATTCCTTTTCCATTTCAACTTCTCAAGAGAAGGAAGAATCTCCTAAGTCAATACATTATGTGTTATTATTCTTCCAAACCATTTGTCACCATCCCCCTCCATTATACCAGCTCAAAAACATTATCCCTATCCCTCCTTGAAGCTATAAATCCAATTTGGGTGCCTATGTCCCATAATCCACCATCGCATCTCCCCCTCCTACTAGGTCTATTTTGGGTAATTCTATCCCACCCACCCTACCACCCCTATCTCCCTCCTTCCCTCTCTCCCTCTCACACACCCTAACCTCTCTTCCCACACCTCCATCTTTCCCTCTCTCTCCAGCCCTCCCTAGCTCTATCTCCACTCACCCTCTCCCTCTCTACCTACCTTTCCCTTAATCCATCCCATCTCGCCTCTATTTCTTCCTACATCTCCCTCCTTCCCAACTTCCCCCCTATATCTACTTATCTCTCCCCTTCCCTCTCTACTTTCCCGATCTTTCTCTACTTCTCTTCTCTACCATTGTTTATGATGAATTTATAGCACTTATATTTATTCTTGTATATATTTCTAAAGAGATTTCTCCTTTGTACTAGATCTTTATCAATATGATCATTATTTTAAAAAAATCTAGTTGCTATATCACTTCTTTAATAATTCATAGTGAACTATAAGAAATTTGAATATTTCAAACTCTCATCCACATGCCTTATAAACACATTTGAGGAAAAATATGAATGATTAATTACAATGATTACATCAATTCCATGGTAAAAAATAGCCTTCTTAAATTATTTAATTAATCAATTATAGTGTAAATATGGATAACATTAATCATTTATAGTTTCATCAATTCATTATTCAATTTATTCAATTAATCATTTATAATGCAAATATGGACAACATTGGTAAAAAATTGTATTAACTAAAAATCCATATTGAACTTAAGAATTCCATGGAATAAATACATTCATCTATACTTTACTCTATCACTCCTCTCTCACCATCCCTCCTAACCTTTCTATTCCCATAGGTGGAGAGAGGTATAGAGGGATAGAGGGATAGGGGGAGGGAGAGACATGCAGAGGTAGGTAAAGAGAGGTAAGGCTGAAGGAATAGAGGGATAGGTAGGTAGAGAGAACTTGATGGGAGATAGGGAAAGTAGATAGGGAAGAGGAGATAGGAGTAGATATAGGGGGAATTTGGGAAGGATAGAGAGGTAGGTAGAAAGAGAGGTGGTTGGGATGGATTGAGGAAAGGTAGGTCAAGAGGGAGAGGGTGATTGCAGATAGAGAGAGGGAGGGAGGGAGAGAGAGAGAGAGGAAGGGAGGGGGAGAGAGAGAAGGAACGAGGGAGGGAGAGAGGTGTAGGTACAAAGAGGTAATGTGAAAGGAATAAATAGAGATGTAGGTAAATATAGATACAAAGGTAGGGTGGGAGAGGTGGGTATGTGCAGGATCATCATGGAAAAAACAGGTCCTTAAGTGGCAATGAAAATTCAGAAAATCAGAGTTGGGCAACTTGACATAAAAATTTGAATAAGTTATCTATACTATTTCAAAAATATGTAAGAATAGAATATGTGGAAAATTGAATATTGTTTCTAAACTACTAGGTTAATTTTTGTAAAAAAAAAATCTATTTGGTGAAAATTTGAAATTTCAATGTAGTAGTACTAAAATTTCAGGGAAAAATAAAAAGTAGGTGTCTATTTGACCACCCTAACCATAATAAAATCATAATATTTTTTTATAAAATTTTAGATATAAGTAGAGGACTCATGTCCAGATGTGATGCATATTTTTTTCTAATTTTTTTTCAAATAAATAATTAATTATGAATTTTTTATTACAACTTTTTAAAAATATAAAAACTCGTATGTCTGATCACCTTAACTTGGTCAAAACTTAATGGAATTCATTTTTTTTTTTTAATCCTATAGTATGCAAAGCATAGAATCTGACGCATGTTTTGGATTCAAAAAATGTGATACCGTTTGAAAGCTATAGATATTTTTCTATCAGACTATCAATTAGGACTTTAGTCGTAATTCTAATAAAAAATAAATAGTAATAATTTATTAGATTCTAAAAAAAATATAATTTATATTGGTAGAAAGCTGAGAAGCTCCTTTACAAACCCTTTTCGTTTTATCAATTTTAGGTAAAATAAAAGTCGTCAGCCATATGGGCGAAGTCTGGAAAAACAAGGTAAGTTGTTAAACACGTTTTATGTGTTGACTTTTAGGATTGACAGGTCCGAACCAAATCCCGAGCCTAATACCAAGGCATTAAATTTTGTGTTAGAATATCGGATATCGGATTTGAATTCGATATATGATATCTTTTAGATCAGTTTTAAAACAATTTATACAATCTTTAATATATTATTTAAAAATGCAATTAAGTTTATAATTTAATATATATAATATCCAATAAAGTTTATAATGTAATATATTAATATACAATTTATGGTAATCTCTTACCAATTATGTATTTAATATATAATATATTATTAAATGTATAATATTTAAATATTATTTCAATATTTTAGTTAATCTATAAATATTTTAATATTATTTCAATATTTTAGTCAATCCATAAATATTTAAATATATATATATATATATATTACCAATTTATAAAATATTTAAATATTATCTCTTTCCCTCTCGCTCTCTCCACCTCTATCTCTCTCAAGTCTCTCACTCAATCACTCCTCTCTCTCTCTCTCTCTCTCTCTCTCTCTCTCTCTCTCTCTCTCTCTCACACACACACACACACACACTCTCCCCTCTCCTTCTCACTCCGTCTCCTTCTATCTCTCCCTCTCTCCCTCTCTCCCTCTCCCTCTCTCCCTCAACTCTAAACCCTCTCTCCCTCTCTCTCTCTCTCACTCTCCCCTCTCCTTCTCACTCCCTCTCCTTCTATCTCTCCCTCTCCCTCTCCCTCTCTCCCTCTCCCTCTCCATCTCTCCCTCTTGTTATCTCACTCTCTCTCCCTCTCCATCTTTCCCTCTCCCACTCTCCCTCCTTTTATCTCCATCTCCTTCTCTCCCTCTCTCTCCCTCTC